>JAJEJO010000441.1:127985-195208 GCA_020662805.1 Glaucomys volans | reverse complement strand
GGGAGGGAAGGAGGGAGGGAAGGAGGGAGGGAAGGAGGGAAGGAGGGGAGGAGGGGAGGAGGGAGGGATTGAGGGAGGGAGGACCTACACACCAAAATATCATTGAAAATAACTGAGGCTCAATCATCTAACATGGTCCAGAGGCAGTATATTCTTTAGAAAAAAAATCTACTACAGGTGAGATGATTTATAAGAGACAGTGGCTGTAAGAGTTAAAACAATTTAAGAAGCTCATCAACAAAGCAATGTGCTGATTTCAGTTGGATCCTAGTCAAACTGAGCATAAAGCATTTAGGAGAAAACCAGGGAAATGTGGACACTGGCTAGATCCTTAGAGACGTGGAGATTTTCAGATATGATAATGTGAGTGTGGATATATTCTTTTTAAAAACTCATCTTTAACAAACACATAAATAAATATGATATCTTGAATCTGCTAAAAAGTAATTCCATGCTGGGTGGGAGAAAGGGGCAAAGTGGA
Source organism: Glaucomys volans (assembly GCA_020662805.1). Taxonomy (NCBI): domain Eukaryota; kingdom Metazoa; phylum Chordata; class Mammalia; order Rodentia; family Sciuridae; genus Glaucomys; species Glaucomys volans. The sequence continues at coordinate 194,727 of JAJEJO010000441.1, read as the reverse complement.
ACAAGTTTGGCTGTAATGTGGAAGTTGGTAATGGGAATCTAGGACTCTGTGTAGTCATTCCTTATTTTGGATAATTTTGGAGGTTGATCACTCAGCAGAGCAAGGAAATTACTGCAATTTATATTTAATTGATATAGGAAATTTAAGACTGTTTTCTATTTCCAAATCAAGGAATGACCATCCCATTCTTACCAGAGTCCTGGACCACAGGCCTGACTCCATGGGTCCCAACCAATCAGGTACCAGTCACTTGTCCCAAAAACCAAACAGAAGAGGTAGGAAGGAACTTTAATCACTTCTAATCACTCTGCCAGGAAGGCAGGGGCCCGGCACGCACAGCCTGTTCGGGGGTGGACATGAGTTCCTGGACTACGCAGACCGGGGTCCAGAGCACACAGTCAAGCAGTGTCCATCGGTCACTGTGATCAGATCCACCTTGTCAGCCACAGTCAGGAAGCTGCTGTTGCCAGTGGGTGGGGGTGTTCATGGAGAAGACCTGCTGCTCCTGGGAGCCACAGTGACCACCGGGAGAGCAGCTGTGAGCAAGGAGACGGGCACAACATAGAGGCAGAGATGCCAAGCTTTTATCCTGCTCCTGCAGGGCCCTTGCAGGCCCACCTGAAGAGCAGCGCTTTGAGACAAAGCCACCTCTCAGTCTGAGATTCACCACTAGTGTCACCATGGCCTGCGTCATGTCCTTCGACTGTTTTAAAACTAGGAGGTGATGGAAGTAATCAACATGGAGCGAACAAGGAGAGTTTAGAGGTAGTGGGTTTCCCTCTAGGAAGGAGGAAATCTGGACACACAGGGAGAACACCACGTGACAGCCACAAGACAAAGGGCTGCCACCACCAGAAGCTGGTGAGGTAAAGAAAGGGCCCCTGTGGCCTTCAGTATGGCCACAGCATGGCCCCTGGGAACACCTTGGTTTCAGATTTCTGGTCCTTGGAATTCTGAGAGAACAAATCTCTGTGGTTTGAAGTCACTTGGCTGGTGGAACTTCATTCCATCTATCAATAGTTTGCACAGCATGGAAGGACTTCTCCTCTGTTCTGCATTATAGGCAGAAGGCAGAAGAGGTGAAAAAATCTGACAACTTTGCCTTATGTATAGGGACAGTTCAGTTTCATTTGTGTGGTGCTAAAAAATAAGGAAAAGACCCAGCCATTGTCCTTAACAAGCTCGCAGGATAGTGCACGTGTGCTCATAACCACTAGAGAAGACTCGTGGGAGGCCTTTGCTTGGGGACACCACATAGAAAGGGTGTGGCCATCTGCAGGGGTCCAGTCATTAAGGAAGCAGGATCAACACTCAGAGGTATGGCCCTAGTTTTAAGCTCCCTGTGCTAAATACCGTTCCTGACTCTGGAACTCATCTTCTCCACATCCTGAGAGGGCCCCGCATCGCCTTCATTGCCACCCAATCTCCATGGAGATTTTTTCTGAGTTTGCTGCTGGCAATGTGGGACTGGAAGGCCCCAGCACTGTTCCTGATCACCACTCTGCCCTAAGAATTAAAGGGTGTTGACTGACCTGGAGGGACTGAACAGAAAACTGGTCATCCGATTAGAGTCCCAAGATAAGCAAGCATTTCTGAATTGCCAGTCAAGGTCTGACTTGCCATTTGAATTTCCCACTTTTGCGCACAGAAGCCCTGGTTATTTATTGTGGGATGTGGCACTTGTGGTGATGGGGCTGACAGATGGGAATTTAAGCACAGGAAAAGGCACTTGTCAGAGGTGAGCCCAAGCCAATTCCTAGGTAACTCAGGATAAGGGTGGAGAGCTCACTCATTCATTCAGGAAGCAAGTCCTACTGACTATGGGCCAGGAAGTAATGAGCCCGTTGACTGTGAACAAAACCACCCTGATCTGCACAGAATAAAATAGAGATGAAAGAAAAAAAATGAAATTTAATGAAAATTCAGTGGAATGGGTGATCTGCAAGACATTAACAGACTGTAGTGGTAAACAGTCACAGGGAGGATCTCCAGAGTGAAGGCAGGCAGCTGCTCAGAGCAGGTGTGTGAACTGGTCCTAAAAGATGAAAAGGAAGTGGTGGAGGACAGGGCTGGAGTAGAGCAAGGGACACAGGGCCAGAGTGGGACCAGGAGAGCTGCAGGCAGAGGGATAGATGGCACATAGGGTCTCAGGTGAGAGAAACGTGGTGGATTTCAGAAAAATCAGATGTGGCTGACTGAGCCGGGCTCAGCTGAGGTCAGCAGGGGTTGAGTCCCTGAGGCTTGTGATCAGAAGCTAGGGAAGGTTGCAAGCAGGGAAGCAGTCCAACCAAATTGCTGTTTTTAAAAGATCCTCTGGTTATATGGCGTATAGATTGGTGGGAGGAGAATGTCTTGTCCTGAACACAGGTGATGGTAGCTAGATTAGGGTAATGGCAGCACAGGTGAGGGAGGAGAAAAGAAAGAAAATGTTAGGTGGAGGTCAAAGGAAGGAAAAGGAGTCTCCAACTTTCATCTGAGGGCCTTGTGCCAAGTTCCCCATACCTTTCCACCTCCAGTCAGTTATCTCTCCCAAGTCTGTCAATTCCAAATTTCTGAGAAATCTACAAATCTCTTACAATCTTAAAATTATCCTTGCACTGGTAATTAGCCCACAAATACATTTATTTTTAGAACAGTTTGAGCAAAGACAGACAAGAAATCTATAACACAGGGTACTTCCCCAGCAATCTTGGATATAGGGAAGTTTCCCAGTGTTTCCTATTGATCAGATAATAAAGGTGTCAATCTAGGATCCTGAAAATTGCCAAACCACCATTGACCCTCCTGGGATGACCAGAGGGCAGGGCTCAAACTTTCCCATTCTCATACTTTCACATGACTAAAGTGTTTTAGTCAGTTATTTTTGCTGCTCTGAATAAATGATCTGACCAGCACAATTATAGAGGAGGAAAGGTTTATTTGAGGGCTCACTGTTTCAGAGGTCTTAGTCCATAGAAGGCTGGCTCCAGGTGAGGCAGAACATCATGGCAGAAGAGCATGGCAGAGGGAAGCAGCTCTCATCATCAGGAAGCAGAAAGAGAATCCACTCTCCAGATACAAAATATATACCCCAAACTACACCCTACCACTTCAATTAATCCCATCAGGGATGAATTCACTGATTGGGTTAAGACTCTTAGAACCCAATCATTTCTCCTCTGCAACTTCCTGCATTGTCTCACATGTGAGATTTTCGGGGACACCTCACATCCAAACCATAACACCAAGGTTTCTTTTAAAGAAGAGGCTGAGACCCCAAAGCATCTTTCACTCTCAAAGTGGCCTACATTCTCCCCTGAATGTGTAGGCCTGATTTCCTAAATAAATCTCTGAGCCTTAATATCTGGTGTGTGCTGAAATTCTTTTGTGTGAAGGGCCCCATTGTCAGGATTTGAGGGCCCCCTCCAGGACCTCCTTAGACCCCCTCCAGCAAAATATGTACAGTGGATGAGTTTGAGCTATATTTTATATTTTAAAGACAGAAAAGATGAATTATTAATGAATTGGATAAGGCAGGTGGGGGTGAGAGGAGAGAGGGAGGGAGAGAGAGAGGGAAGAGATCAGATGCCTGCCAGTTTCCTGTTTTAAACAAACAAGTAAATGAAAGGACACGTTTTGCTGGTGCAAGAATCAAAAGTTCCATATTTAAGGAGTCAGACTTCAGACTGGAGATCCTGGAAGATAGTGAACACTGATGCCAAGTTAGCAATTAGACACAAACGTCCAGGGCTTAAGAGATGCAGCTGCCCAAAAAGCAGTATATATATTGCACTTAGTGGCCTGAAAGTGAGTGACCAAAGGGGACACTGGCAAGGAATAATGAGAAGAATCCCTAGCACCAGGCCTGGGCTCCAGCTTCTAGAGATCACAGTTTTCCACGCGGATGGAGGCTCAATGGAGAGGAGGCAATGAAACCTGGTGAGATGCTCACAGCGGGCACCGGTGGGTCATCCTTCCCGGGGGCCCCCTTACCCTCTTCTTCCTTAGCGACTACACCTTTTGAGAGGGTCTTAGGACAAGTATCGAGGTGGGAAGGTGAAAGATCAGGGAACTGCTCAGGGAAGCACTGTGCTCAAATGATCAAGTGCTAGCTGTAATTGGAAAAGCGTTTTGAGAAATGAGATGAGGCTGTGAGTTATTAAGGAGAGCGGGATGGAGAACACTCCTGAGCAGATCATTTGCTCCCATCGAATACATTATTTCAAATGAGACGATGTACATCAGCAGGGAATATGTCAAGTCACTGAACGTTTTTAAATGTCCCTATAAAAGTCCCCAAACTTTTCAATTCCTAAGTATGAGTTACATTTTGGATAGAGGAACATTTATATCCACAGTATTTCCAAAAGGACGCTTCTTTGGAGATTGGAAAGTAAGGTGTAACAATACCATTGCAGGAATAAATGGGTGAATCATTTGAAAGCTAAGGGTAAGAGGTGGTAAATAGTGATCAGGGCTACTAAATCTAGACATGAGTCACAAAGTTTAGAAAGGAATTCATAAAAAGTGACTGACTATAGCTGTGGTAGGAAAGTAACTGACACAATAAGAATGGAGAATATTTTGGGGAATATTTATTATCTATTTAAAGACCCTGACATCAAACCTCTCAGATCCTTACATGCCTTCTTATCTTAGGTTCCTGAAAAAAATCTACGTTCTGGATTTTGACAAAAAAGAGAGAGAGAGGAAAGGCAGGCATGTAGCTTTTTACTCCTTCCCGCTCCTTTAGCTTTCATTTTCTTGTTTAAAAATCATTACCTTTTTTTTTTTAATTTTCACTCCTTTTTCCTCTTTTCTCCTCTCCTCACTTCCTCTCCTTTCCATCCACCATCAACAGAAACAAGAACTTTGTTCTGCCACGTTCCATTCCACCACGTGGCTCCTCATTCTATAGCTTATTTCAGTTAATCTTTGCTTTTGACTCTGATAAAATGTCACGTTAGGAATTCAAGAAAAATCCTTCTTCTCTTGAAAAGTGCGAACTGGCTCAGAGTTTCCAAAGGCCTGTTTGAAGTTCAAAGCTGAGTCATAATTCTCAGACCCAGTGAATACCTTCCCTCCTTTCCCTGGGGACCAGCCTCCTTCTCAGCCGAGCTTATCTGCCTAGGAAGGGCTGCAGGAGGGACGGAGAAGGTGCCACCGAGGAAGGAGGCAGATAGGAGCGGATTGCCGAGCGTTATCTTGTCCCAGCAGCATGACTGACGTGTCTCTGTGCATGCTGCTTGTTAATCCATAACCCGGTATTCACGGCTGCATCAAAGGCTACCCGGATGCTGAATGAAACCCTGCTGGCGGGGGTATGGGGTGGGATGTATGAAACGACAGTGAAAGGGCTGGTCCTTATCTCTCCTGCGTCCAGCCATCACCGCCAGCTCCTGAAGCCACAGCCAAAGTGGATCAGAATCAAGATGCCAAGGGTGCAGGTCTTCTTGTCCTGCCACCATGGGAGCTAATGAATGATGTGGAGGTGCTAATAAAATACCCTCGCACAAGTCCAGATTGGCCCTCTGTGTCCTCAGCTGTAAAAAGGGGGTTGGGAGAGTCCCTGCAGAGTTCAGGGAGTTCTGAGGAGCACCTCCGCTCCTTCCTGGGTGGCACTTAGGAGAGAGCCTGCCCCACACCCGGCACTCACTGAAGGTCAGCAGGTGGCCTTTGCCCTTCCTTCTCAGTCTCCAGACTTTAAAACTCCTATGAAACAGAGGGACACGAAAGCTGGACACACACCAAGCAGGATGAAGCAAATGTGACAGCATCTCCTTCTGCAAAACCTCCTAGACCCTGCTCCCCCAGGATGCCTTAACTCCAAGAGTGGGTGACACACAGACTCATAGCAGTCCTGGCACTGTGCGATTTGTGGACCCAAGCATGGTACTCACCAGTTCCATCTTCACTCCTAGCACCAATGAATGGACGCTACAGAGTCTTTCAAATTGGTGTTTTATAATTGAGGAATTGGGGGTCTCAAAATACTCATTTTCCCAAGGTCAACACCCTTGAAGGGATGAGAGGAGCCCCAGCTTTCTGGCTGCAGGGCCCAGGGCAGGCGGAAGGGCTGAGATAAATGAGCCATGTTACTGATCACACAGCTCATTTCCAAGATCTCCCAGAGGAAGGAGAAGCAGAACACTCACCAAGTTCCTTGACTTCTCTGGGCTCAGTTTCCACAAGTGTAAATGAGGCTGTTTATCCTAGAAGATCTAAGACTCCGCCCCCATCTGACACTGCCTGCAAGGCTCTGGTTAGGGAGATGATCAACACATGACAGAAACAAAGAGGTAAAGCTCCTGGAAACCACAGCCGTTAATGTTTAATTCTTTGTCTTAAATGATAGCATCTGTTCTTTCTTGCATTTCTTCTAAATGAAAGTCATTCAGCAAGTTTGCCACAAGGGCAATATTTGTTATGTTAGAGCTATGGAAAAATAAATACATTTAGGTAATAATGCTCTGCATGATATAATTTTAATGGAAATAATGTTTTGCACGAGGTGCAATCTTTTCCTGCAGGTCTTTGCCTCGTACCCTGCAGCTCTGCAATCTGTGAGCTTGGGGACGGTGCTCACCTTCATAGCAGCAGGTGCTCCTGCTTTGGCAGGACTTCCTTCATGCACAAGAGAATTTTAGCTGGAAGTAACTCTTGATCAAAGATTAGACTCTACATTTGTCCTTAGGGTCAAGACCTGGAGAAGTTGTGAAGGGTTTCATGGAAATTTCACAGTGGTTTGGAGGGAAATTTATCCTCTAAATCTTGCATGCATTTTGGGGGTTCCTATGAAAATCTGAATTTGTGGTAGAATGAAATTTGTTATGCATAACATTATTATTTTCAAAACAATAAATTGCAAAGGAGAGAACCAGAAGGTTGAGAGACAGGAAGTAAATTTGTTAACGTGAGTAGTCATGGGACATTTAAAAAAATAGGCTATTTGAAAAATACAAGAAAATAAGGACAAAGGAAATTAATTAAGTACAGCCTTACCACTTGTAAAGTGTCAACCACTTTAAATTACTGGTTTATTAATTTTCAGTGTCTATTGCTATGTATACTTTTAATACACACACATACACATACACACACTGATAATTATTCAATGCATATGGTTTTTTAGTTTTTTTCCTTAGAAAAATAAAATGGCTTACTTTTTAATTATAATTGGTTATCATTAGAATATTGGCACTAGAGTATAGAAATATACAGAAATCTTCCTTCTAGCTAATCTTTTCTGTTTATTCACATATTCATTAATTCACTTATGTATCAAATATTTACTAAGTGCCCTAAGAGAAGAAGGCACTGAAAATATAAGAATAAATCAAAACGCAGTCCCAGCCCACAGGTTACTCAGTCCAAGACAGACACACTGTATTACTTTATGGGTGGGAAAAGATATTGTGAGGTGGGCAACAGAGGAAGAAGAGCTGACTTAGTGGTGGCAGTGGTGGTCTGCCACTGCTTCCCAAAGATGGTACTGAGCTGTGCTTAAGGATAGTACAGTCATCAGTCACTCCAAAATACTGGATTAGGGGAGAGGTGGTATTGCAGGCAAAAAGAATTTGCAAAGGCCCTGAACCACAAGGAGCGGATTGTGGCTGCAGCTGGGAATAGGTGGGTTTACTTGGTGGGGGGTGGGGACTGGGGAGACAGATGCAGGACTTTGAGGATACAAAGCACTGTCTTGAGAGGACTGGGCAACTAATGGAGGCTGAAGCCGCCTAAGACCTATCCAATTTCCATATTTGCATGATTATTCTGCTTGTTTGGGAAGAATTGGTTGTAAGGATTTAAGCCCAAACTAGGAAACCAATAAACACAGAAAAGAACCTTAAGACATGACATTAAAAATGGAGAAAAGGGATTAAATTAAAAGAGTTGTGGATTGAATTGTTTGTGCTTGGAATTCGTATGTTGCAACCCTAACCCCAGCACCTCAGGGTGAGACGATACACAGGGATCAAGCCTTTGAGGAGTTGATGAAGCTAAAATGATGTGACTGGGGGGAGAGGGTCCCCAGACAATCTGATTGGTTTCTTTACAAGAAAAGGGGACCGGAACCACAGAGGAAGAGGAGGAGCATGGTCATTCACAAAGGGAAGACCCCGTGAGGACAAGCATGGGTCATCCCAGGGGAGAGGAGAGTTCTCAGCAAAAGCCACACCTCTTACAGCCACCAGGATCTTGGGCTTCCAGATGCCAGGAGGTGGGAAAATAAATTTCTGTTTTCTTTGGTCTTTTGGCATGTTAGTCTTGGCAAACAGACGTGGATATGAAGGATGGAAATCAAAGTACCTATGAACTGCAGAGGTTTGGGACAAAGGTGGGGAACTAGACAAGGAAATGCCAGGCTTTGATTTGGGAGTGGGTCCATAGAGACGCGTTTTCATCAGGTTTAAGAAGCCTAAGATCATTGCAGGTCATAAAGTCGGATGGCCAATGGGGTGTGGGAAGAGCTTGTGGAGCACTTGGGAAGAGACGTCAGCATGCTCTTAGAGACGCAGGAAGGTGACACTCACAGGAGTGCCTAGCTTGCCCTTCTTGCTGACTGGAGCAGTTTCCCTTCAAATGCTTGATTGTTCAAATCCCTTCAATAAAATGTAGGGCTCAGTCTCGTGTCCCTCCATCACAGAGGCCTTCTATGCAAATGGTCACTTCTCAGTGTCATGAACACTTCCCTGAGTAGTCTTTAGGATATCTATCAGCATTTGATTATCATACGTATTCATTTGTGTGTTGTCCTACAGTCAACTTTTCTGCTGCTGGGACTAAAAGGACCTGACCGGGTCAACTGCAGAGAAGGAAAGGTTTATTCAGGGGCCATGGTTTCAGAGGTCTCAGACCACCGACAGCAGGCTCCTTTCCTCAGGGCTCGAGGTGAGGTAGGAAATCATGGCAGAAGAGTGTGGCAGAGGGAAGCAGCTCACATGGTGATCAGGAAGCAGACAGAAAGGTCTCCAGTTGCCAGACACACATATATACCCAAAGCCACACCCTCATTTCCCACCTCCTCCAGCCACACCTACCACTTCAGTTACTACCCAGTTAATCCCTATCAGGGGATTAATTCACTGATTGGGTTGAGACTCTCACAACCCAATCATTTCTCCTCTGAACCTTCTTGCATTGTCTCACATGTGAGTTTTTGGGGGACACCTCACATCCAAACCATAATACATATTTTCTGTCTCCTCTGAATGTTACCTATTTAATATTCCAACTCATGATCTGCAGGATATTCTTCATTCCTTCTGGGAGTACATATTGGTGACACCACTTTTGGACACAGTCACTCATTACTTTCCAAAGCAGAAGAGTTATATAGTTCCTAACACATCAATTCTTGCTAAGTAAATACCCCTGAGAAACATGTTCACCTTTAGAATAGGAAACATTCACAAGAACATTCATAGCAGCATTGTTCCAAATAGGAAGAAAAAAACCCATATAATCCAAAGACCAATTAGTGGGAGAGTGACAATATACGGTCATATAAGCACATACAGCAATGTGGGTGAGTCTTAGCAATAATACACTATTATGTTATGCACAGCATGGCAGAATTTTTAAAAACCTAAAAACTACATGTATATACTTTTTAAGGAATACATTTACGTGCAATAAATCTATGGAAAGAATATCAAGAAAATGCAGGATTTGGATTACTGGTTATTTCCAAGGTGAGGGTGTTAGGGAGAGGACTGGGAAGGAGCACATGTTTAATATACTACTGCCAGCGTCCTAGCTTTTGTGGGGGCTGATGGCTCCTAGCGCCCTATGACATTTTTGTCCAATAAACATTGATTAGTTATTGATGAATAATGAGTATGACACATGCCCAGGATTAAGATAAGTCCAATTCTGTGTATGCAAAGTCCAATTAGGGAGAAAAATTCCACCAAGCTTGAGTTCCAGTTTCAGCACTTTATTACTAACCAGGTGTTTGGATTTTGTGAATTATGCTTTACCTCTATGGACCTTTGTTTCTTAAACAAAAAAAAAAGAGTAAACACTTGCTATTTCTAATGAAACATTCAAGTAGTGTCTGAGGTTCTAAACAGTGGTAGTTTGATTTTTTTCAAGTCGCAGTTCAGGTAAATGGTTAGCAGAAATAAAAATGGACTCTTCAAAATGCAGTATCATATTTCGGTGGCCAAACATTCTCTGAGGGCTTCAAAAGACAATTGCTCTCTCCATGAAGTAATCAATTTACTCCCTTACAATGCAGAACAGTACTCTTCCTCTTGATTTAATGGCTAGTCACTCTGTCCCTTTTGTTATCCCTGCAATTAAAGAAGATTTAGAGTAAGGCCACGAACCAGCACAAATGTGAGCATGCGGCTGGGCCCCTGTCCACAAACCAGCTGCTTGTCAGGCTTGCTGCAGGCTGTGTGAGTTACTGAGGCCACACCACAGCTCTGGTGAATGTCAGTGGCCTAAAGAGGCTCAGAAGGATGCCTCTCTTATCCAGGATGGCTCAGCTATCCTTCCACTGTGACCTGAAGCAAAGAAACATGCTGGTTTATCCCATGAGCTTGGTGTTAATGTCAAACAGAGAAGAACGTCCTCTTTACAGGTTGATGATCTTCCTGGGTGGCCAAGAATTCCAACCCGGGGCAATATTTCTTCTTTTCCATTATAATATTCAAGTGTCTGAGGCTCCCTGGCTGGAAGGCTTGAACAATGACACTTTCTTTGAGTGTTAGGTGTCCCGGGTCACAGGGCAGCCTCTGGGTTGAGAACCATCTCCTCATGCACTAGCAGACCCTGTGGAGGATCACCCCAGGGATCCAGGATCACCAAGTGATCTGGTCCAGTGAGCTGACTGTTTCCTCCTTGGATTAGAACCCAGATTCCAACTGGGTCATGATGACTGTCTCTCTTGGAAATTTTGAAATGGGTTTCAGGAGCATTAAGTCTGTGCTGAGTACTTAGATTTCTAAGTCCTAAACCTGGGTCTGGATATAGATTTATTTCTTCATAAACATCCCGGAGTTCTTGCAAATATTCCTTTTTCTTTAAGACAGTCTGATTGGTTTTTAAAGACTAAGGAGCGTCTAAATTTATCCCACGCCTCTTTCTGTCTCTGTCTGTCTCTCTCTCTCTGTCTCTCTTTTAGATAAAGGCTGAGATTCTACAAAATAATTCAAAAATTTATAAAATGGTCTCTTTAATTCAGAAATATTTCTACCACTTTTTACTTTCTTCATTAATGTATGGAATATTTATGGTTGGATGTGAGTTTAAATTTCACCTCGTTCAATTGTCTCATTTTATAAACATAAAAACAAAGTGTCAAGGAAGCAGATTCATTTGTTTAGACTCACAGTTGTTTAGATACAGACAAATATAGTCCAGGACTTCTAGCTCCTGATAAAGTGTACTTTCAAATAATCCCATTTTCTCCTCTAACTATGCCATGACAGGAAAGGAACTAAAAACTAACTAACTAACTAAATAAAAATAAATGCTAGGCTGACCAACTATACTGAGTTCTCCATCACGAGGTTCCAAGAGAAATAACACCGTGAATCTTACTTGTCTTTAAAAGGATGTCCTCTCTTCAGGAGAGAGGTGGACAGAGAAGAATGGACTGGCAGAATTTTGCTGGGTATTGATAAATTGTTGCTGCTGCTTTTAGATGAATGATTTTTCAACAGAGCACTTTCAACTCTGTAAGAGTGGCTTTCAGTAGCAGTCCAGAGTTACCGCTGCTTACTAGGTTGGGTGATTTTTAGGGTTAAACAAAGTCCAAATGCTATCAACTGAAAAAACGAAGCCCAGGAGTGTGAGAGAATGCTGTGATATAGTTTAACGTGGCCACACAGAAGCTGGGGCTGAGGATGCTCTCGTCTCCATCACTCAGCAGCCAGACAGAGTGTGTGGTCAAAGAGGCTGCGAAGAGGAAGCTCACCCAATTGAGGCTAAGAAAACGTAGACACATCCTTTTGCAGACATACATTAATCATCACTGGTCATATGAGCTTTAGTCCTGAGTCTTGTCCCTAGATCACTTCTGAATTTGCAAAGTTTTATGACTGTTTTAGGCACAGCGCTTATTCACAAGTGTTGGCCCTGCATGCTATAAAACTGACAGAGCGATATTGAGAGAAGAGACGTCTGTGTTCCAGGTGGCCTTCAGTCTTGTCACCTCCCTTCTGCTCTGCTGTCCTTGGTTTCCTATGTTGTCACTGTCTACTCCAATCACCCAAGAATGTAGCAACTGGGCCACTTGGCACTGGAGGGTCGCTGGATTCTCAAAAGGAGGGCTTGGAGAGGGTGATGCTTTCTGTGGGAGTAGTTTTAGATTCCATTGCCCTGATGAGAACAGAACCACTCAGGTCACAGGGAGCCCATAAGGTGCCTCCGTGTGAATTATAAAAAGTAAGGTGACCTTTTCTCCAGGAAGGCAGATGTGTGCCAGGACACATGGTTCTGAGTGGAGCAGGAACTACCTTCAGCCCTGGCTCACTCGGCTGCTGCCCTTGTGCCCAGATCCATCCTCACTGCTGCACAGTGTGCCCACTGTCCCCCATGTGGACGAGCCCTGCTGTGCTGGACCCTGGGTTCTGCGTCAACCCCATTCTAGATCTTCCTCCCTTCTTTTCTCTCTCTGTCCATTGAAGTAAAACACCAGAGGGATTTCATAGAAAATAAGTTGGTGAATTACTAAAAAATGAATTAAGGGCAGAAGATAAGAAGTTCCATTTTGGCCTCTGAATTGTTTCTATTCATGACCTACTGATGATTTTTAGATATTTATGTCTCATTTATAGGTTTCAGATATTTAAATTTCATTTATATGTATTATAGTATATGTACAATTTCATATATAACTGTATATGTAGAAAACTACTCACCAAGATCATTTTATTCCTGACTCATACTAGTATTTATTTTTGCTGTTGCTTTAAACAGAGCAGCACTTAAAATAATTCAATATATAGAGATATATTTTTTAAACAAGAGGATTGAATCACTTAGCATCCTTCATTGAGGAAGCCGATGAACTCAGGACTAAATGTATCTGTTTCTGATTTGGACTGACTGACAGAGATATGCCACTAAATGGAACCACAGCAATGCACGTGATGACCTGCTTTTGACTTTGTGCAGCTGTTTCACCAAACACAGCAGCAGAGAAGAGGCTGTGGGCAGTGCGGAGACTTACAGGGGCTGATGTGCCCCGGCTCCTCAGGAGACCCATCAGGGCTGCCGAGCTTCTCCCTGAGGGTCACATCCATCCATGCTCCTCCTGGCTACTGCTTCAAGAACTCCACCAGCCTTCGGGGCAGCCCTCTTCCCTAAGTCTGAGGGGGGCTGTGCCTTTCCTGGGGAGTTCTGTGGGCTTCCCCAAGGGGGCCACCCCACAGAGCAGCCCATAGGACCCTGAAGATGCTGCAGCCACTTTGCAGCTGAGTCATTTTTCCCCCTGAAGCATCTGCTGGAGCAGAAAGGAGGAGTCGAGGAGCCTGGCATTTTTCATGTAAATAGTAGTGGTGCTGCCAACTTTTCTTCTAGGAAATTCCATTTTCAGATTTAAGGATGATATTTTATTTTCCTTTCTCATCTACACAAATGTGTATTTCTCCACTCCTTTTCACATGCGAACCATGTAATGGGGTTGACTCTGTGGTAATGACATAGCTCTCTATGTCACCCCTCATGAATAACGGACTTTAACTTCTCCACTTGCTATGGAGACAAAATCTGAAGACATCACTTAAATGTACACACTGCATCTTTCAGAATAAGGGGGTGACCTCTTAGACACCTCCTTCACAGAGGAGCCAGCACAGATTTGTCCACCTCAAAAAAAAAAAAGATGTTGACTCTCCCCAAGAGACATTTTTCAAATGTCTAACATATGCATTTAGATAGAATTTTACTTAAAATATACATTATATTTAATAATTTAGGAGGTCATGAATTGTAAGACACACCACTATTTCATGCACGATAAGAAAGACAAAAAATAAAACCTCTCAAAAGAGTTCTTTAAATCATACTTAATTGGATCATTTTCTCCATACTTGAAAAGGAAAATGAACGTAAGTGAAATGCATTGGTTAGGTTAGGTTACCCCCAAGTTTCTTCTCATTCATAATCTAATTCTCCTAAAACATGTTGCCACTGAAATCACTGGTGTCCTGCCCAGGATGGTTCTCTGTGTCTGTAAGACCACTGGTGATTGAGAAGGTCTCAAAAAGGGCCTCCTGTACTATCTCCAGAACTTTCTGGAAGTCACTGAGACCTAATCTGATGATAGGAGCCACATGCTCAAAAAGACAGCTCGGTCACAGTGTCTGCTTGCCCAACAGAGATTGGGAGATGCTATTAGTAGCAAGAAAAGTACTGATTTCAAAAACCTCGGTGCTATGGAAACAATGCACACTTGAGAATCAATGAACTATCGCTTTCCCTGAGACAATGAAACGAATGTAACTGTGCATATTTCACAGTTTTGACCCATTAGGAATCTCCCCTTAGAGAGCACTTCTGGGCTTCATTTGAAGAAATGTCCCTAAAATGTGAATATGTGAGGATATCAGAGCATGAGATTTAAGAGACTTGTAGGTCTGCAAGAAATAACCTCCATCTGTTTGACTTCACTTGTATATAAAGAAGGAACTGACCAGAATGGTAATTCGTTCAACTTTGGAAGCTTAGAAAAATGGGAACTTGTCAAAGCAAAAGTTATTGGTAACTGTCAGAAAACTATCTAATGCAGAGGGACCAAATAGACAAGTTTGATCCAATAGACACAAGTACTAAAATAATGAGCCGGGCGTGTTGGCGCACGCCTGTAATCCAAGCGACTTGGGAGGCTGAGTCAGGAGGATCGCGAGTTCAAAGCCAGCCTCAGCAACTTAGCGAGGCCCTAAGCAACTCAGTGAGACCCTGTCTCTAAATAAAAATACAAAATAGGGCTGGGGATGTGACTCAGTGGCCGAGTGTCCCTGAGTTCAATCCCTGGTTCCAAAAAAAATAAAAAATAAAAAAATAAAATAAAATAATGCTTACTCTAATACCATCAAATCACGTGATTTATGTAATTTCCTTTGTACTGATTCCATGTCGATCTGCTTATGGCAGAACAGCAATAGATAGAGATTAATTTTGAAAATCAAGGTTTCTGGATGATTATTTTCTCATAAAGTGTCATTTTTAGTTTTATACATCAAACTACTGAGTTTCAGTTCAATGGGTGATTTTCTTAGGATTTTACCACCTCTTATTCTTCAACAAGGTCTCTAGACAATCATATCACCAGTGTAATGAATATCACCTTATGAGACTTCCTGAGGATTTGTTTGTTAGATTTCCTAGAAAAACACAAATGCATTGTCTTGCTTACATGCCAAATTTTTGGAAGAGAAAAAAATTAAAAACTCAACATGTTCCCTAATGATGAAGATATGCTAAGAGGATTAGAAACTGTAGGTCTGGTGCTAAAATCGCCTTGCACGGAGAGGTCTAGGTTAATCTTAGTAGCTGCTTTACAGTAGTTTCAGTGGGTGTGGGAAAATCAGGGTACAAAAGGGTCATTTGGAAAATAATGGGACGGGATTGATCCATGTGCTATAAGGAAACATGTGAATAGACGCTGGCACAATAGGGCAGCTAGAATTCAGAAACCATGCGCTACTCTGTTCCTTCTTCTGATAGATGATCAACACACAGGAACCATTACTGCAAAGAGAGTTCCTATCCTACTAAACCCTCGGAAGAAATTGGTTCTTTCACTGAAATACTCCCCAGAATGTTTGGTAGATAGCAGGTATTTAACACTTGCTTTTTGTTTTTCAAAGTACTGTAGCTTCCTATCTACCTAACAACATACAGGAAATGTTTCCATATGTATCATTGGATTTACTCTTTATGGATTAGATTGGAAAGGGTTAGGGTTAGGGGCTTACAACATTTTGCCGAGAATATCAGGTATGGAAATGGCATACTTTGTCAGATTTAGACTTCTTGAAACAGAGATTACATTTTAGTAAAGTGAACCCGTACAGTATGATCGATAACCAACTTAATGCAATCTCTCAATGTCACCTACAATGAGAACAGGCAATCTACAAGTGCCAGTGTAAACCTGCTCGGGATGAAGAATTGAGGCTACAAAGCTAATTTACAGCCCCACCAGTCTCATTATTAGAGTTGGCTGTCAATTATAGACATCACTTGTTTGGGACTTGAAGCTATTACAAAAATTCTAGGAACACACCAGTTCTCGGCAAAGAATTTCAATAAGCTTCTAAGTTTTTAATAAACCAAAACTTCTTTGTATCTCCCCTTTCCTTCTAAGATGCCTTTGTTTATCTCTTACATAACAAGGAGAAAAAATTATGAAGTCAACTTTCATAACTCATATTATTTATATATCTAAACAGCGTTTCTCTGTTATTCTTCCTATAATCCTCAGTAAGGCTTTCTTAATGAGTTCCTCCTATGTACAAGCTCTCTGCCTCGTCTGGTGCATGCTTTCACAGCATTTGCTCCAGGGGAAATGTTTTGCTTTGCTGTTTCATTGCGATGCCTGCGCTGAGCATGTGTTGCTCCTGAGGAGTTGCTGTGAAGTTGGAACTCATGACTGCTCATCAGATTCTCCTGATGACATGTCATGACACTTGTGCCAGGGGAATCACTGGTAGCGGCCATTGTGGGCTTTTCTCTTGATGGACAGGGTTGGGGATCTATTTCCAAGAGCGACTGCAACACCAGGGTCCTGTGCTTGCTGTATACTTATTTCAGCAATTCTGCTATGGCCCAAACATGGTGGAGAGTCTTGACTGCAACTGCCCACAGCATAGCTCCCGTGTCTAGCAGGGATCAGGAATCTTTCCCTTAAAAAACAGCTCAACTTCAATATCTAAATCAGTGAATGCAGATATAAAGCTGGTGAATAAATATTTTTATTTATCTTTTTTATTTCTTAATGATTTATTTTTCTGGTACTAGGGACTGAAACTAGGAGTGCTCTACCGCTGAGTTATACCTCCAGTCCTTCTTAAAAATTCTAAATTTTGATTCAGGTTCTTGCCAAGTTGCCAAGTTATACCCCCCAGTCCTTCTTAAAAATTCTAAATTTTGATTCAGGTTCTTGCCAGGTTGCCAAGTTATACCCCCCAGTCCTTCTTAAAAATTCTAAATTTTGATTCAGGTTCTTGCCAATTTGCCAAGATGGCCTGGAACTTGCCCATCCTCTTGCCTCAGCCTCTCGAGTTGCTGGGATTACAGGAGTGTACCCTGTACCTGGTGTTTTGCTGATTTTTGACCTAGTCCAAAGGTCCATTGAAGATGTGATCTGTGTCTTATATCCTTGTACGGTGACTCCTACCTCTAGCCCAGTCTGAGGAATGGAGTGGGTGATCTGAGGCAGGGGTGAACAGTGGCCTCCAGCATCACACAAACTTGGTTTCCACTCTTGCACTTAATTTTTTAGTTTAGTCTAGTTACTGACCTATGACTTGATGTCCTTAATCCTAAAGGGAGCAGAGACACAGCCTACCTGGTGAGAAGTTAGTCTCAATGTCCAGCACACAGTGTGGCCTGCATGTTGTCAAGGCTATTGCTGCTTGTTTGCTAAAAATGTGGGTCGTGAATAAGATATTAGACAAATAAATATAAACAATAACTTCAAAATCATTTTACAGTCTTATTGAAATAGAGAAAGAAACATGACATACTTTTAGGAGGGGTTTGAAGTATTTTTGTGGGGGTTAATTCTTTGAATTTGCCCAATGCATTTTAAACATTATTCAGCATTTAAGTTGGGACTTTCAAAACATAAGCTTCAATTTTTTCATCTGTAAAAGGGGGTATGGCTAAGTAATTAATATTCTCTTTAGCTCAAAACTCTGTAAGTATAATAACTATTACCTGGTATGTAGGGCTGCAGGTTTGGAAAGGGTTAAGGCAGAAGTAAGGCTGGGGAGCGAAGGACTGCATAGAGAACTCATAGGGTTGGGTAGGGGTCATTTTAGAATGTCCTGGGACACCTTCTGTTCTCCAGACAAAATATACAGGACATAGTAATTGCTCATTAAATATTAAGTCAGAGTTACAGCTGGAAGGATAGAAAAAAAGATACTTGAAGGACAGACATGTGGAATGAAGGACACTTGGGTCAATGTGAATAAACTTAGCAAAGACCTGATTAGAATCCAGTTTAATAATTTACTACCAAACTGCACTTGGGCGTTAAAATGAAGCTATACTACTGAATCCTTCCTTGAATTTAGATAAAGTACTTGATTTTGAAAATGTATGAATTGTATTAGTGACGATTGTTGGTCTAAATTCACACAAGTTGAGAGTTTCCAAGAAAGAAAGGATTAAATTGGGAAAGAAGACTTGGTTAAGCATGAGTTTCTCAAAGTGTGTGTATCATTTGAGAAATGTGCTTTGAGAAATGTACTATTCTATATAGTGTGATGTTTTAACATTACATAAGGAAAGAACATCAAGTGTATTAAACGAGATTTTATGAATATTTTTCTTAGGATAAGAATAAGTTTTTAAAAATAAATTAATTTAAGGAAAATATTGATTAAATTATTAAATAGGAAGTTTATGTGCCTAAGTGGTGAAGATGGTATACAAATCACTCAAGTTTGGGACTTGCCTGAGAGAAATTGGTTAAAGCAGCACATTAGCAACTATAACTTTTCTCCTTTCAATAGTTCCATGTTTTGTTTTTTTTAATTTGATTCACTGCACACAAATGGAGTACAACTGTTGTTTCTCTGGTTGTACACAAAGTCGAGTCACACCATCTGTGCATTCATACATGTACACAGGGTAATGATGTCCATCTCATTCTGTTATTATTCTTAACCCCCCACCCGTACCTTCCTCTATGCAATCTATCCTTTCTTCGTTCTTGTCTCCCTTCCACCCACATTATGCATCATCATTCACTTATCAGAGAGATCATTTGGCCTTTGGATTTTTGGGATTGGCTAATCTCACTTAGCATGACAGTCTCCAACATCATCCATTTACCTGCAAATGCCACAATTTTATTCTTCTTTATGGCTGAGTAATATTCTATTGTGTATATATACCATAGTTTCTTTATCCATTCATCTACTGAAGGGCATCTAGGTTGGTTCCACAATCTAGCTATTGTGAATTGAGCAACTATGAACATTGATGTGGCTGCATCACTGTAGTATACTGATTTTAAGTCCTTTGGGTATAAGGCAAGGAGTGGGATAGGTGGGTCAAAAGGTGGATCCATTCCAAGTTTTCTAAGGAATCTCCACACTGCTTCCCAGAGTGGCTACACCAACTTGCACTCCCACCAGCAATGTATGAGTGTACCCTTTTACCCACATCCTTGCCAACACCTGTTGTTGTCTGTATTCTTAATAAAAGACATTCTAATTGGGGTGAGATGAAATTTTAAGGTGGTTTTGATTTGCATTTCTCTTATTACCAGGGATGTTGAACATTTTTTCTTATATCTGTTGATTGCTTTAGATCTTCTTCTGTAAAGTGAGTGTTCATTTCCTTGGCCCATTTACTGATTAGATTATTAGTATTCTTGGTGTAAAGATTTTTGAGTACTTTGTAGATTCTGTAGATTAGTGCTCTATCTGAAGTGTGTGTGGCAAAGATTTTCTCCCACTCTGAAGGCTCTCTCTTCACATTTCTGATTGTTTCCTTTGCTGAGAAAAAGCTTTTTAGTTTGAATCTATCCCAATCATTGATTCCTGCTTTTATTTCTTGTCCTTTGGGAGTCATGTTAAGGAAATCTGGTCCTAGGCCAACATGATGAAGATTTGGACCTATTTTTTCTTCTATTAGAAGGTGCAGGGTCTCTAGTCTAATTCCTAGGTCCTTGATCCATTTTGAGTTGGGTTTTGTACAGGGTGAGAGATATGGGTTTAGTTTCATTTTGCTGCATATGGATTTCCAGTTTTCCCAGCTCCATTTGTTGAAGAGGCTGTCTTTTCTCCATTGTATGTTTTTGGCTCCTTTGTCAAGTATGAGATACCTGTATTTATGTGGGTCTGTCTCTGTGTCCTCTATTCTGTACCGTTGATCTACCTGTCTATTTTGGTGCTAATACCATGTTGTTTTTGTTACTATAGCTTTGTAATAAAGTTGAAGGTCTGGTATTGTGAAACCCCCTGATTCACTCTTGTTGCTAAGAATTGCTTTAGCTATTCTGGGTCTCTTATTCCTCCAAATGAATTTCATGATTGCTTACTCTATTTCTATGAGGTCTGTCATTGGGATTTTAATTGGAATTGCATTGAATTTGTATAGCCCTTTTGGAAGTATGGCCATTTTGATGATATTAATTCTGCCCATCCAAGAACATGGGAGATCTTTCCATCTTCTCAGATTTTCTTTAATTTCTTTCTTTAGCATTCTGTAGTTCTCACTGTAGAGGTCTTTCACTTCTTTTGTTAGATTGATTCCCAAGTATTTTATTTTTTTGAGGCTATTGTGAATGGGGTGGTTTTCCTAATTTCTCTCTCAGAGGATTCATCATGAATAAAAATACATTAGATTTATGAGCATTAATTTTATATCCTGCTACTTTACTGAATTCATTATGAGTTCCAGAAGTTTTCTGGTGGAACGCTTAGGGTCTTCTAAATAGAGAATCATGTCATCAGCAAATAGGGATAGTTTGAGCTCGTCTTTTCCTGTTCGTATCCCTCTAATTTCTTTGTTCTATCTAATTGCTCTGGCTAGAGTTTCAAGGACAATGTTGAATAGAAGTGGAGAAAGAGGGCATCCCTGTCTTGTTCCAGTTTTCGGGGGGGAATGCTTTCAATTTTTCTCCATTTAGAATGATTTTATCTTTGGGCTTAACATAGATAGCCTTTACAATGTTAAGGAACATTCCTACTATCCTATTTTTTCCAGTGTTTTAAGCATGAAGGGGTGCTGTATTTTATCAAATGCTTTCTCTGCATCTATTGAAATAATCATGTGGTTCTTGACTTTAAGTCTGTTGATGTGGTGAATTACATTTATTGATTTCCGGATGTTGAACCAATCTTGCATCCCCGGGATGAAACCCACTTGATCATGGTGCACTATCTTTTTAATATGCTTTTGTATGCCATTTGCTAAGATTTTGTTAAGGATTTTTGCGTCTATGTTCATTAGGGATATTGGTCTGAAATTTTCTTTCCTTGATGTGTCCTTCTCTGGTTTTGGTATCAGGGGATATTAGCTTCATAGAATGAGTTTGGAAGGGGTCCCTCCTCTATTTCATGAAATACTTTGGGGAGTATTGGAATGAGCTCTTCTTTCAAGGTCTTGTAGAACTCGGTTGTGAATCCATCTGGTCCTGGACTTTTCTTGGTTGGTAGGCTTTTGATGACTTCCTCTATTTCATTGCTTGAAATTGATCTATTTAAGTTGTGTATGTCCTCCAGAATCAGTTTGGGTGGCTCATATGCCTCTAGGAACCTGTTGATGTCTTCCCGGTTTTCTATTGGAGAAAAATTTTCAAAATAGCTGCTAATTATGATTTGTATTTCATTAGTGTCTGTTGTGATATTTCCTTTTTCATCTGGAATTTTAGTAATTTGAGTTTTCTCTCTCCTTCTCTTCATTAGTGGGGCTAAGGGTTTATCAATTTTGTTTATTTTTTCAAAGAACCAAATTTTTGCTTTGTCAATTTTTTGAATTGTTTCTTTTGTTTCAATTTCATTGATTTCCCCTCTGGTTTTAATTATTTCCTGCCTTCTACTACTGTTGGTGCTGATCTGTTCTTCTTTTTCTAGGGCTTTGAGCTGTAATATGAGGTCATTTATTTGTTCACTTTTCATTCTTTTATTGAATGTGCTCCAAGCAATGAATTTTCCTCTTAGCACTGCTTTCATAGTATCCCAGAGATTTTGATATGTTGTATCATTGATCTCGCTGATCTCTAAGAATCTTTTAATTTCCCCCCTAATGTCTTCTGTTATTCATGCATCATTCAATAGCATGTTATTTAATCTCCAGGTGTTGGAGTAGTTTCTGCTTTTTATTTAATCATTGATTTCTAATTTCATTCCACTGTGATCTGATATAATACAAGGTATCTCTATCTTTTTGTACTTGTGGAGAGTAGCTCTGTGGCATAACATTTGGTCTATTTTAGAAAAAGATCCATGTGTTGCTGAGAAGTAAGTGTATTCACTTCTTGATGGATGGAATATTCTATATATGTCTGTTAAGTCTAAAATAGCGATTGTGTTATTGAGTCTTTGGTTTCTTTGTTCAGTTTTTGCTTGGAAGGTCTGTCAAATGGTGAGAGGGGTGTGTTAAAGTCACCCAGTACTATTGTGTTGTGGTCTATTTGGTTCCTGGAGTTGAGAAGGATTTGATTGACATACATGGATGTGCCATTGTTTGGGGCATAAATATTTATAACTGTTATGTCTTGCTGATTTATGCTTCCCTTAAGGAGAATGAAATGTCCTTATTTATCCTAACTAATTTTAGCTTGTAGTCCACTTTATCTGATATGAGGACGGAAAACCCTGCTTTTTTACTGAGTCCATGTGCGTGGTAGGTTTTTCCCATCCTTTCACCTTTAGTCTGTGGGTATCTTTTTCTATGAGATGCGTCTCTTGGAGGCAGCATATTGCTGGGTCTTTCTTTTTAATCCAATCTGCCAGTCTATGTCTTTTGATTGGTGAGTTCAGGCCATTAACATTCAGGGTTATTATTGAGATATGATTTGTATTCACAGTCATTTTGGCTTATTTTTGGTATTTAACTTGACTTGGTTTCTCCTTTATTTGGCTATTACTTTAGGGTAGTTCCTCCCTATGCTGGGTTACATTGTTGATCTTCATTTCTTCCTCATGGAATATTTTGCTGAGCATGTTCTCTAGTTCTGGCTTTCTAATTGTAAATTCTTCTAGCTTTTGTTTATCATGGAAGGATTTTATTTCATCTTCAAATCTGAAGGTGAGTTTTGTTGTATATAAGATTCTTGGTTGGCATCCATTTTCTTTCAGGGCTTGGAATACATTATTCCAGGCCCTTCTTGCTTTTAGGGTCTGTGTTGAGAAATCTGCTGATAACTGTATTGGTTTCCCCCTGAATTTAATCTGATTTTTTTTCTCTTGCAGCCTTTAAAATTCTATCTTTATTTCGTATGTTAGGTACTTTCATTATAATGTGCCTTGGTGTTGATCTATTGTAGTTTTGTACATTTGGTGTCCTGTAAGCCTCTTGTATTTGATTTTCCATTTCATTCTTCAGATGTGGGAAATTTTCTGACATTATTTCATTGAATAGATTATTTATCCCTTTGGTTTGTATCTCTGCATCTTCCTCAATCCCAATAATTCTTAAATTTGGTCTTTTCATGATATCCCATAATTCTTGTAGGCTTTGTTCATGAATTCTTATCATTTTCTCTGTTTGGTCAACTTTGTTTTCAAGAATAAATATTTTGTCTTCAATGTCTGATGTTCTGTCCTCCAGGTGATCTAGCCTGCTGGTTATGCTATTGAGTTTTTAATTTGGTTTATTGTTTCCTTCATTTCAAGGATTTCTGTTTGTTTTTTTTTTTTCATCATCTCTATCTCTTTATTGAAATGATTTTCTGCTTTCTGCATCTGTTCTTTTAACTGTTGAGTGGTGTGATCATTCATTTCCTGCATTTTCTCTCTCATCTCATCATTTGCTTCTCTGATCATTGTAATTATGTACATTCTGAACTCCCTTTCTGACATTTCTTCTGCCATGTTATCGTTGGATTCTGTTGATGCAGTATCTAGGTTTGTTTGAGACCCTTTCTTCCCCTGTCTTCTCATGTTGTTCATGTATCTTCCCTTTTATTTGTGAGAATCTGAGGTATAGCAGCTTCCCCCTTAAAACAAGTGGCGTCCCTGCAGATTTCCAATATCTCACCTCCTAGTCTTCAGTAGCACTAGACCACGGGCTGGGGCCAGGCTGGAGTAAGACTTGGCCTCTGGGCTCAGCCTCCCAGCATGGGAGCCTCATGTGTGAACTCTGTGCCTGCTTCCCCCACACTGAAGGCTCCAGCTTCTACACGGTGCCGACTGCCCCCTCAGAGTCCCACAGGAGCACTCTGGGTCAACATCCCAGCTGGGAACTCTCACCCACCTGCGCTGGGCTGAACCTGATGACTGTCTCTGGGTCCACCTCCCCGACCTGGAACTCTCGTGGGACTTGACTGAGCTGAACACAAGCCTCTGAGCTGGGCCCCCCAGAAAGGATGACCCAAGTGTCCTCTCCTCAGTGCCTGCTTCCCTCACTGAAGACTCTAACCTCTGGGCTGTGCCGGCCACCCCGTGAAGGACCCACCGGAGCACTCTGGGCTGACGTCCCAGGTGGGGAACTCTCACCTGTCTGTGCTGGGTTGTGCCTGATGTCTGTCTCTGGGTCCACCTCCCGGACCTCTAGTTCAATGTTTGACAGCAATGACTTTGCACTGCTATTATGCTATATGAAACTATTTGACACAATTTTATGCATAACAGTATAAGCTCCATGTAATCAGATGCTGCATGTAATACCTTTGTCACTGTTTTCCTGGTGCCTGGCACATCATTTGCACTCAAAATATTGGACAAATGAATAAACAATATAAAATTAAACAAACACATTAAAATTCGAAAAATTGTACCCAGGAGATGACATAGAATGATAGACACAGGTATTTTATTAATGTAGGAAATAATTCACACTCTGATGTCAAATAGAAACCCATTTAGTACCTGCCATTAAACTTGATATCAATCAGGCCATATAGTTCATAGAATTAAAAAAATTAAAGAATACAATGAGCAGAATGAGAAAGTGGTGGGGAGTCATGTCAATCAAGGACCTAAAGTGACTGGAAAATCCAAATGGCAACTTAGATTATGTTAAAAGGAACTGACATATGAGAATATTTCAGAATTGCTTTCTACCTGCATGTTTGTTAAAGCTATTCAATATTATTAAATGATATCAGCGAGAATCTGAGCAACTACAGTTGATTTTGATTCAAAGGTCACAAACTTCGTGAATTTTCCAAGCTTAGAAAGGCAAATAGCTTAGAAGGGCAAATGGACCAAGAGTTCCATGTGTTTTGAAAACGATCCTTGAGTTTTGTGATGTGCACTATTTTAAGGTGTAATTGAATACATTCTTTCAGCGCTTTGTTGAGCGAGAGTTGTGTTTGGTAAGCTTATAAAACTTCCATGATTTTTACACTTCAGCAGTAATTTCCACATTAAGTATTTCCTATTAGGACCCAGAAAAGTAATATTCCTTTAAAGTAAGAATATCATAACTAGGAATATTTTCAGTAAACTTGCTGTTTATTGATACAGGAAGGCTGAGAGAGAAAGTCTTAGCATGTCAACTTGCTTTTGAACTTCTTTCCTTTATATGCTCCATCATTAAGGGGAGAGAAATCAGTGTGAATAAGGTCATGGCTACAGAGATGAGGGCAAAATGAACCAGCACCGAAAATCCCTTTCGATGCCGTCTGAAGAGTGAGTCAGATGCTCACTGGGGCCTGGTGGTCCCTCCAAAGGCTTCATAAGGTTTTTGCCCAAGGATTGAAATAGGAGAAAGAAAACACCAGGTTTTTTTTTTGTTTTGTTTTAACAACAAATCTCTTGCAAATCCAACTTATTTCTAATCTCCTCTTTCAAGAACTTAAGCTATTGTCTCCCTTTATTTTCCAGTATCAGCCAAAAATAATCAAACAAGATTGTAATCATTGATGACAACAAAGAAGTCACCATGCAGACAGGTGGCGTGAAGACCCACTCACTGTGCCTGCCAAGGCTCTCAGCAAGCAGGAGCCTGCCCGTCCCTTGGCACAGAAACAATCAAGGAAACTTTAGCTTCATCTTTTCATAATAGTGCTGTTTCTAGAATGGTTTTTTATTTGCTGTTAAAGAAGCCCCCACACAAGGAACAGGTGGAACACCAAAAAGGATAGAGAGTTTGAACTTTTGCAAGTTTACAGAGTAAGGTGCGTAGACAACTTCTGAGCCGATGGCTCAAATACTGAAGATTAATACAGCTATCAAACTCTCCCTGAGAGAGCGCCAATAGCAAATACTTTAGGAATTGTGACATTCTCCAGTCACAAGGAAACTTATTAATTGGTAGTAAAACTTTAGAGAGTTTAATGAATTTTAAAGTACATGAAAAACTACTGGTTCTATGATATTAAATAACAGGATTAAAAGTGAATAAGAGTTTGTGAGTTAGGATAGTGAGCAAAACAATAGCATCTTACTGTTATCCCTTCCAAAAACTCCATTGAGAGAAGAACACATGTGGATATTTTGCACATGAACACATACATGTACATGTACCTACGCGTGGATTTACGTAAACATCCACATCCACATCCTCGTAAGCATAGATGTGTCTATATCCATATCCCCATCTATACCCCACCTCCCTCAAGGACTAGGAAAATATGAATCAACAGTAGAAAAACAATTTTGAAGAATGGAAACAAATGGACATATGCTAACTGAATTAGTAGATCTAAGGATACTGAATCCTCACCTGAAACTTGAAAAGATGAGAACCCAATTTACCCCAAGAGAATCCTGGAAACTTCCAGGAATGAATTAAGTAAGAACTGGGTTATGGCAGTTTGACAGCGAGTACATCTGCCCCTCCCTGGACCTGTGGCTAGGGGCTGTGGCTCTCTCACTTTGGAGGGTAACTGGAGGTTTATTCTCTAAAGCTGCAAGGCTTATTAAGGGACACAGAAACCATACAGGAAATGGGGACTATCCATGTTTACATCAAATGCTGAAAGCTCACAATCCGAGACATCTTTTCTCAAATGATTCCAAGATTGTTGGCAACAAGATCAGGAACCTCCAGGTGAAAATTCTAAAAATTAGAATGGCTGCTATCAGGAACACAAGCAATAATAGGTGTAGGTGTGGATGTGGGGAAAAAGGCAAACTTGTACGTTGCTGATGGAGTTGCAAATTGGTGCAGCCACTCTGGAAAGTAGTATGGAGATTCCCCAGAAAATGTGGAATGGAACCACTTTTTGACCCAGTTATCCCACTCCTCGGTTTATACCCAAAGAACTTGTAGCATACTACAATAATGCAGCCACATCAACGTTTATAGCAGCTCAATTCACAATAGCATGATTGTGGAACCAACCTAGATTCCCTTCAACAGATGAATGGATAAAGAAAATGTGGTATATATACACAATGGAATATTATTCAGGCATAAAGAAGAATAAAATTATGGCATTTGCAGGTAAATGGATGGAATTGGAGAACATCATGCTAAGTAAAATAAGTCAATCTAAGAAACCAAACGTTGAATGTTTTCCCTGATAAGTGGATGATGATACATAATGGGGGTGGGGGGTAAAAGACTAATGGAGGAACTTTGGATTATGTAGAGGGAAATGGTAGCAGGATTGGGGTATGAAAGATGGGGAATGAGACAGACATCATTATCCTATGTACATGTATGATTACATGAGTGGTGTGAATCTACATTATGTACAACTATAGAAACAAAAAATTGTAAAATGCAGTCTGTAAAAAAAATAATAAAAAAAATTCAACAAAAACACAAAAAACAAAAAACAAAACAAAACAAAACAAAAAACTGGACCATGTAGTTCTGTCTACCGGACGGTTATCAAATCACTTGTTACCCAGTGGCACAGCTGATAATAAGATGGAGAGCTAGTAATAATTATACCGGAGCAATTGGAGTAAAGGAGACCCCTGGACCCACCAGGATATACATTCATTTCAACCTAGAGGGAGGTTCAAAGCCAACAAAACCCTCTCACTCTTTATAACAAACACATCGTGAATAACAACCAGGAATCTGATGAAAGCTATGAAGATCGGAAAAGAAAAACAAAACTGAAAAATGAACATAATAAAGAAACTAAAGAAGAAAGAAAAAAGATGTTCATTGTCCTAGGGATATAAGAAACAATTTCGCATTCCTAAAGCTACAGTAGAATGTGATTAAAAAGGAAAATAAAAAAATAGCTCTCTGATTTGGAAGCACAATAAAAAGTCATTTTGGAAAGAGAGAACCTAGAAGTCATAAGAGAAATAAATCTTGAATAAATAAAAAGAAATGTACGGACATGAGTCACCTGTGTGAAAGTGAGCAGCCAGCCGATGGAGAACAGACACATTCCAAGAGTGTCATTATGAAATTTTCTAACAAAAAGAAGATTATCCTAACTTTTAGAGAGAATGAATAGGCCATGATAAAGGATCAGGAAGATGCTAGAGGATGTGCTATACCCCATAGGGAGTAACATTCCCATGGAGGAGGATTGGGGGTAGGGAGTTCCAACACAGTGGGACAGGAAGTCCTTAGGTGAGTCACCGCTGATGTGTGAGGGAAATTCCAAGATGGTGGCATGCCCTGGACACAGGGAACAGACAGTTCAGGCTGGAGCAAGTGACCCATCAGCAAGAGGCCCACGATTGCTTCATGGTTTTCTGAAACCTGACAACAGAACCTGTCAGATTCTACACTGGGCTTGGCTTGCCTTGACTGTTCACTGACCAACCACACAGACAGCCAGGGCTTGCATCCCTCTCAAGATCCAACTGAGCCCCAACTAGCATTAGGCCCAGTGAGTTGAGAGTCAGAGAAGGTGAAATGGGTCCAGGGAGGATAGAACATAACAGAGGCACAGAGAGGCAAAAAGCAAGTAATAATGTTAGTGACGACAAGGAAGATGCAGTGAATTCCTACCTAGTCTCACCTTTCCATGTGGAATTTGCTTAAAAATATGAGTAAAAACAGGATATGAGGTTAATAATTATGTGAAGAGAGGTCAGTTCCAATTAGTCATCTGTACATAGGTCCTTGCAGTGCGAAAAGACTTTTTTTTTTTTTGACAACTTAATCCAAAAGGATATTCTTTTCCAAAGGTATTTTCTCACTCTTCATTAATGAGATATTTACTCTTTTGCAGCAATTTTTATGTAATGAGCTTTAAGGTTTCCAGTTTATACCAGTTACAGGAAATACGACTTCAAATGTTTGCTAGTGTAGCTGACAGAAAGAATGCAATTCATTATTTAACTTTCTTGGTTGTAGCAATTAGACAAAGATACAAGATAAAGAAGAGAGAATAGCACTACATAAGATTCTCTCCAAAAAATTTTCAGGGAGATTCTCTTATATAAATTGATGTACTCAGAAGAAATGAAAGGTTGCTCAAAAAACTAAAACACCTGGAGACAGAGACACAACATTGGTGCCTTTAAGCCTAGTCAGAAGACAGACACTGCAGGTTAAAACAAATCAGATTATTCCTGTGGCTTTTCTTTTTGATCACAAAGTAATGAACTGATCTTAATTGGATTTCCCAAGATTTTTTTTTTCCTTAATTCATCCTGTCTGAACAGTTGATTATTGTGGACTGGACAAGTTTCAGATACTAAATGTCAGAGGAAACTGAACAACAGCCTCCAGCCATACACAGTGGGAAGTCATTCTCAGATTTCAAACAGAGAAACTGCACACACACACCAAAAGGCAGTGTGTTTAAAATTTTGTCTTGGCAGGCTGTGTGGAAATATTGGAAGGTGGGCACTTTTGCATGTGGCTACCATTTTGGAGTCTCCAGAAGTGACTCTGAGTTACCTGCAATGGAAGGAAAGCCATCTTGATTTTACATGGCGCCCTGCACCCCTTCGTAGGTCCTGGCCTGTGGTGTTGGCTTCACCTGGCCTCTTCTAATATCCCTCTCCTTTTCTTCATTTCAAGTTCGAAAAGCATTTGAGAACTTTTGTAGTATTAACCTATCACTATGACTGACACACAATGAAGAAGCGATTTCAAGGGAAGCCTGGCAGGTAGGAGCCATCTACAGAGGAGTGTGAATCCAAAAGACAGTCTTCAGTGAGTGGGTAATCAGTCACGGGAAGAGCCCTTTACCGCCCGTGTTTGATCAGTGAGTTGGTTCCTAGATTTTCAATTGAAGCTGTATGAACAGAATTGAATTCAAAGATTTATACTGATTGTGAGGAACTGAAATAGCCGTGCGCGTGAAGCAGGAGTTGCTGAGTGATTACAAAGGTTTATAACAAAGACAGCTCCGGAGAGGGCGGCAAAGAGGAGAGGAGGTGGCAGAAGGAAGAGAAGGGAAGAGGGAGAGGGAAGCTCCTCGCAGGTTAACTAGAGAGGAGGGAAAGTAGGTTAGGAGACAGAACGGGGAGAGAAAAGGCCTTTGATGAGAAAGAATGGAAATGGGTAGAGGGAATGAAATGGAGGAAGCTGGTGTTTGGAGGGTCAGACTTCAGGCCACACACATCAGAGCGATAGCGCTCCGGACTCACAGGAATGCCAGGGGTCAGAAGATCAGTGGGGCTCCATTGTGTGTGAACAATCTCTGATGCAGAAGGAAGGAGTTCTGCATCCTCATTTCTAGTTGGTTTCTTTTAAAAGGAGGAAGAATAAGACACTATTGTCATGTGAAGCATCTTAGAAGACACCCAACACAATTCCATTCCGTCCTATTAAGTTCTCAAACCAGATATTGTTAGATTGTGTTTAACACTTTACATTGAAAAATTAACTAGGTGTCAGGGATGGAATTTAAATCGTTCTAAAAGTTGGGCTCTCACCTTAAGGGGTGATGAATCCAGGCACATAGGAAATCTACTCGTTATCCTATGAAGTGCTCAGAAAATTGCATTAGAGAAAATATTTCTAATTGAATTATGAATGAAAACTGATAATAATTATCTAATGGTTTATATACTGACTTCATTTGAAATGTGTTTTCTGATTAAAAGCCCCGAGGCATTAGTTGGACAATTAAGAAGTAAATAGTTTATAGCAAAAATGCTGTTCAAACCACTGATAATGAGTTAGAGCCACGAAGGAAAGTTTTGATGATAATGAAGAGAAGCAAATAAGAAATGCTTATTTCAGAAATGATATAAAAATCATACTATAGAATCTCAAATAAGGAACACTGGCCATACACATATACATGAGCTTGCACACACACACACACACACACACACACACTCATAGGCTCTGAATCACAGGCCTAACGAAGTCAAGCTCCACAGCTTACTCCATGTGTGAGTGGGAACTTTAGTTCTCTGAGCTTTACCTTAATCATCTAAATAAAGGGAATAATAGTTACATTATCTACCTTAGAGTTGCTGTGGGTTATTGGATGAGTCAGTGTGTGATATTCGTAGAATAGGCCTGGCATTTAGTTTGTGGTCAATAATATGTGTAATTCTAAGTACAAAATATAAAATCTTTATCACATATTTCTTAACATATCAGTAAATCTCATTTCTAGCTGGCAAACAATATTTATTTTGCTTATCTTTATTTTCAAAATTTATTTTATTATAAATAATTTAAAACTGTATGACTAATAGTGAAACTCGATATTTCACATACTATCCATGTTCCTGACACATAAGCGTGAATACTGCTGGAATTACGAGTTCCATACAGAGGGACATGGGCAGGTGTGGTAGGCAGAATTCTTAGGAGGCCTCTGAGATTGCTACCACCAGATAGATGATTCCTTCTTCCTGAATATGGGTGGGCCTGCAAATAGGGTGGAATGGAGCTATTTTTCATGCCAAAGGTGAAGAGAGTCTTCAGGTACAAGTAAGGTCTGTCATCAGTTGACTTTGAGTTAATCAAATGGGAATTATCCTGGGCAGGCATGACCTACCCAGGTAACCTCTGGAGGAAGGTCCACAGGCGAGATTCTTCCAGGATGCTGGGATGCACCAAGGCTCATAGCTATCTTGGTTGGCTGGAAGACTAGTATCTAACTGCAGAATGTCGTATTCTCCTCCTTACTGTTCAGAATGTCTGGAGGCTGGGTCGCCCTGCAGTGATGATCCATATAGAAGAGATGGATGAAGATAAGGTCCAGTTACTGTGCGAAAGCTTCAGCTCAGAGAAAGATAAGCTCTCCCCCAAAGTAGACCAGTCCTTCATTTTGTGCATGCCCTTGACATGAAGATTGTAAACATTCTGGCTTTGTTTTTCTAATTCTCCTTTGGGATGCATGTAGAAAGCCAATTAAATTCCTAATTGTACAGTCCTGGTCAAAATGTGAGCAGCAACATTGCTCGCCTGAGCCAGACTCCTGATCCACAGGAACCATCAGATAATGAAGCCGTGTTATGTGGAGTTGCTAAGAAAATGAACATTATGGGGAAGGAACCACTTGGTGGTAGATGGGTTTACAGTGCTTCCTACTAGGGCCCGAGTACCATCCCGGTGACTCATCCTCCCCCTGCTCACATTGCACCTCTGGAACTTGTGGGAAGCATAATAATAATAAAAATATGACTGAGTGCAAGTACTTAGGAACTTGAGTAACAAGCTCTCTATAAATATTAGATTAAAAAGACATGAACAGCTTTTACCATTATAGAGGATAATAGAGTTTGATCAGCTAAATCCCAGGGCTTTATAAAGCACAAATTATGTAAACAAGTTTAATGGCTTTTTAATAAAACTACAAAACCAGAGCTGGGGAGACTGCAAGAGATATTCCTTATTTGGATTTTAAACTTCACACACTGGAGCATATATGCTTACTTAAATTTTAAAAAATTAAATATGAATGCAGAGAGAATTATAGAGGGCATGAGTTAGAGGAGAGAATAGTAAGGAAAAATTATTTTTTGTTTAGGGGTAGACAGTAAAGTTCCAAGGATGATGACAAGATCAAGTTTATTGATGTTATTATTGATCATTGGGCCACAAGAAGTATATGAAGCTTTAAGTATGAAAGCTCAAGGTTTCTAGTGAGACATTTGTAAACTCCTGAAGAAAACAGAATGAACAAGCTAAAATGTTAGAAAAAAAACATACAATGGACAAAGGCAAATGATGGAAATAGAAGATAGCATATATTATTATTATTATTATTTATTTATTTATTTATTTTGCGGTGCTGGGGATTGAACCCAGGGCCTTGTGCTTGCAAGGCGAGCCCTCTACCAACTGAGCTATATCCCCAGCCCAGCATATATTATCAAAAATTGTAACAAACATTTTAAAAGTGTGGTTAAGAATGGAGAAGGATGGCCAATGGTCTAAGACCTAAAATGGAAACAAGACCTTGATTTTAGTTGGATAATGAGTTCTTCTGTGAAGGATTCACTGAATCTCTCCTCCAAGTCGCCTGTGTGACTCTTAGTCTGCTTTGACATTTAGGCACCCAGAGTTTATAAGAGATGTAGCTCGATCAATGGTTCCTCCAATATGTCTATCCGGGCTCCTTCGATGGCCTGTCACTCTTGGTCATTCAACGTTTCCTGCATGGTCGTTGCTACTATTTGCCATACTTCTGGAATGCCACCAAATCTATGACAAATTTTCACTCTTCATTCTCCAGATCTTTTAAATCATTCTTTAGGACCCAGCAGTCATCCCAACATCCACATGAGTGACCCATTTGCCCCAAATGCTCTCAATGTCCATATCCTCCCCCACCTTCAGTTGTATACATATGCATTCACCACGCCTGATAATTCTACCTCAGAATAGATCTAGAATCTACCTACCTCTCACTGCCTTAGCTGTCACCCCCTGTCCACGGAAGCATCTATCCTCCTGGGATTTTTACAGTAGCTTCAGAATGGTCCCCACACTTTCCCTGTCTCTCATAGCACCCCAAGGATAGGTTTTAAATGCACACAGATCTTATCCTTCTGCTTGAAACGTCTCCTTGCTGCAATTGAAAAATAATTGACATAATGAAAACCATATTTTCTTCCTTCCTACAGTCCTTACTGCTCTGATCCTGCCTCTCTCATTTTGAGCCCCTCCCTCAGGCTCACTATACTCCAGCCAGTGGCATTTCCATTCTTTGGAGTGAACCAGTATCTTTTGTGTCTTGGGACATTCATTTATAGGGCTCCTTTCTCTCCCGTCCTGTTGGAGTGCTTTCTCTCCTTTGATAGCTTATAGTTTTGTGTGCATACACACTTTCTCCAATACAGAGTGATCCCTCTGCCAAGACTTCATAGACTATCTCAGGCCATCATTCCCTCCCCTTCTCTTCCTTAGCAAATGTGTTTGGAAATGGAAGAGTGCAGGTCAAGCTTGGTGGCATCATACTCCCTTGACCATATAAGTCCCTGTTCTGTCCAAAAGAACAGATGGATGGTTGGTCTGTAAGGCAAGATTCTTCAAGGGTATTGGACACATAAGTGCTCACAGCTATTTTGAATAGATAGAAGACAAATATTCCAAATGCAGAAAGTTGTTTGGCCCTCCTTATTGCTCAAAGGGCATCTGGAGCACTGAGTTACACAGCAGTAATGCTCTGTGATGGAGACGTGGATAAAGATGAGGTGCATGTTTCTTAGTGAAGGCTTCGATTTACAGAAAGAGAAGCTCTCCCCAAAGTAAAACATTCCTTCATTTTGTGCATGTCCTTGACCTGGGAATTGTAAATGCTGTGGTTTTGTTTTTCTAATTCTCCTTTGATTTGCATATAGGAAGACAATTAAATTTATAATAGAACAGCCCTGATCACCACGATGCCCTTGATTTCTCTTGAGCTTAATAGTTGCCTTTAATTGTATTATACATCTGTACATATTAAGAGAAGTCAAGATCAAGAGTTTTATAAAATAAAGTTCTTATAAAGTATACCTGAGTTCAAGCAAGACTGAAATAAAGGTCGGAGGAAAGGGCTTGAGGGCGCTGACAGGTCTATCCATCAGAACATGGAGCTCAAGGTCTCCAGCAAGAGGTCTCTTCTCTAGTGCACACTTAAAGTTCTTAGCACTGAAGAAACTTTTGGGGGTGCTAGCTCCCATTTTCCACCCTCTCTCTGTCCCTTGTACTGCACACATGTCCATGTCACTCTCCCTTTCATTCTGTACCAGGCCTGGTGTTATGGTTTGGATCTGGAATGTCCCCCAAAATCTCATGTGTTAAAGGCATGGTCCCCAATGCAGGAGTGATCAGAGGTAGGACTTTGGGAAGAGTGGATCATTAGGGCTCTGACCTCATAAGTGGATTAATCCATTGATAGCTGAATGGGAGGTGCTAGAAACTGTAAGGGGTGGGATAGTGTTGGAGAAAGTAGGTCCCTGGGAACATGCTCTGCAAGGGTATTCTTATCCCTAAATCCTTCCTCTTTCTCTATTTCCTGGCTGCCGTGAACAGAATAGCTAACCTCAGCTGCACCCTTATTCCATGATGTTCTGCCTCCTTCAGACCCAAAGCAATAACCCAAGCTGATAGAATGAAGACTGAAACCTCTGAAACCATGAGCCAAAACAAGCCTTTCCTCCTCCAAGTTCTTCTTCTCAGGCATTTGTCACAGCCACAAAAAGCTGACTAGCACACCTGGCTTCCTGATATTGCTGAAACTTCTCCACTGGGGCCTGCAGCCTGTCTCCAGTCCTGTTTAGAATTTTGAATCTAGTTGCACAATCCTATTTCCATTTGAGACCTACAGAACCAGAGTCTCCAAAGATCGACCCAAGGAAAAAAAAAATAGAACCAAATTCAATAAATGCCTCTAAAGCATAGTCAGATCTAAGAATCATTGACCTCAAACAGGTCTCAATTTGATTTTTACTGGGATGATATCAATTATTTAACTCTTGATACCTTTGAAAATAATAATACTACCTTACAACCAGGTAACGTTTACTGAAAGTTTACTATGTGTTAGGTAATGTGTTAGGAATCATCTTTATGCTCTTTTATTTTGCTCATACAATAATGCTAGGATGTTGTTGATATTATTATTATTAGTAGTAGTAGTAGTAGTGCTGGGGATTGAACTCAGGGGCACTTAACCGCTGAGTCACATCCACAGCCCTTTTTTATATTTTATTTAGAGACAGGGTCCCACTGAGTTGCTCAGGGCCTCACTAAAGCTGAGGCTGAGGCTGGCTGTGCACTTGCGATCCTCCTGCCTCAGCCTCCTGAGTCACTGGGATTGCAGCATGTGCCTTGGTGTTATTTTTAGTCCATTTTACAGATAAAGATATTGAGGCTTATTGAGACTAATAAGGTTAGTTAAGGTGCCCAAGATACACATCTAATGACTAATAGAGCCCAGATACAAATGCAGGTGTCTGCCTAAAGAATTGATGGTTCCTGACAGGCACTACATAGTCGTGTGAAGCAATAATCATCAGAAGCATCCTATTATCATCATCCTCAGCATCATGTGTCTCAGGAGTTCTGGGTAAATGCCACTCCTCTCCTGGAGCCAGTAAACAGTGCCTATCTCATACCCTTTTCTGGATTTTTGGAGGATAAAATGTGGCCAAGGTCTCGTGGAAAATTTGCTCATATCTTAGAGACGTGTACATCATACATACTGCTCTGGGAGTTTGCAACAACCCCCAATCTCATTTCATAGCCCTGAAATTTAATATGGAACTGAAGAAAAACTAGGTTTTCTCTATGAATAAATTTCACAAAAGCTTCAGGTTATCTTTGCTATTGCCAGAAGGGGATCTCAGTACACAGAAAGGTTGGTTCTGAAATCATGGAGAATGGAGGACAGTCTGCAGTGGTCTGTTAAGTTTCCCCCAACATGGGCAGAGAGGATATTTAAGAAGGGATACTACATTTCCCTTGTCTAGTTACTCGGACAGGCTGCATCGTGGATCAGCTCTGTCTGTGCGCTTTGGACTTTGCAATTTCACTTTGCGGTGTTTTCCCATATATGCCGACTTTTAAAATGTTAATGATTAATTGTTCAAGTCAAAGATAGACTTTAGAAAAATACAGCATCCAAAGGCTCCTTTCCTTTGGAAATATGTTCAGCATTTTACCTAACAAATCTAGCCAGGTAGAACGTACTAGATGTTGTGGCAAGAATACAGCATCAAAGACAGAAGCCACTATTTATTTTCGACACATAGGAAAGCCATCTTTATAAAGCATAAATATAACACCGTTACCTGTCATGTTGCAGTAAACTTTCAGAGGCCCCAGAGGTCCACTGCCGTCAGGATCTATCCAGTAGTAATTGGATGTCTGGCCTAGGTGTTTGTATGCTTCGCAGGAAGGCTCGTAGATAGCTAGAAAAAAATAAAATTTCCCATGAGCAACAGCACCAGACCACGTCTCCCCAGACGGAGCCCCGGGACACAGTGGGAGGGGCAGCCCCTGTTCAGAAGTCTTTCTGCCCATGAGAAAAGCATGCATTCGCTTCCTCTAAATTGAAATTCATCTCTTAGTTTTTTCTCTATGGGCATTTCTGACCTAACAAACAAGATGGTGAGTTCCTAATATGGCTTTCTATTTGGGGAAAGGACAAAAATGATCAATAGACTTGTTAAACAAATGTAGTGCTGGTTTTATTGGGGCTCACGATCATTAAAAATATTTAATTTATAGTTATTTATAGCATGCTCTTTTTACTAGATGGGACTTCATTTTGAAAGGTCATGAATATTGACTGCTTTGTTGGACCATCAAGTAAGCAATCAGAGAAGGTGGCCT
This sequence comes from Glaucomys volans, assembly GCA_020662805.1. NCBI lineage: Eukaryota > Metazoa > Chordata > Mammalia > Rodentia > Sciuridae > Glaucomys > Glaucomys volans. Next base: position 157,275 of record JAJEJO010000441.1, on the reverse strand, counting down.
CTCTCTCTTTCTCTCTCTCTCTCTCTCATTATCTCACATGCATAACTTTTTTGCTTAGTTAATATAAATTTTCTGCAAATATTATGTGCTTTCTAATCTTCCTCTACCTCAGTAAAAAAAGCAAAGAATTTTCCTGATTCATTTTATTTGTTTCAGGTTCTTTAATGACATGAAATCTAGTCTGGGTTAAAAGCTGACATCCATGTAATTTACTTATAGGTTCTCTTCATCGTTTTTCCCTTTGGTTCCCATGCTGGTGACATGTTTTCATCTGCTCGCTGAGATGGCACCTGTTTCTGATGGGCAGAAAGGACATTCTGCATACCTCCTCCGTAGTGAGCCATCTAGAGTCCTGGTGAGGACACACATTTCTCAACAGCCCCCTGTGGACAGTTATGGAGAAGAGGAAAGATCTCTTTACAAAGCTAGGAACTATGTACCCGGCCCACGAGGTGTGGCATTGTTTCCTATAGCTTGAACCATTCTCCTGGGAGTTGTTATGTCTTAAATCATGAAATCCAAGGTCTGAAGTGAGACCGCTCTTTTGCACCTCCTACCAAATCCTCTCTGCCTCCTTTGGTTTCCATGGCTTCTCTCTCCAAGACCTCCCCTCTATTTCACTGTAACAACAGCACACTAGACTAAGACATTTCCAGAATTCTTGGATTAACTCATTCCTCCCTCCCTCCTTTCTGCAGTTACTGAGCATCTGCGATGTGTGGGCAGAGCTCAGGCTCTGCAGGTCCAGCTATGCACAGCCCAGACACAAGGCTTAGAGCAGGTGTGTCCACCAACTCTTTGGGTCTTACTTAGGCACAAAGTGCTACTGGAAGAGAAGGAGGCTAGACAGGTCTTCAGCCCATCCATCTTTTGTCTCCGAGTTAATCATTAATATAGGCCTCTTATCAATCTCTTAGGTATCTAATTTAGATAATAAATTATATTTTTCCTTTAGTTTTGAATGCCGTACCAAACCAAATATTGCAACAAAAGGCAAGGGGGAAATATTTTTTAACTCTAAGGCATCAGGAAGATGCCACAATTAGGTATCAGTTTTGAAAAGAAAAAACTGTGTGGCAAAATGAGAGATTTGGGGGAAGTGACTCAAGGAAAAGAGCACCAGGTTGGTATTGCTGGGGCCAGCAGAAAGGTGACAGTACTTGAAGCTGCACAGAAAGGATGAAGCAGATGGGACTGACTCCAGTGTTTTAAGATCAAAAGGTCTCAGAGCCCAGTTAGATGTGGTGTGTAGATGACTGGGAATAACTAAACTAATAATAATAACTCGGAAGGACTGAACTCCCAACCTCTGAAAATAAACTAACTGCCTTAGTAATGCTGACAACCTCTCTCCAGATGATTAAAAATTTTATGTCTTTTTCAAAATAATCCAGGATGTCAAATTCAACTTCTAAATCTTCCTTTTAATCCCTGTGGCCAACCTGACATTAAGACCTTTCTTCTTTCTTTTCTAATATTCAATAATCAATCACTCTTGTTTACTTCTGCCAAAACTCTGGGCCTTTTCCTTATCATCTGGTTGAATATTTGCCCTGTTCATTGGTTTTTCAACTCAACTACCTCTACCGAAGTGTGTTTTTTAACTGTTAGTCTAGTCTTAAATATCACTTCATTATGTTCGAAAGTGTAATGCTTCCTCAATATTTTTGATATTGTATCACAGATCATCATCTATGAATGCAAGGATGTTTGTGATGGTCTTTCTCAGCTCCAGTGACTTTGCAATGACGATCCAGTGTCCTGGTCAGGCAGATTTGCTGTGTGACCGTGCACAGCTCTGGCTGCAATATGCCACAAGCCTCTTTTTCAGTATATATGACTTCTCAGAGTCATCAGTTGAGGCTAAAGCATGAAGCATGATCTGCTGTCAGACTGAGTTAGGTCCAAATTCTGACTCCACAAAATGCTACTTACAGAATGTTGGTAAAAGGATCAACCCATTAGCCCTTCTGAAGAGGAGGTCTAGGAAATATGCCATAGTGGTATTATGAGGAGAGGAAGAAATAATACACATCAGTTGCTTAACCCAGGATCTGACCCATGGCAAACTAATAGGTAGCCCTGGGGGCATTTGTTTTACTGATCTGATCATTGTTATTTAGGTCCCACTCAAATTCCTCCTTCTTAAGGAGAGTCTCCATAGTCACTATGCCTCTTTCTGCACAATCCAGAGAACTCACTGCCTGTCTTATGGATTGGTAACCATACTTGAATATAGTTGACTTAGGACTTGATTGTTTATTGAGCTTTATCTTTGAAAATGTTATTTCTCAATAGGACCATGGATCATCATGAGGATAGATCTGTAAAGTGTCTTTCTTTTCTACTCCATTTGATCTAACAAAGTAGATGTGTTTAAAAAGGATACAAGAACTGAATTTAAAATTCTCCCATTCTTTATCCTATTCTGATTTTGGTGCAGGATTGTTAGTTGGCTCAAGAAGAAGTGTTTGCATATGAAACCTTGATTGAATGATAATAAGTGTAGCTACATGTGGCATTTGCAGATGAGTTACCAGGACTTTAGCATGGACTGCAGCCCCTCACCTAACAGATTAACAGGTAGTAGGTGCTGGAGGCATGTGGCTATGGGAGATCTTGCTTGTCAAGCATCTTCTCTCCTTTTCTCCAAGGATGACAATTATTCTGTTTGTCTTTAACCTACAGCAGATTGCTTTCGCTTCATCCACCCCATGGAAAAACAAGTGCTTCAGCCTAAACTTTTGCATATGTTAAAATCACCTGGAGAGCTTATTAAAACAAGGATTCCTGACCTTGCCTGAAGAGCCTGACTCAGTAGAGAATTTGCAGTGATAATGGCTCCCCGGTGGTTTTGGTGCTGCTGGTCCTCAGACCACATTTTGAGCATCAAGGTTCTAATCCAGAAAATAACAGAGTAAATTCAAGAATGGTGGGTAGAGTTTCAAATTTGTATTTAAATAACCAGGAAAAATAGGTCACCCAAAAGCAATCCAGTACAACTTTAACTACAGAGAGGTTAGAAAGCCACACACTTCCCTCCAAATAATCAAAACATAATAAGATATAAAACCCTAAATGAAAGATGCCCTAAAACATGTACTTGTATGAATGTACGGAAAAACGTTTGGAAGGAAATATATCAAAACAGTCACACTGATTACACTTGAGCAATGAGATTTGGGTGAGATTTCTATTGGTTCTTTTTAGTGATACATGACAATAGAATTCATTTTGACATCACTATAAAAGCATGGAATATAATTTGCTCTAATTCAGTCCCCAGTATTCCCCCGTCATTCCCTTCCCTCTGATCTACAATCTATCTCTATTTACTTACAGATTTGTTGTTGCTGTTGTTAGCGTCTTGTAGGTGTACATGATGACGAGATTCACCATGGTATATTCATGTATGTACATAGGAAAGTTGTGTCTGACTCATTCTACCATCTTTCCCTATCCCATCCTACCTCCCTTCCCTTCATTCCCCTTTATCTCCTCCACTGATCTTTCTTCTATTATTTTCTTTACCCCCATTCTGATTTTGGATTAGCTTCCTCATATAAACTTCTCAGACTTCCTGCACATCCACATCACTTTACAAATGTGCATATAGTATTTTGCCATTAAAACATGCTTTCAAAATGTGGATCTGAATTCATGACACTGAGGTAACATGGTAAAAGCTATTGAAACAGTAAACTTGCATTCATTTTAAAATCTCAACAAGAAATTGAAATTTGAGTGCAAATCTCCTTTCTGTCACGTACTACCTGGAAACTTTCCTTAATTTTCTCAACCAGAAAATGGAGGTTAGGATACCTCCTTCACCAAGTTATTGTGAAGATCAAATGAAATTACAGACTTTGAAAACTAAAAAGTACTGGGTATATTTGAACGATTATGCTGAGAAAGAGCAAATGAAAGTATTTACCCTGCCTGACTCAGCCAGTTAACTCTCTTTCTGGTGGAGTCCTAGACGGGTTGCACTGTTTTTGCACAATGAGCTGTAGGAGCAAAAGAGCACAGGGGCTAAGACAGCAGGTACTGGAGAAAGGGGCCACCCCATCGTCATAAGGGAGCATGCCCAGTAGACTGTAGAGGAGCAGGAAAGCAGTGGGGCTGATGGCAAAATAAATAGACTCGTCAAGCCCATTGATTTATTGGTAAAGTAATTTTTCTCTGTTGCAGCTCCAAGTCCCAAATAACAGGTCTCAAATTATTCTATATATTCATAAATAAATCTCATTTTCTACAGAACTATTACTACTCAACACATCAGATTGAATTTCCTACCAGGTAAAAACCAGAATGACAAATCCAAAGTATTTTATTCATTTCTACAAAACATGAAGGTTGTCTGTGTGACGCCACATTGCATACAATGGGAAATGATGAAGTGCTACAGTATTAGTTTCCTGTGGCTGCTGTAACAAATGACCAGATGCCACACACTGACTGAGTCTAAACACAAATTTATTATCTTACAGTGCTGGAGATAATAGTATAGCTAATAATAATGACATAATTCTGTTTCTTAGGCTTGAAATAGAGTTCACTAGGCTAAATTCAAGGTGTCATCTGTGTCATGCTCCTTTTGCAAACTCCAGGGAAGAATTTGTCTTAGCAGGTTCTAGAGACTGCACATGTTCTATGGTTCATTGCTCCATTTCTCCATCTTCAAAGCCAGCACTGAAAGCCAGTATCAACTGGTGCAATCCCTCTTGAACTGCCTCACTCTGATTCTCTGTTTACCTTGCCCCATCTCTTTCTCTGACTTTCTCAAGGAGCACTGTGATTACACTGAGCCCACCCAGATCATCTAGGAGAATCTTTTCAATTCAAAGCCCTTAACTTAGTCACAGTGTCCCTTTGCCATACAAGGTGACTTATGTACAGGTTTCATCATTTAGAACATGGACATCTGGAGAGGGGCACTGTTGTGTCTATCACAACCTTATAAAAATAATGCAATTGCTCTATTTAAAGAACAACTTTTATGAACCACCTAACATATCCCCAGTGTTGCTGATTAGTAAAGGAAATAACTAAGTAGAAGAAGAAATAAAAATAAAGTCTTGCTTTTGCACTGAACTTTAAAGCCTCCACGTGGCGTCAAGGTTATGGCCATCGGTGGAACAACACACACAACCTCTGCTCACTCAGGCCAGCCAAAAGGACAAGCAGAGAGAGATGCTGTGAAGACCCAGTCTGGCCCCAGGCCTCTGCAGGATGACCCAGTCACCCACACAGAGAGAAAAGCAAAGGGTTTAGGAGACAATATGTGCAACAGGCCTGAAGCATGGGGAAGACAGTGTCACAGCAGGGCTAGTGTCAAGGGGGGCCAGAGTTGTGTGTATGCCAATGAGCTAGGAAGGCTCAATCCCCAGCACAGCTCACTTTGAGAGAAGCAACCGGGCTTGTGGTGATCACTAGAAATGGATGCGGATTAACCATTCCAGAGCACTAACCACAAGTCAACAGTGAACACAGCCATTAAGGTGATGTGCAGAAGAGCACTGTCTTCCTGATTGCAAGAGAGGGGAAAGTTTGCCTGAAGGATTCAGTAGAAGACTGGGGAAAACCACAATATGACTTCTTACTTCATTTGCCACAAGATTACATTTTGGGAACCAGTGGTTTAAGAAAGACTTCCCTTTCCTGTTCGAAGAAGGAGGCAACCACATGCTTAATACACACTCGTATACAGATGCTGTTGGAACCTGTTTGCGAATGCTAAAATGGGATGCTGGTGTTCTGGAGACTGTATCCTGAATGAATAAAGAAGAACTTTGATGCAAAATGTGGAGTTACCAGCAAACTAGTGTGTTGGGGGCATCCTGGGGTAGGTGGTGTTCAACGAGATCTTCTCTGGCCTTTTCTGTTCTGACTCCTTTTTATTCACTAAGCCACTTTCTAATCTTAACCTGGCTTTCAAAACTTCAATGGAGTTTCTCCATTGGAAAGAGGCATTTCTCACTGGAAACCATGTAACTGACTTTCCAATCTCAATAGGGCTCTAGTGCCTCTGGTTAGAGAATCTAGGGCTCTCACAACCTGATTTTTCCCATTAAGGTCGCAACTGAGGTTTGTTTACAACCAAGATGGAATTCCAGAAAGGCAGTAATGATCTTGAGACCTTCCTAGCTGAAAATTCCCTATTTTTAGGACCATACAGTTATTTTCAATTAGCACAACATACGCTTCACAATAGCTAAGTCTTCATTAACACTTGAATATTAAACTCCCATGCCTGTCTCTTCAGATTTTGTTTGTATTTTTGTGTTGTATTCTGAATGAATGCCCTGAGGAAATCACATTCTTTCCCCTATGGTCTGTTGTCTCAATGTTGGCACATGTTGAAGAGAATGTGGGTTTAAACCCAGATATTCTGCAGGCTAATATTGCATTAAAATATTTCCATTCATACAATTTCTGTATGGAATGTTATTTACTATAGCACCCTACTGGGTTCATTCACCTGTTCAATTCTCAAAAGGAGGAGTAATTTGGGCAGAAAAATGAAAGACACAGATTTAATTTTTTGTTAAAAGGACCACAGCTTGTACTTTTCTTAATTGACAAGTTCTTCAAAAAATTTTTTTGGAAATCAAAGCAAAATTAACTTTCATTGTTTCATTACAGTTCTCTCCCTTCCTGTGCCTATCCAACTTCTGCTGTTTGATCCACTCCAAATTCCTCCCATGTTTGCATTGGCTCCAAGGTATTCCTTCAAGGAAAATAATAAACCATACTTTCACAATGCTAGTTATAAAACTAGAATTCTTTGCATCACTGTGGTTTCCATTCTTTGGTGACTTCAATATCCATTTTTGATATCCTTGGGCCTTCACTTCACAGAATATCAAATTGCCCTGTATTCTAATCCTGGACAACTCTACTTGCGTTTCATTCACGATTTATTTTTAGGTTATAGAGGACTACATGGTGGGTGGACTTACACAACCAAATGAACATACTGCAGATCCACGCTGCTTCTTTTTAGTAGGTCACCTGAGGGAGCTCAGCTAACCTCTTCATCACTTATATCCTATAAAATTTGCTTGTGGTGTCTCTTTGCTCCATCTACTTAATTTTCCATTTCCATCTCTAACCTTCTCACTCTCATTTCACTGGGTCCCAATAATTAGACTAAGAACATTCACTCAAAATGTGTTAGTACACGTAATTCCCTCCTTTAGCATAACCATTTCTTATTGCTGATTAATTAAGTTAATAATATTTAATAATGTAGTTCAAGTATCCAGTACCATGATTTGTACTAGTAATAAAAAAATCAATTATCCATAGATCCTAATTCTGAACACTTTGGTATCTAATATGAGGTGAACATGTTGACAGAAAAGATTTTAAGTTTTGCTGAATATTATAAAAGAGATATCAATAAAGTACCCAGAGACTTTAGATAAAGCATTAATGCCTTAATTTAGAACACTCCAGAATGTCTTCATTTGTGAAGTCATTTTAAACTAAGTCCTAAAGGATGGCCAGAGTTCTTACTGCTCTTTTCTAGTCCCATGTTATCCTATGCCTGTCCTCAGAGAACATAAGATAAATATTCTTTTTTATTTCCCTTCCCTCTTTTTTCTCTCGGTTCCATCTCTTAGTCTGCACTGATCCCTTCCATCCTGGATAGGGCAGGAGGAGGATATGCATGCTGCTCTCCAGGGCTGTTTCCCCATCCAACCAGGGGAACTTCCAGCTCTTCACCTAATAGCCCAGCCTTCAGCTTAGAGTCTCACTGGGTCCCAATAACGAGACTAAGAACATTCCCTCAAAATGTGTTTGCACCTGTATTTCCCTACTTTAGCATAACCATTTCTTATTGCTTATTAATATACTAACGCCTAGTAATGTGGTACTAGTATCCAGTACCATGCCTCACTTTCAATCCTGCTGAGGACATCTGCCCAGGCTTTCACCAAGTCACCATTCTCTGAGATTTTGGTAGCCATTGTCATTGTTGGCTACCCCTCATTGGGAGTAGCCCTTCTACTCATGCTTCCTCCTGCCACTTTGTCTATCCTCCCCTGTGTCATGCAGGGCCAATCCTCTCTCTTGGCTAGAGAGACAGCCTTTGAGGGCTTGTCCCTGTAGCTCTGTCTCTGACATCTGTTAGATTAGTAAGCTCAGATTGTTCACCTAGAAAAAGGCTGCGCCAGGACTTGAACACGGCTCTTGACACCCTGCTGATGACACCCTGAAAAAGAAGGAATGCTAAGTTCCCATTATTTTGGTTTGCATAGAGAAGAGTGAGGGCTGAGGAGTCATCTCTTCAAGAAAAAGTAGATTTTGCTTATTTATATCTGTATGTGCTCATGTGAATTGAGCAAAGAAAAACGGGGCGAGGAAATTCTCTAGTGATTTTTAGCTCAACAAAACACAGTTTAATGAAAAATCAAATCTGTTTCTGATTAAAAAGGGCTAATTCCAAATGCAAACTTTAGTCAGTTTGAGTAAAGTTGTTCTGACACTTCAAATAATAAAACAGACAACTCGATCTGTGTTTTAATTTATAGCTCACAAAATGGTATACTATAATTTCTCCAATGAATGTGGCAATAGATCTAATATAAAATGTCAAATAAAGACTTTCTCAATTTTAATATGGAAAAATAAACCATTAGCAATGGTGATTACTTCAAATTGAATGTGAAACAGGCTGCTTCCCACGGCCCAGAGGACTGTCTAAGCTGCTGTGTGGCCTGGACCAACAGACACAACCCACAAATCAGGCTGAAAGGATGGGTAACAGTGGGAAGCTCTTGTGTTGAGTCAGAATTCCTATTTTGGTTTCTATTCTGTCATTTACTGGCCATGTGACTTGGGGGTTGCTTGCCACTTACGTTTCCTGAGTGTGAAATTTCTCATCTAAGGAGAGAGAAGTTCCACTTTGGCTGGACACTCTATAGCTCAGTAGTGGATGGTTCATACCATATTCCAAAAGGCCACAATAACTTGAGGATCTTTTCTAAGCCTTTATTACACCTTCTTTATTATTTAAGCATTGGCATGATGAATAAGACCTAATTGGTGGTTTTAGAGGTCTTCTCTCAAAGTTAAAATAAGGTTCAGCTATAGATGATCTTGATAGAGACCACAGACATCATCAGCAGATAAAAGTTGAAATGTTTTGTTAAGGTAGAAGCAGCCAGAGGACATTAGCATTTGCCTGAGATTTCTGGTAAATGACTCTCCTGACCCTAGTTTCTTGTGAGATGTGGTAAGACCTGTTTTATGATAGGACAGGTCTCCAAAGTATCAGAATAATATTATGATTCTTAAGTGTGACTTACTAAACTTCCTGATGCTTGAGGTCCTGTGAAAATCATCTCAGAAACAAATAATGAAATTGCTGGTTTTCCAAATGAGCCACTTCTCTAGATACTCAGGGTCAATACCCTCAGCATTCCTTCACTGCCAAGAGCCAGGGAAGTAATAATATTTTTAAATGTTTGGGAATCTCAAAATATCTGCCTCTAAAGTGGGTACATGGAAATTGCTGCATTAAACTATTCACACTGTAATAGAAACACTTCTGGCTCTTATTTGGACTTTACCAATCTTATTTACAGCAGAGGAAAGATGAAAAAAAAAGGCATTACTACCTCCTTGAGTAGTTGACCTAGATAACAATGTAGCTGGGCCATTAGGAGAAAGCCCTACTGTATTCATCTTTTCATTTAAGGACACAGGAAAACCTGTATATTCTGCATGATATTTTTCTTAACATATAAAAGAACCATGTCATACTTTTTCATATCTCTACCCAACAGCACACATGTATTAGTCAATAAAAGCTCGCAGAATTGTCCTATCACTGAAACTTCTGTGGAATTTTTTTAAATGGAGAATATCTCATTACCTAGCATTTCCAGATAAATTAGTGATTTCTTACAGCATTGTGGTTTGTCCTCAGTGGATACTTTCTAAAATTTTTTGTTGAACAACCTCCTCATTTCTGCCTCTACTTACTAGCTCACCCCATCTTTAATGTCAGTTTGGGGATTTGGTGAACAGGACAGACTCAGAACATGCTTGCCCAGGACTGCTGTGGCTGACCTTGCCCTTCCTCAGAGCAGGGGCAGTGCTGATGCCCCTGCTGAGAGTGGGCTTCATCTCCATACCACCCGCCTTCTCCTTAGCCCAGCTGGACTTCCCTCCATTCATGCTTCACTGTCCCACAAAAGAGGATCCAACTGAGAAATAATTAACAAGAGCCAAGGCCTATCCTTCCACCCAAATTTTCAATATCTGAGCAACAGGAGTGATCATTACAAGGCATTCATTTTGTTAAAAGGGGAAGGATAAAAGCTTCTATTTGTTGAGGATCTGTAATACTCATTTTTATTATGCCATAAAACTTTTAAATCCTTCTACAAAAATTTCTTTTGCCTCCTCAAGGGCAATTTCCATAAATGGAAATTTTTTCATCAAACACTAATTTGATATCCTGATAGGAACTCAGACAGAAATGAGGTATTGCCTCATATAATATGCCAATAAATAATTGAAATATAATGCCCATGTGGCATAAATGAACATCTCTGATTCCAGTGCGTGGATGACAAGAAATGGGGAAAGAAAAGGAAGACAAGTGTGGGTAATCAATTCCTAGGGGAGGAGCATGTACTGCTGTATCTGACACTAATACAACTTGCTCCCCACCTCTTGTTCCCTTGGCTCATCTCTTCTGCCAATCCCTGCTGTGGTGACTACTTTTCATGAGCTTCAGCAGAGATGTCCAATGGCTGATGACCCTGGGATGCACTGGTCTTACCATATGCCTCAAAAATCTGATCTCCCTATACTTGAATAATGGCTGTGACCTGGTCATTGGGGCCCCTCATACCAGTGGACCTCTAATAAAAGAAAGAAATACATTGACAGAGGTAATTTGGCTGGACTATGGTGGTGAGATGTGGCTCTTGCCTTCCAGAAGAGTATATCTGGAATCAGGAACTGAGTGCAATATTTGCTTGTGCTTCTGTGCTCAGCAGTAATGGCAAGTGTGCAATGGCAGCATCATTGATTTGGCAAGGGCAAGGTAACTAAGGACCTTGATCTCTTGGAGGTGGAAGTCTGGGTCACTCTATCTAGCAAATGGCCAGCTAAAATACCAACTGAGGAAGAGTTAAAAAAAAGGATGAGCATTGCCAAGTATTACTTAGGATTCAACTGTTGTAATAGATACTGTGACTTATTTCATAAGTCTTTCTTTTTTTTTTTTACAAATTAATTTTTTAATTGGTTCTTTTTAATTATACATGACAGTAGAACCCATTTTGATAGAATTATACAGCAGGGAATATATCTCTTTTTTCACAATGTAGATTCACAAGATTCATATAATCTTACATATACATAGGGTAATACTGTCTGTCTCAGTCTACTATCTTTCCTTCCCCCACCCCGTCCTGTTCCATTTTCCTCTACACCTTCCAAAGTTCCTCCATTCTTCTCTAGCCCCATCTTCCCCACAACCCCTGTTATGTATCATCATCCACTTATCAGAGAAAACATTCAGCCTTTGGTTTGGGGGGCTTGGCTTATTTCACTTAGCGCGATATTCTCCAACTCCACCCATTTACCAGCAGATGCCATAATTTTATTCTTTTTATGACTAATATTCCATCATGTATACATACCACAGTTTCTTTATCCATTCATCAACTGAAGGGCATCTAGGTTGGTTCCACAGTCTACCTATTGTGAATTGAGCAACTATGAACATTGATGTGGCTGCATCCCTATAATTTGCTGATTTTAAGACCTTTGTGTATAAACTGAGGAGTGGGATAGCTGGATCAAATAGTGGGTCCATTCAGAGATTTTTGAGGAATCTCCATACTACTCTCCAGAGTGACTGCACCAATTTGCAACTCTACCAGCAATGTATGAGTGTACCTTTTTCCCCACATCCACACCAACACTTATTATTTGTTAGTATTCCTGATAATAGCCATTCTAATTGGACTTAGATGAAATCTTAGAGTGGTTTTAATTTGCATTTTTCTAATTACTAGAGATGATGAGGACTTTTCATATGTTTGTTGATCACTTGTATATCATCTTCTGTGAAGTGTCTGCCCAGTTCCTTAGCCCATTTATTGATTGGGTTCTTTGTATTTTTGGTGTGAAGTTTTTTAAGTTCTTTATAAATTTTGAAGATCAGTGCTCTGTCTGAAGTGTGTGTGAAAAAGATTTTTTCCCACTCTGTAGGCTCTCTTTTCACATTTTTGATTGTTTCTTTTGCTGAGAAGATGCTTTTCAGTTTGAATCAGTCCCATTTGATTCTTCCTTTTATTTCTTGTGCTCTGGGGGTCATATTAAGAAAGTCTGGTCCTAAGCCAACATGAAGAAGAGTTGGGTCTACTGCTTCTTCTATTTGATGAAGAGTCTCAGGATTAATTCCTAGATCCTTGATCCATTTTGAGTTGAGTTTTGTACAGGGTGAGAGATAGGGGTTTAATTTTATTTTATTGCATACGAATTTCCTGTTTACTAGCACCATTTGTTGAAGAGGCTATCTTTTCTCCATTGTATGTTTTTGGCACCTTTGTCTAGTATGAAACAACTGTACTTATGTGGGTTTGTCTCTGCGTCTTCTATTTTGTACAATTGGTCTACCTGTCTATTTTGGTGCAAATACCATGCTGTTTTTGTTACTATTGCTCTATAGTAGAGTTTAAGGTCTGGTGTTGTGATACCTCCTGCATCATGCTTCCTGCCCAGGATTGCTTTGGCTATTCTGGGTCTTTTGTTCTTCCAGATGAATTTCATGGTTGCTTTCTCTATTTCTATGAAGAATGTCATTGGAATTTTTATTGGAATTGCATTAAATTTGTATAGAACCTTTGGAAGTATGGCCATTTTGATTATATTACTTCTGCCTATCCAAGAACATGGGAGATCTTTCTATCTTTTAAGGTCTTCCTCAATTTTTTTCTTTAATGTTCTAGAGTTTTCATTGTAGAGGTCTTTCACCTCTTTTGTTAGATTGATTCCCAAGTATTTTCTTTTTTTTTTTAGGCTATTGTAATGTAGTTGTTTTCTTCAGTTCACTTTTGATGATTCATCGCTTATGTATACAAATGCATTGGATTTATGTGTGTTTATTTTATATACTGCTATTTTGCTGAATTCATTAATTAGGTCCAAAAGCTTCCTTGTGGAGTTTTTTGGATCCTCTAAATATAGGATCATTTCATCAACAAATAGTGACAGCTTGAGTTCTTCTTTCCTATTCGTATTCCTTTCATTTCTGTGGTCAGTCTAATACTGCTCTGGCTAGTATTTCAAGCACGATGTCGAATAGAAGTGGTGATAGAGGGCATCCCTGTCTTGTTCCAGTTTTTAAAGGGAATGCATTCAGGTTTTCTCCATTAAGAATGATGTTGGCAGTGGGCTTAACATAAATAGCTTTTGCAATGCTGAGATATGTTTCTGCCATCCCTATTTTTTCTAGTGTTTTGAGCATGAAGGGATGTTGTATTTTGTCAAATACTTTCTCAGCATCTATTGAAATAATCATATGATTCTTTATCTTTAGTCTATTGATCTGCTGATTTACATTTATAGATTTCTGGATGTTGAACCAACCTTGCATCCCTGCGATAAACCCCACTTGATCATGGTGCACTATCTTCTTAATATGTTTTTGTATGCCATTTGCCAGAATTTTGTTAAGGATTTTTGCATCTATATTCATCAGGGATATTGGTCTAAAGTTTCCTTTTCTAGATGTGTCTTTGTCTGGTTTTGGTATCAGAGTGATACTAGCTTCATAGAATGAATTTGGAAGGGTTCCCTTCTTTTCTATTTCATGACATACTTTCAGGAGTATTGGTAGAAGTTCTTCTTTGAAGGTCTTGAAGAACTCAGCTGAGAATCCATCTGATCCCGGGCTTTTCTTGGTTGGTAGGCTTTTGATGGCTTATTCTATTTCATTGCTTGAAATTGATCTGTTTAAATTGTGTAAGTCCTCCTGGTTCAGTGTGGGAGGGTCATATGTCTCTAGAAATTTGTTAATGTCTTCAGGATTTTCTATTTTATTGGAATATAGCTTTTCAAAGTAGCTTCTACTTATGTTTTGTATTTCAACGGTGTCTGATGTAATATTTCCTTTTTCATCACAAATTTTAGTAATTTGAGTTTTCTCTCTCCTTCTCTTTGTTAGTGTGGCTAAGGGTTTATCTAGTTTGCTTACTTTTTCAAAGAATGAACTTTTTGTTTTGTCAATTTTTTGAATTATTTCTTTTGTTTCAATTTCATTGATTTCAACTCTGATTTTAATTATTTCCTGTCTTCTACTTTTGGTGTTGTTCTGTTCTTCTTTTTGTAGGGCTTTGAGATGTAAGGTTAGGTCATTTAGTTGTTGGCTTTTTACTCTTTTCTTGAATGCATTCAATGCAATGAATTTTCCTCTTGGTACTGCTTTCATAGTGTCCCAGATTTTTTGATATGTTTTATCGTCATTCTCATTTACCTCTGAGAATTTTTTTCTCTCCTCCCTGGTATTTTCTGTTATCCATGCTTCATTCTATAGCATATTATTTAGTCTCTAGGTGATGGAATAATTTCTGGTTTTTATCTTATCATTGATTTCTAATTTCATTCATTTATGATACAGTAGAATACGAGGTAGTATCTCTACTTTTTTGCATTTACTAAAGGTTGCTTTGTGTGGCATAACATATGGTCTATTTTAGAGAAGGACCCATGTGCTGCTGAGAAGAAAATGTGTTCACTTGTTGATGGATGGAATATTCTACATATGTCTATTAAGTCTAAATTATTGATTGTGTCACTGAGTTCTATAGATTCTTTGTTTAGTTTTTTTTGGAAGATCTATCCAAACAAAGTGACAGTGTTGTGACAGTGTTGTGTTAAAGTCACCCAGAATTATTGTTTTGTGGTCTATTTGGTTCCTGGAATTGAGAAGGATTTGTATGACGTACATGGATGGGCTGTTGATTGGGGAATAAAATTTATGATTGTTATGTCTTCTTGATTTATGTTTCCCTTAAGCAGTATGCAATGACCTTCTTTATCCTTTCTAACTTTGGCTCGAAGTCCACTTTATCTGATATAAGGTGTAAACCCCTGCTTTTTACTGAGTCCGTGTGTCGGGTAGGTTTTTTTCCCATTCTTTCACCTTTAGTCTGTGGGTGTCCTTTTCCATGAGATGAGTGTCTTGAAGGCAACATATTGTTAGGTCTTTCTTTTTAATCCAATGTGCCAGTCTATGTCTTCTGATTGATGAGTTTAGGCCATTAACGTTCAGGGTTATTATGGAGATATGATTTGTATTCCCAGTCATTTTGGCTTAGTTTTGGTTTTAAACTTGACTTGGTTTCTCCTTTGATTGGCTCTTCCTTTAGGGTAGTTCCTCCCTTTGCTGACTTACATTGTTGTTTTTCATTTCTTCCTCATGGAATATTTTGCTGAGAATGTTCTGTAGTGCAGGCTTTCTATGTGTAAATTCCTTTAACTTTTGCTTATTGTGGAAGGATTTTATTTAATCTTCAAATCTGAAGGTTAGTTTTGCTGGATATAAGATTCTTGGTTGGCAACCATGTTCTTTCAGAGCTTGAAATATATTGTTCCAGGTCCTTCTAATTTTTAGGGTCTGGATGAGAAGTCTGCTGATATCCATTTTGGTTTCCCACTATATGTAATCTGATGCCTTTCTTTTGCAGCCTTTAAAATCCTATCTTTATTTTGTATATTAGGCATTTTCATTATAATGTGCCTTGGTGTGGATCTGCTGTAATTTTGTGCATTTGGTGTTCTGTAAACCTCCTGTAGTTGAGTTTCCTTTTCATTCTTCAGGTTTGGGAAATTTTCTGATACTATTTCATTGCATAGGTTTTTCATTCCTTTGTTTTGTATCTCCGTGCCTTCCTCAATCATGATAATTCTTAAATTTGGTCTTTTCATGAAATCCCATAGTTCTTGGGGGTTCCGTTCATGATTTCTTACCATTTTCTCTGTTTGGGTAACTATACTTTCAAGATTCAATATTTTGTCTTCATTGTCTGAGGTTCTGTCTTCCAAGTGATCTAGTTTGTTGGTGATGTTTTCCCTTGAGTTTTTTATTTGGTTTACTGTTTCCTTCATCTCAAGGATTTCTGTTTGGTTCTTTTTCAGAATCTCTATTTCTTTGTTGACGTGATTTTTTGCTTCCTGTAGTTGCTCTTTCAACTGCTTATTGCAGGCAATGATTGATCATTCTAATCATGTATATTCTGAACTCCTTTTCTGGCATTTCTTCTACCATACTGTCATTGGATTCTATTAGTGTAGAATCTTGGTTTGGAACACTTTCTTCCCTTTTTTTTTTCATGTTGTTCATGTATCTTCCCCTCTAGCATTGCAGATCTGGAATATTGCAGTTTCTACCCTAAAGGCTTATAGTGACCCTGCAGTTTTCCAAAACCTCTTCTTTAAGGGGGAGATCAATATTAGCAAAACCCAGTACAGACAATATGCAGCCGTAAACCAAATAGCCCCTATGAAGACTATTGTTACAATAGTCTTTTTGTTACAATATTGTTAAAATATTGTCTTAATAAACAGAGAGGATGAGTTCAATTAGTATCTACAGTATAACAAACAGATTTGCAATGAGGACTACAGTTTCTAATGGAGGACTAAGAGGATGTGGAGGGGTATAGGATGTAACTGTTAATGGTAAAAGAAAAGAATATGAAGAAGTTCTAGATCATAGGAAGAGTGAAAATATAGTCAAAATAAGTTGGTTGTTAGCATGAGAAAAGGGAGAAAAAGACTTTGAGGAAACAGGTAAACAAAAGGAAAATAGAGAGCAAGAAAAGTAAAGAAACAAAAATTTAAAAGTTTTCACAAAGGAGAAAAAAATCTACACTATAACAGTCATATACTATTCAAACCTCCAAGTCTTCAGTAAGCTGGGGCATGAGAGGTACCTGACAATGAGCTTCCAGTCTCCAGAGGTGTTTCAGGATAGGATTGTCCCCAACTAATGACAATTTCCACTTCCAGGATAATCCAAGATGGCTGCACTGACTTCCAAAGGTGTTGGTAAATGGGGAGATGCAGCGCAAGGTGTGGGCTCTGAGGCTGTGTGGGGTGCGGTCAGTCAGACTGGGGTCCCTGGAGGTGTGGGGTGCTGTCAGTTGGGCTGAGAGTCCTGGAGGCGGGGGCGGTCAGTTGGGCCAGTGTTCCTACAGTTCCTGGCTGGTTTCCCAAAATGGTGGCAACCCACGTGTAACCAAACCTGTGGTTACTGTGATGGTGGACTTCCAGGCACCAGCAGGCAGCTGGTGATCCTCTGCAGGCTACTGGCAGACAATCCGCAGATGAACCTCGGTCAGTGGGTGATGGGTAGGTGAAAGGCAGGCGATGGGCAGGTCAGAGGCAGGCAAACAGGCAAATGATGGATGATAGCAGCAGTCAGTGAGCAGTCTGCACTCAAATGTAGTCAATATGCTGGCAGACTGTGGGTGATCGAGGTAGACAAATGGGGTAAACAGCAGGGCATCGATGAGGAGCAAAGACTGCCTTATGGAGAACCAGACTTTCTTCTGTTAGAATCTCGAGTTACAGAGTGACAAGGAACGCAGCCTCCCTCTAGTCCGCCATCTTGGATCTCTACACAAGTCTTTTATATTGAACCTTTTCAAAGATTGCTAGAAAATGCCTTCACTATGACCTCACAACAGATTTGACTTGATGCATGAATCTCAGTTTGCTGAGGGTGGACTTGATCAGACATCTCTGTGGAGACTTATATACTGTTGGCCCAACTTCCTACTCCAGCCACTGCAGTGGTAACCAGTTTCTCCTAGGATTTGACAACATCTGCAATGGACCTTCTGCTTCTTGCCTTGAGGGTTCATCGATGCTGCAAAACAAGCTTATCCCCAGAAACTTAACTGACCTCACATATGCATGTGCCAGACACGGCACTCAAAGCTCCTGGAACCACCCTGACAAAAGGGGAATGAGAATCAGGTTCACCTGTGCTTACTCCTGGCAGAAAACTCTGCAGTGTGTTTCAGGGGCTCCTCGAGTTCCCCATGGGACTGAGCAGCAGTTGGCATAGCCATGGTTAACTGCAGGATGCATGTTTGTATTAGCCCCTTTTTCCCCTACCCTGGCTTTAGAGTTCCAAGGATTTCTATCCTCAAATGATCAAATTGGAAAAAGGCCTTTATCTCAGTCTTTGCTTTAAGGAGAAACCAGGAATTAATATGAACAAGTGCACAATCTACATTTTTTTAATCCTCCAAATGATGTTATGATAATTAAGTAAATGAGTTATGATATGTTTTGATAATTAAGTTATGGGTTATGATATGTTATGACAATTAAGTTATGGGTTTGTCCCTCAATGTTCATCTTCCCAGAAGATTGACCATCCTGTGTTACCCTCTTACTACACAGCCAGCAGACTGAAGAAACTTGATGTATAATTTTAAAGAATGAATGAACAAGTGATATGAATCACTATAAGCAACAGGCAACTCAGTTCCATCTTGATGAAATGAGCTCCTCTCCCCACTCCTTGCTGCTCTTGACCACACACATCACTGCTTCCACATTAGCATGCGGTTACACACTGCTGAACTTCTAGAGTCCCATCCTCTCTGCATCTCTGCTCTTGTGTGGTTCCTCCCACAGTGAATCTGAGTCTGATCATGTGACTGGCCTTGGTTAAAGAGACATTAGCAAATGTGATGGAAACTTGGGTTTGGAAAGCTGTTGCTCATTGGGCTTGTCTTCTTTTGCTCTTGAGCCATTTCTGCAAAGAAAGTGGTGAGCCTGCTGGACACACACAGCCCACTGAGGAAAGGACCACCCGTCAGAAGTGTGAGGCCATACTAGACTTTCCAGCAGCAGAGAAGAAGCCATTTGACTGAAACTGCACAAATTACCCATGAGGGGTGAACAGGAAGAGAATTACCTGGAAGGGCCTATTCCAGATTACTAACCTATAATGTAGTTGTTGTTTTAAGCCACTCAATTTTAGGAGATTTTGTTAGGTTGCAAGAGATAATTGATACAGACAAGTCACACATTCACAGATGCATCTTATTGGCTGTGATTATTTTCCTAAACTGGGATCAGACTATGTACAATCCAATCTATTTTAGTCCAGTTTTTGCTACTACCACCATGCTGCGGGAAGTGCTGTTGCCCTTCTGATTTCCAGAAGCTAATTTCTGGTTGAAGAATTACAGCTTAGGTCTTTGAGCAAAGAAGCCACAGGTGTGTAGAGATCCTGAGGTTTGTAGGAAACCAGGAAATATTTTAATCTTAACTTCTATTGTAACTGGAATAAAAAAAATGAGCCAGGCACCCTGGGGCAGGACTATAATCCCAGTGGCTCAGGAGGATGAAGTAGGAGGATCACAAGTTCAAAGCCAGCCTCAGCAATTTAGTGACATCCTAAGCAACTCAGTGAGACTCTGTCTCTAAATAAAATACAAAAAATGACTGGTATGTGGCTCAGTAGTTAAGTGCCCCTGGATTCAATCCCTGGTACCAAAAAAAAAAAAAAAAAAAAAAAAAAAAAAAAAAAAAAAAAAAAAGGAAAGAAAAAGAATATGATGATAATACAGTATGAGTTACATTCATCTGTATGCCAACACTGTTATAATCTCTATTTTATATATGTATAAACATGTATATTTTAATTTCTTTTCATGGGGATAGAAGTCCACAAAGGCAAAAGTTCACAGGGCTCAAAGGTCACCTTGTGGCCCTGGAAAGAGCTTGCATTTTATATTTGAATAGATATTTCAAGGTTGCTTTCTCAAAGCCTGGAAGATTTCTCATTTTTTTTTTTTTTTTTTGAACCAGGGATTGAACTCAGGGATGCTCAGCCACTGAGCCTTACCCCTTCCCTATTTTGTATTTTTTTTAGAGACAGGGTCTCACTGAGTTGCTAAGGGCCTCGCTAACTTGCTGAGGCTGGCTTTGAACTCACGATCCTCCTGACTCAGCCTCTCAAGTCGCTTGGATTACAGGCATGTGCCACCACACCTGGCTAGATTTCCCATTTTTGCCAGAAATAGAGGAAGGGTTCTCTTTAACTCATCCTGAAAAAGAATGGGGTTGGCGCTTGGCTTTTGGCTATTCTGACAGATGGGAAGTGGAAGCTCCTTGCTACTTATTTTGTATTCTCTCAGGAAGGAGGAGGTTGAAGTCTTTTTCTGTAACTTTACAGGTCTCTTAAACTTGCCCTTTGCATAGTTTCTGTTTTAAAGCTCAGCTTGTCTCTGCCATAATGGTCCCAAACATAATTTGCCAATTTATTATTTGTACAGTGGCATTATGTACGGTACATTCATCAAGCACAAGGTGTGGATTTTTACTGATTCTTGCTTATCTGCTTTGGTGAAGATGCCCTGCAGTCTCATTTGTACATGTAGCTTTTAAAATGTTCTTAGAGAAAATACTCAATATATACACATAGATAAAATATGTAAGACTTCAATCCTTCTAGAATACTCTGTAACAGGAAGAATATTTAGAAGTTATTTTTAAAACAGGTAAACTTGTTTTAAAACTTGAATAAGGAATGAAAATTGTTTTCTTTTAAACCTTAAAAAAACAGACAGATACGGTGAACTAAACACAGAATGGGCAGGGGGTCACCCAACCTCTCTAAGGTTAAGAAGTTAAAATCCTGAGTTTTCAGCTGGGTCCTCTGGAATCCTGGGGCTCACAGTGGTTCTGTGGAGATTTTCAGAAACAGAGAGGACCAGCCCTCAAACAGTGAAGACTGATGCTTCATCCAGATCCTGTTAATTACATGCATCAACTTCATGGCTATGATTTCATTGGAGGGAGGACATGTTTTAGGAGAAAAAATTTAAAAATATAAAAGCCCTAGGTTAGAGAATCTTTGGATCCCTTTTCACCACTATATGATATTTTTAAAAGAAGAAGAGAGGAAGTTGAAGAGGGGAGGGGAAGAAAGTGGGAAAAATACTTCCACATTTATCTTCATAACAAGGGGGTGAGGGGAGGGGGTCACCATCAGGGGAGGCCTGTCCAGATATTCTGGGTCCTGAAGCTAATGCCATTTTGGAAGTTGTCTAGAAGAAAGAAGACGTATTTGGGGACAAAAAGAATATTCTAATACAAATAAAAACGTAGACATATAAATAGGCAGTGGAGTGTGCTCAGAGTCCTGCCTACCCTGGGATGCCTGGCATAGCTGATAACATAGAAGTGATTTCAGAGCACATATACAGGGTCTAAATTTTAACATGTTCCCAACTCAGCCTCCACCAACATGCCAAAAGTGCTGGAGACTTCTTCCAGTCTCCCCACAGGTGATGGACAGAAGCAGCAGTAACAAGAGACAGAGTCTCAGCCAGGGCAGGTAAGAGAGCTTTGAGAATTGTATATGAATATCTGATCACCTGAATGTGCCCGACATGAGGGTGGCTTTGGAAGTTTAGCTCTGTTACCTCTGAGTTCATTTCCTCAAATCATCCTGTTTCCAAATGAAGAAACTGAGGCTCTAACAGGTGTCTCAAACTTATGGGTCAGATGACTTCTGCAGTCCAGCACAAGCTCCTCCTACTGTCCTGTCTCTTGTGGTGCTATTGAACTTCAAATAATACAAATGTCTTCCTGAACAATTTAGAATGAGACAAACATCACTACCTATGTACATGTATGAATATGCAAATAATATGATTCCACTTTTTGTACAACCAGAAAAATGATAGTTGTACTCCATTTGTGTACAATGAACCAAAATTTTAAAAAAAGAAAAAAATGAGGACGAAGAAGGAAAAATGAAAAGGATATCTACTATAAAGGCTGAAGTATGTGAGAGGTGGGGACACACTTTAAAAAATTCATTTTTATGTTTTTAAATATTTTTTAGTTGTGGAAGGACACAGTGTCCTTATTGATTTGTTTATTTTTATGCTGCTGAGGATTGAACCTAGTGCTTCACATGTGTGAGGCAAGCACTCTACCACTGAGACACAACCCCAGCCCAGAGACACACTCTTAAATGACAAATGAGAACTGAGATAATTGGACTATTATAGTGTTGGGCTGTGGCCATTGTTCCAGGGAATTCTTTTTTTTTTTGAACCTGGGATTGAACTCAGGGACACTAGGCCACTGAGCCACATCCCCAGCCCTATTTTGTATTTTATTTAGAGACAGGGTCTCACTGAGTTGCTTAGGGCCTCGCTAAGTTGCTGAGGCTGGCTTTGAACTCGAGATCCTCCTGACTCAACCTCCCAAGTCGCTTGGATTACAGGCATGCGCCACCACGCCTGGCCTGTTCCAGGGAATTCTAATTAGACATCACTGCTGTGATTAGGCTCTTCTGAAAATGAAGTTATCAGTGGAAAAGCTCTGGACAGTTATCTTCTCACTCTGAGACTGCCAGAGACAGGAGGACCTGGACTGCCTGATACTCTGATCAAACTCTACAGGAGAGCCTGCCTGCTGGCTCTTCATCATAGAGGTTGGTTTTCAGGCCAAGACTATAGCATCCTGCTTGATTCTTCTCTTCCCCGGTCAGTTGCTGGGTGATTTCACCAAGTCTCCAGTTGTTAAGTGAGATAGCATAGTTAAAGTGTCTAGCATCGTTCCATTTCTTTCCCCTTAGTGAGCAGAGAAATGCCAGACTCATTTTAATCATTAAACATAACACGGAAGGGATAGTAAGTATTCTTTTAAAATGTTCATATGCATTCCAAGATTAAATAGAAATATATTGAGTGCAACCAAAGATTTTGAATAATTCATACTTTGCTCACTTTACCTTACCAGGTACAATTGAAAATTGGCCATATTGATTTCTTGCCCAATATACAGTGAGACCTCATTTATCTGACGTCACTTGGGAATGAGCTGTTCACAGAACCATAGAATTTCAGATCTGGAGAAGACCTTAGAGATTACCTAATCTGTCTACCTCTTTGTAAATAATTATAATAATTACAACAACAGCAGCAGCTGTTTGAGCTCTCACTGTGTCTCGTATCCTTTGCTGAGTGTCTGTAAATGTTATGCCATCTGGTTTTCATAGTAATCCTATGAGGTAGATTCTTCTCTTTCCATTTTACAATGAAGTAAAGTGAAGCTTAGAGAGATGAAAGTCACAGAAGGCTCCAGAGTTGAAAATTAGGGGAACGGCCTTGCCTTTGGGAACAGCCCTGTTCTCAGCCACTGTCACATCAAGCCACATCCATCATAAGTCTTACTCACCCAAAGTCATTTGCCTATTTAGTGTCAACTACCAGACCCAAGCTTGGGTCTCCTGTTATCACAGTCCCCCTGCATCATGCAAACAAACTCTAATATAAGCAATCTCTAACAAAAATGAACTGTTTTCCTTGCTGCAAGCACTAAAATCTCATTTTATTTAGGCATTTTTCATGAAAAATCACTCCAAAAGTTATTGCAGTTTTCTGCCTCCTTAATCATCCTACATTAAATATAATTGCCATTTCTTGCTGACTCAGGCTTGCTAATTATCTACGTCAGTCACCGGATTGTACTTCATCCACATCACCTCCTTGCCAAAAGATCCCAGGAAATTAGCACTGATTCCTGTGTTCCCTCTCACAGGCTGGGAATCCTCACTACTTCATTATTTGGCCTGTTGTGTTGCTATTGCTCAAAACGTAAATGCACTTCTTTTTCTGAACACCCAGAATGTATTTTACTCTTTATGCCTGACATGGGTTGGGAAACAATATAAGCAAGCTCCTTTAAACTTGGTGTAGGGAAAATGAATCGAAAGAAACCCACACTCCAGGATCCAGCTGAGGTTCTCGGGAGGTCCTAACTGTTTGAAGGAGAAAGTGGAGGTGCCCCCGGGGATCAGGAAAAGTGCTCTCAGAGCACAAGGTGCAGGGTGTGCAGAATCTCAGGGGTCCGAGTGCGATGCTGCTGGGGTCAGGGGAGAATCCTGAAAGGCATGCAGAGTGTCTGGAGTCCAGACTGAATCAGAGTGAGCAGGCCGGAGGAGACAAGGCCCAATCTTGAATGATCTGGTGCTTTTACCTAAGGACATTGATTTAGTCTGGTAGTGATGAGGGACATGGAAAGAGATGATCAAATTGTATTAAAACTTCCTTTTGGCTATGGTGTGAGACTGAATAAGTCAACCAGTGGTGAGAGGGGAGAATGAGCTGTCAAGGCCACAGCCTGGCTCCAGGGTATGACTCTCCCAGTAGAAATCGGTACATTCATTGGACAATACCTAAGAAAGTCCTCTTCCAGTTCTAAGCTCTATAATTCTGTGATTGAATTATGATTATTGCCTAGTTATGATCTATGAGACACAAAAAAAGGGGAGCTTTTGACTTGATTTAGGGACCCAGTCCCTACTTGACTACAGCTGGAAGTCGATATGTTTGCTATACTGGATACATTAAGCTTTGAAGATGTTCTGATGCTTGATTTCCTTTCCTGGTCTGTACACCTCTGAGGATCCATGGGGACAGGGGTAAAACACAACACACTCTGCACTCTGCACTCTAGGTGCTCCATTTGTTTAGCAGTCAGGTGATATTCTGAGATTAGCCCTGGGGCCTCTCAACAGCACTGTCATGTTAAGTGGCTGAACTCTGAAGGAGGCAGGGTTTCATTCTGGTGGACTCCTTGGTCTGCACTCTGTAACCCAAGCACCTCACTTAACCTGTAGTGGTTCAGATTCCCCTCTCCATAGAGTGAGGGTGGTAATAGCATCTACTTGAAGGTTTGGGGAAGAACTATGAGTTAGAAGCTCTCCCTGAGTGCTGTGTGACTACTTGCCTTTACCAGCTCTTACCTTCCCAGGGAGCATTATTCCGGAAATGAAAAAGATACCTACCACATTAAAGATGAATCAGAACTTAGCTTACATTTTTAATGAATAATGAACTTTTTTTCTGTAAAATAGCTAAATAGCAAATTGACTTGTTAATTCAGACCTGACTTATAAACATTCTTAAGAAGAAATATCCCGAATGTGACAGACATCCTTACCTATGCACATGTATGATTACATGAATGGTATCAATCTACACTCTGCACAACCGTAAAAATGAAAAGTTGTACCCTATTTGTGTACAATAAATCAAAATGCAGTCTGTAAGAATAAAAAATTAAAAACAACTAGAAACATCCCAGGTAATCTTGAATCAACGTCAAGCCCAAGTTGACATATCTCAGTCTCTAAGTAAGCCGTTCTATGTTCACTATCTTGGAAGAAAACAGAATGGAAGATGCCTAATTGTTTCCAAATGCATCCTACATTAAGCTGAAATTGGATCCAATGTAACATATTTCTGGGGGTCCTGAGTCCTCCATTTGGTTACTAAGAGTAAGTCGAATATTCCTTTCATAGGATATGTTTATCTTTAATGTGACTATATGATTCTTTGAAATTAGTTTGAAATTTCAATCATCATTAAAGCATAAGAAACATGTAAATGCCTTAAGACCAGTTACTTGCAAGCAAGACCAACGAGATATAAACTTGCAGAGTATTACTCAATTTACTCCCTTTACCCCACAAACCATTCCAGGACACTGCTCCCCAGTTGGTAAATTTTCCTTCAAAAGAATTCTTCCCAAATGACCACCTTAACCCCCATACACCTACTCAGCTCAGTTATTTAGCATTTGCCATATGCAGAGCTTCCAAGACTCATCTTAGGCTGAAAGTTGTAAGAGAGAAGGGGATGTTCTGGAGAAGGATTATTCCCCAGACAGGAGTAAGTAAATCCAGGAGGCATCTCCTCTGGCCATGCCAAGCATCGGTTCACCAGTTGAAATGGAAGACATGTTTACAGAGGACAGTTAGAGAGGAACTCCCCACTCAATGGTGAAGCCTTCGGGTGAAGGAACTAAATAGGAGAAATACAAAAACATCCAGAAAAAAAATGGTGTAAATGTGGCATGGGGCCTTTTAGTGGAGAATTAGTCAATCTCTTTTCACTGTGTTTTGCTTCTGCACATCCCAGAAACATGCAAAATACAGATCGCTCTATGAAAATATCAAAGATCAGAGAAAATTCATTTTCTGCTGACTTTTAAGCAGCCTATTATCGCTTTTGAAGACAGTTAACGCAGTCAGCCTTACGGATCTGCAGGTCCTGTGTCTGCAGATTCAATCCACTGCTTGCTAAATATTTGAAAAAAATTACATCTCTATAGACCATGTTCAAGCTTTTTAATTGTCATTATTCCCTAAGCAACATAATGACGATTTACATAGCATCCATTGTATTTGGTATCATAAGTAATCCAGAGATGATTTAAACTACAAACGAGCATGTGCCTAGGTTGAATACGAACAGCACCATGTTACTCTGTAAGGGATTTGAGTGTCTGTGGATTTTGGACACCTTAACTCTTTTTCCTTACTTGGTCCCGAATTTTGAAGATGGATATAATCTGAAAAATGTGACCTTCAAATAATGGTGAGCAAAAGAGAATTGTTTCACTGGTCAATAAAATAAACTATATTTTATTTGACAATCTTAAACCATAGCTAGACCCTTAGGTCACCTTGCCTCTGATTTTCTCACATTGGTCATTGCTGGGTCTCTTAACCTCCTGAATCTGATTTGCCTTGTTTTGGAGAGATGTTTATTGAAAGATTTTATGGGGCTCATATAAATATTTGTCCTGAAAGTCAGAATCAAAGAATGATCAGGCACTTTCCTGGGAGTTTTATAGAGGTTGAAATTAATAAATGAATGCATGGAAGAAGTAGAAAGAATATGTTCAAGAAGTCTTTTGTTAGTATCAAGTATGTGCTGTGCATCATTTAGGTCCTATGAGGAAAACTAAAGAAAAGTTAAAAATAGCCCTTTCTGGTTAGTCTGTACTAGGTAGTTCTGTTCACAGAGTCAAAGTATAAACATCTAGATCAATAAAATACCATAGAACCTGGATTCCTGAACTCCTGGAATACTGGAAACATGATATAAAAGTGTGCATGTTCCTGTTAAAGTGTTTAAAGTTTTTAATTTTTATTTTTAATTGAATGAAAACATGTCATGTGATCTAGATCACCACTCTATAATTCAGTAGTCCCTGCATTGTGCTCTCATGGGGGCTGGCTTTAGTATGAGACTTCGGTAACTCAGTATCTTTTATAGGTTCACTAAAATAATGAGAGACAGAAGTTTAACAGGTAAATAGGGCCACACTGGGTCAGAATCTGACAGGGGTGAGCTCCATCCATACTTACATTGAGAATGTTTTGTTTTAGCAAAACATCATATGTTGCCTTAAATTAATATTGATCATTTAGAATTAATTAGTTTTGTCATTGGGTTTGTGTTGAAGTCTTTTTTCTTTTATGATTATGTTAAAAGCAGTAAGATAAACATTTATGCATAGCTTTATGCTTATGAATCCTTAAGAGAATAATTTAAAAATTTAATTCACCACTGCATGTGGGTATGTTTTGAAAAATGTGCTTGTTTGATGAACCCCAGAAGAGAGTGCGAAAGTGTGAGACCCCTGCCAGGAAGGTTGCAATTGTGCTCCCCACCTGGTGTTCAAGGCGGGACTGTATCAGTGTAGTTCTGTCCGAGGTCAGGAGCCCAGGCCCTCAAGAGCTAAACTGTGCCTTGTGAAGGACAGATGGGGGCAGTGTCTGCACCGCAGCAAACCAAGCTGGAAATAGCTAGGCCTTAATAAAGGGTTGGATTTAGAAAGATAGGGAGAAGAGGGAAGAATATCTATTCTTAGATATGTGAACAGAGAACGGTCATGTAAGTGGGGCTTTATGGGACTTTAGAAGGGCTGAAAGGAGGATTTATGTCCAGAAATAGGTGAAACAGGCAGTTAAGGCCATTTTCAAAGCCTGGGAGGGAGCATCAGGCAGCACCAGTCGATGCAGGTCTAGTAAAGGCCATGACTGAATCAGGCGTTGCCTAGGATCTGCAGTCTAAGGCAGAGAAGGAGATAAGTAGAAGAGGATGTGAAGTCAGAGAAGAGCTGGGACAGAGTGAGCAAGCCACCAGGAGGTGGCACTGTGAACTTATCACAGCCTGACATTGTATTTACTTCTCTGTTTCTCTCTTTCCAACTAGAAAGTTCCATGAGGGCAGGGGCCTTACCTGTACCTCTACACTGCTGTGCTCCTAACACCCTGAGCCTGGGAGATGCTCAGTGCATACTGATGAATGAGCAAATGTGTGCAATATCCATGCAAGTATTCGTTTATACAGATGGAAAAAAAAAACAAACAAACTGGAGGGATATTTCAGAGGAAAAGTTGATGTTTACAATGCTGAGAAGAGAAACATGCAGCTTTCATCTAATCTGGCAAATTTGGAAAGATAACAATAATTTCAAAAGATTCATTAGGTAACCCAACTCCAGTCTGCCTGAATCAAATAAAGGCTCAGACTTTCAGAGATCTGCTCCTCCCCTACTGGAGTGAGTGTGTGGGGGCTTTCCTCTCCTCCTGTCTGGCTATAACTAATGATCAGGCTACCAGGACTGCCTCTTGCTCTATTAAATGAGAAGAGAAAAGAATTTAGAAAATCCCTTTCTCTTGGCAAAACTGCTTTCAATTCTACTAGTATATGTGGCTGCAGACTGGAAAGCCTATTTTTGCTAACAGAGGGTGAATATTAATCTGCTCTTACTGTTTGCATTTAGTTCCTCTTCTCCCCAACCCCCATCCACAGAGGGATGCTTTGGGCTAACTGGGGAGAAAGTTCTACAGAGACACAAAGGAGCCAAGCACATTAAGATATTTCAAAAAATTCACCTCTATTATACACTCATAGGATTAGAACTTTAGAGAGAAAAAATTCATCCACAGGAGGAAAACCAAGGAAATTGAAAAAGGATTTAATAGCAGTCATTATGGACTTGGGCAAGTTTCTTTTCTACCTGAAGAAATGGTCGAATGTTAAAACAGGAAGAGAGCTTGGTCTTTGTAATTATTCCATCCAGCTCCTCATTTTATATTTGGGGAGGAAAATAAACCCAAGGGGTTGGTGGGTGCCATGCAGAAGGTCACTGTCACTCCAGAGGGAAGTACCAGCAGATCTAGATTCCAGGAAGATTCTCCAATGGTGCATGTTTTCCCACAGGGTCTTGTAATTTCTGATTTTTTAACCTAGTGGATTCTGACACAACTCTTGGCCACCTGTTGTCATCAGATCATCAGCAAATGGCAGTTCAGTCTTTCACCAACCTCTGGACATTTGCTAAGTGACAGACTTTGGGGGAGGGGGTGTGGAGAGATGCCAGGGGGCACTGGAGGGCTGAAAGGGTTGAG
>JAJEJO010000441.1:105537-126851 GCA_020662805.1 Glaucomys volans | reverse complement strand
TATCTAATGCTATCACAGTGGGTTCAGTCACACCAACATTAAGAGTTAATCCTTACCATGAGTTTGTTGTGTCAGAAGTAAGCATTAGCTGCTGGTACAATTGACACTTGCAGATCTGTGGTTATGACTAGAACTATTCCTAGCATTCATTAGTGCCCTCTAGGCCTGATGTCATGGAGGGAATGGGGTGAAGGATAGGTGGTTTTAAAAAGTAAAGCTTATTCCTTTAAGCATGAAGCTTTAAAGTGTTCTACCCACTTGGACTTGACAGCTGACTTTGAAAGATTTCATTTGATTTTTTAAATATGTTACTTCCTCAAACTCAGGATCACTAAAGGGCATGTCCACAGAGTCCTTGTCCCTTCAACATGTCCTTCTTTCTCATTTTCACCAAATTTAGGGTGATCAGCTCTAGGAGGAGTTTACTGTGAAGGCTTCAGAATCATGCATATTAGCAAAAAGCACAGCACACAAACAGGACATGAAGACACTTACAATTTTCTCTAAGATGTTTGCTTGTTAATAAGAATTCAGCACAGGTTTGAATAAGCATTATTATCTTTGAGCTTACAATCTGCATAGCTTATGGCTTTTTATCCTGGTGGTTTTAAAGATCAAAACAAAATAATATCCATGTTATGGTTTGGATGTGAGGTGTCCCCCCAAAGCTCACATGTGAGACAATGCAAGAAGGTTTAGAGGAGAAATGATGGGGTCCTAGCCTTAACCTAACCAGAGAATTAATCCCTGGTGGGATTAACCAATCGGTAACTGCAGGCAGGTGGGGCATGGCTAAGGGGTTTCCCTCTTTCTGCTTTCTGATCATCATGTGAGCTGCTTCCCTCTGCCACATTCTTCCGCCATGATGTTCAGCCTCACCTCGAGTTCTGAGGAATGGAACCAGGACTCCATTCCATGGACTGAGACCTCTGAAACCGTGAGCCCTCAAATAAACTTTTCCTCATCTACAATTGTTCTGGTTGGGTCTCTTAGTCCCAGGAGTGACAAAACTGACTAAAACAATCCCCAGACACACACTGGATCCAGCTCTGGCTCTGTCATTCCAATCTACGTGATCCTGGACATGGCGCTTAAACTCCTTCAGTCTGCCTCCTTCAGTAAAGCAGGAGTAATGATTTTCTTTTCTTTCAGAGTTTTTATGAGAAACAAATGAAAAAGTATATGAGAAGCTGCTTCAGGAATCCTAGTGTTTGACAGAAAAGTAAGGTATTGTTCTGTCCTCTGCTGCATTTCCAACCCCATGATCATCCATAACACGCTCCATATTCTGAATAGCATTCTGGACCTGCCTTAAATAAACAGCTTGACACCAATAAGCCCAGGGAGGCCTTATCACTACTGGGAAGTCCTGCAATTTCCTCGCAGCTGGAATATTTTTTCCATGTTCAGGAACAGAAGGGAACATTATGGAAATACTTGGAAATGAAAATCTTTTTATCCAGTGCACATCTCCTTGTGGTCTGTCCACAGCAGGTACACAAGCAGGTTATCTTTGAAATCTCCAATGATAAAACTGCCTAGGCATTAAGTTGTTATTGAATGGAAACCTTTGGCTCTAGCACATGAAAAAAATGCAAATATACTTTGCCTTCATTTTTATTAAACTTCAACTCCCTTGATTCTCTGACCTTTGCTGTGGAGGAAGGAGGTAACATCATCAAAATAGTCCAATTTAAAAAAAAATTAAAAAACAAATAAATAAAATAAAGTCATTGTGTTCATCTACAACTTAAAAAAAAAGACACTGCTACTCTGCTTAGGAAATAGGCTCTGAGAGAAATACTTCTCTGAAGAAGTATTAGTCTAGTATTAGAAGTGTTTAGTCTAGGTGTTACTTTATAATCCAGAGAGCAAAGACTCTGCTTCTGGTGTGCACTGCTTTTCCAGAGTGTGTGATGCAGGGTCTGTGATATAGCCATATGAATAAATGAATGAATAAGGAGAGGGAGGAAAAAAGGGAGGAAGGAAGGAAGGAAGGAAGGTAGGAAGGAAGGCAGGAGGAAGGAAGGCAGAAGGAAGGAAGGAAGGAAGGAAGGAAAGAAGGAAGGAAGGAGGAAAGGAGTGTGGGAGGGAGGAGAGTAAGGGTGTTTGGTTTCCATATAATGTGCAGGATTCACTTTTGAAAGTCAAAACAGATCACTAGGACGCATATAAATATCAGTCAAATGTGTCTGCTAATTTTTATTTGTATTGGGGAAAAAAGCTGACTTTTTCAGTGAGAACCATGTATTAAAAAATAATCCAAAATCTCCAGAATCATTTTTCATGATAAAGTGCCATTAAACTTAGAATCTATAGATCTCAACAGTATAATATAGATAGATGAGGCTAATATCATCACATTTTTTTCTGGGCTGATTCTAAGATGGACACAACTCTTTTCCATTTTATGATTAGCATAACTTGGTTACACATTATTCCACTTTCTGTCATAAAAGACAGATTCAGACCCATGACTGGCTCCATTCTTCATCTTATTCAATAGCTTCCAGGAAGCTACTACTGTATTGTTGGTGAAGGTTTGGGCTTAGTCAACGTGTGCCATTTTGAAAAAGTTCGGAAGATAGTTCTACCAACGTCTGCATTTGGTTCTGTGGTAGACTACTGATCTTTTTGGGATGATATTGTGGTGAATTTGCATATGGAATTAACCCTTCAGCTCTCCCCTGTGCCCCTTCATATGTGGGGCACATATCTAATTCTACTCCTGTCTTGCATGTGACCAGCAATGTGAATTCTATGATTAGACCAGAAGTGCTTAAGATGCACAAGAAACAGAGAAAATGCTGGTCTGTTTCCACATGCACATATGTGTGGCATGTAAAGGAAGGAGAGGTGACTGACACCAGAAGGAAGCCAAATTAGAGAAGAGTGAACGAGCCAGGTAGGGCAGGTCCTCTCTGGGCTCTTCTCTGCCCGCTTGCCATGAGAAACACCTGTACCCTCAGAAAGCCTGCTAGTGGCTTTTACACCAGGAATGTCATGCTCCCCGTAGGGCAGCTCTCTTAATGCAATTTGCCCACAGCCACGATGCCTGTGAGGGCATCTATTTCTTTATCCCCTCTGCACACCTCCAAGTTCAGTTGCCATGGGGGGTGACTACTTGAAGCACCTGCCTGTCTTCACGGGTGTCTTGGACTCAGGGGGCCTGTTCTGCTATACACAGGGAGAACCGGGAAGTGTGTCCCAGTTAAGCTCCCCCAAGCAGCACCTGTCCAGTGGGGGGTGGAAATCAGAGAAATCGCTTCCTGTACTACAGGTGTCCCGGGTTCTCCCATGGGATGGAGCCTGGGCAGTGTTGGCAGTCACTCACCAGTGAGTCCCTTCTGTCTCCTCACCTCCACTCCCTTACATAAGCTTTCCAGATCATCCCCCAAGTAACCCATCTCTGGCTAAGTCTTAGTCTCAGGGTCACTTTGAGGAAAATCAAAATTGTAACTAATAGATATGGAGAAAGAGAAATCCCTAAGATAATGCAGCCTGAGGACAGGGAGTGAAAAGAAGACCCTGCACTGACCACCTTCACCTCCCCAGACAGATGTTTTCCAGGTGCCAGCTGCAGATGGGAGGAAGTGTTTATCACCCTTAAAGTAACGTCTCTAGGAGGCGTTCATCTCCCCCAAAGTGAACCCTCTGCAGACACTGCCCACAGACCCCCGACACAAAAAACGTTCAAATTCCTGAGTGCCCAAGGAAACTGATAGTTTCACTAGACCACCCCTCAAAATAATCTATATAAACCCAGTCCCTTTCTTTGTTCAGTGGCTCATTTCCACCAGGAAAGTGGGTTCCATGATGAATTTCATCCCTGCACCCCCTCTTCCTGTATCAGACTTCATTCATGAATAAACCACTGAGCTGATACATGGGGTTTGCATTTGTCCTGCTCTCTTTTTGTGCTAACAATAACTAAAGCCAACTTTTCTGTTGTAAAAGACTTCACTAAGTACATGGTTAACACTTTCCCCTCATATATGTGTCCCACCTAGTCTCACCTGATGTCAAGGAGTGGGGAGAAGCAAGTCATTAGCATTCAAATTCTGCTATGTGACGTGGTCGCCAATGTTACTTGTTGAAAGCTAATGATATTCTTATTGCAAGCCTCTTGAAATATGTGTGGACTTTCAAACAGTATGCATACCTTGTTTTTGAGAAATGTGATCCATGTGGTTATCTTAGAAAATGTGGATCATGGAGAATACACTGAGAAAACTTAAAATGTACTTCCAATCTCTTTTAAGTCTTGACACTTTTTTAAGACCTTACGTTTGATCTCTAAGTATTCAGAACCTTGATTTTCTGAGCTCTGAAATGTGAAAAAAAAAAAAATAAGGCTGGTATAATTCATAGAAGTAAAAGGCTTATACTGTTTTGTTGACCCCACAGTTGATGGTGTGTAAAAGACACAGAAAACTTAAATGTGGCTTCTGTCTTAAGGGAAAACACAAGTACAGATCAAGCAAAAATTGAAATAAAAAAAAAAAAAAGACCAAGCTGTTTGGAAATGTCTTCATTCTATTTCTTAATGCTTTGACATTCTGGAGGGAGAATATTAATTCTAAGCATGTGACTCTGCCATCTTCCCCAGCCAGCCTCATTTTATCTACTATGCCTGAACTCAAGAGGTTTTCATTTTCACTTAAAAGGTCTAATTGATTGGTGAGCACACACTGAAATACATCTCAGAATGTATCGACCTATATTCTCCAGGTTCTAGTTCTTACCCATGGTTGAGGCAAAAATGAACATTAGCCTTTAAAATCATGACCTTGTTAGAAATCATTCCTTCAAGCAAGGAGCACTAAGCCGTTATGAGAGTGTTCAAGTTGATTATATATTTTTCTTAAATGTGGTACTTGTCACTGATTTAATCCTCATGAGTGAAACTTTACCTCCAGCCTGACATCTCCATTCCAGAGAGGCTGTTTATAGCTTTTTTACCATACACTAGGACAGTGTTGGCACTGGAAGGAATCAGAGAGACGACTTCATTCTCCTCTGCCATCTTAGTTGCCAAGTGAAAAAAGAAAATCCAAAGAAAGGAGGTTACTTGCCCAAAGTCATGCTGTGAACTAGATGAAAAACTCATGCCAAGGGTATGGCATCTCTGTGACGCTTTCCAACAACCTTTTCCAAAGCATGTTCTGGAACACTGGTCTCTAGAGATGCGGGGACCCCTGCTCCCCAAGAGAAAACTTCTGTTGTAAAGTTAGATCAAGATACAAGCACATTCTAGGATTTTAAAGTCCTGAAATTAATGCGGTTTTAAAAGTATGCTTACTGAAATAACCCGGTGACACAGAATTTCTTTTCTCCCTATTTATGACTTATTAGCATGTTTTCTTGTAATGACAAGAAGCATGATCCTATTAAGTGGGGACCTTCCAGGGTAAGGTTCAGGGCCTTGAGTGTATGATGCCAATACTCCATGTCCAGTGTGTCTGCCTGCCCACCCAGATGAGTCTTTCTCCAGTGTCCACCTGCTAAGACACAGCCCGCCACTTTCTGTTCTTCCCCACCAATCCAGAGTCTCACCTCTCCTTTCTTATGTGCCATTTTCTCCACTTGGAATGTTTAGTGGAGAATGTGTCCTCTCCTTTCTCTGTCTCTAGTTCTGTCTACCTACCACTGTCTGTCTTGCACATGAACATGTGTGTGCACACAGAGGCATACGTGAGCCGTTTGCTGTTTAGATTCTAAACGAGCTCTCTGTTCCTTTGACCTAGAAAAGATGATTGACTGTTAAAGCCATGACCTTGATTCTCAACTTCAAGATGGGCAAGACTATTATGTAAAAATGGATGTTATGAAAAAATTAAGAATAAGGACAGATTGTCCCTTACATATTCTGTGCTCTGTCGTTGCTCCCATTCCTACCAGAACTGCCAGTTGAAAGGATCTGCAGGTAAAGCTGCCAATCCCTGAATGTGCCTGTCATCAGAACTTCCCCAATAGCTGATTTCATCACCATTTCTTTGCCTACCACAGGATTCAACGAGCAATTGTATCACTTTTGCAGATTGGCCCAGGTGTAAGTGATTGGAAACATTTTTAATTGTGGAAATCATTCAGCAGAAATTATTATATGACTCAGGGTTATACTTTCTCTGATAATAATAGGGTCACCATAGCTGTGACTTCTGTTTTTGCTCCTTTCTCTTGTTCCCTCCAAGAGATTCATTCTGGAGGACAAATTTGGGAGGGGACCCCTGTGCTGCATTGACTCAGGAGGGACACTTGGGGCTGCCCTGTAGTGCACTGAGACCTGCAGCTAGGGTTTAGATTTTCCTTCTGCACAGTGTATGCCTACTGGGCTGGGTGTGCAGGCCTGAACTATCTAACACAGACCTCTTCAGAGTCCTTGAGCCAGGAGAGAGCCACGACTGTCTAAGTTCTTGTCACAGTGCAAAATCCAGCTCAGGAGTTCTCTTTAGGAGACCTCCGACTCCCACACTAGAAACTATATTTTGGTCTGTGACTGTTGGGGCCAGCCCGGGGTTGGGCCATAACAGACCCATGATGTGTTCTTCAACAAGGAAGTGAACTTGGAGTCCTCTTTAGCAAATGGATGATTAAAGAAAACTCAAAGCATTGCTTGCAATAATCTAGGCGTAGACAAGGGCCAATAAGACACAGGGTCTGTTCGTGGGCTGCGTGAGCACAACCCAAAGTCACATCAGTGAAGAAAAAGAGGTCTCTCTCACATTTCTAAAGTCATTTGTGTAACCCTAGCTGATGTAAGTAATTTCAATTGACTAATAAAATGTTTGATTAAATATCTAATCCCCAAGCAAAGCCTCAGTACTTTTACCTCAGTACTTCAATATTGTAGAAGAATATTAGTGGCAAGTTGGTAGTATTAGCTGCAATGCTGTTACTCTAGGTAACCTGGAGGAATGTCTGTTCTTTTTACACACAATTTATTCTATAATGAAAAATAGGTGTGAGGAGGCAGGCACAGGGGTATGAGGAAGATGGAGTGCACTGTGGGGAATTAGTGTGCACAGGACAGAGGTGAACAAAGCCAGCACCCACATGTACCCCTGCAGCTCAGAAGGCTGGGACAGAGGTAGTCTAGGTTCTGTGGAAGCACAGAGGAGGCGCCCAGCTGCAGGGGCTTAGGGAGAGCTCCCGAGGGGAAGAGTCTAGCTGCCTCTGGAAAGAAACAGGAGCCAACAAACAAATAAGAGAAGGTGCGTGAGCCTCTTGGAGGACCCTGGGTGACCCCCACTTCCTGTATTCACTCCCTTGCATAATCCCCTGGCTTTGAGACTAGCTGGACCTAGTGACTGGTTCCCAAATAACACAATGTGGCAAAGTGATGTCATCTCTAGGATTAAGTTATAAAAGGACTGTGGCTTCTCCCCCCATGTCCCCAGACTCTCTCCTCTCCCCAGCACCCACCTCTCTGTACTCTGGTTGTGAGTGATCCAGGTTGCCAGGCTGTAAATGGTCCTATGAAGAGGCTACATGGTAACAATAAATAACTGAGGTCCTGGTCAATAAGCACCAAGGACCTGACTCCTGCCAACAGTGTATGAGTAATTTAAAAGTGCTTCTTTACCGCCTTGGACCTTTGGTCCAAGATTCGTAGTTTTTGTAGCCTTGTGAGAGACCCTGACCAGATGTACCCAGAGAAGTTTAGTCTGGATTCCTGAATCACAGAAACAACAAAATAATCATTGTATTTTATGTTAAACTACAAAATCCTGGAACAATTTTTTTGTAATACAGAACTCTTACATACATGAATTAATTTGTTTATTAATTTGCTGTTCATTTAAAGGTGCTTATCAAATACACTGTCTTCCCACACAGGTGAAGGATATAGAGGAAGATACAGAATTTCCTTTCTTCAAGAAACTGTCATCTTGCACAAGATCTTTTTTGTTATGCCAGAGCATTCTGAAGTTTGAGTGGGGTCAAACCATCAGCTCTGCATGTTTCTCTGTATATTTTTTAAAAGCATTCATCTGAATATTATCCCCCAAAATGTGAAGGTGGCACATTTGTAGAAGCTGAGAAGAAGCAGATAAATATTTTCTGCTCTGTATCTCACAAGACATTTTTTGTTACCGTTTCACCATTCCATTCTAACTTGCTCCCTTGAACTACTCCTTTTGTTTAGAGTCTCCACTGCAACTTTTGGCATCATTCTAAATGTTGTGTATGAGAGTTATCTTGTGAATGGATCAAAGGAAGATGTGAATTTGACTTTTGTCCCAACATGCTATTATTGACTGATCATTTCATTCATTCATTCTTTCATCTCTTTCCTACACATTGGTTCAGAACATAGGTAGAAAGATTGGATAATGGTTATTAGGAATACCAAGACATTCCTTTCATTTTCCAATGAAAATCTAAAACAGAAATCAGTAAAGTATGTGCTATGGTCTAAACATTTATATCCCCCCACATTCATATGCTAAAATCCGATCTCCCAAAATGATGGTATTGGGGGGGAATTGAAGTAATGAAGTCATAGGGTAGCACCCTCATCATTGGGATTAGTGCCCTCATATAATACATCAAATAGAGACTGCTAGAGCCCTTTCCATCACATTGGATCAGTGAGTTGGCACCATCTGTGAGCCAGGAAGTGGGTCTTCAGCAGACACCAAATCTGCCAATGCCTGGATCTTGGATTCCCCACATTCCAGAACTATGGGAAAGATATTTCTGTTGTTTATATGTCTGTGAAATTTTGTTATAGCAACCAGAAGAGACAAAGACAGTATACATGACACATGGACCATATTTAGTAACTGAACCCTATGTAAGTGCTGTATGATGGGCATAACCTACAATTCTAAGAGTAAAAGGTGAGAAATGATTTTTAATAGATAAGCAAAGTCAAGAAACAGAAACCCTCATAAAAATGCCTTGCTGCACATTTCCACTGGAGGGACTTCCTGCTCAGGTGTACTCCTGGCTTCTCTCCATACTCCCCTCACCCCACCTGGACCACCTCCATATTCATGGATCCAAGGGAGTGAAAAGGGACAGGGAAGTTTTGAGAGTTTGGAAGAAGAAACTAAGCCTAAATAGATCAATTTTTCTGACAAGAGTCTTATTTCTGAATTGGTTCTAAAAGAAAAAAAGTCATCTGCTTTTAAGGTCCCTGAAACTACAACAAAATGATGGGTAGCACTGTGGCCCACCGAGGAAGGAGAAGGGCAAGAGCGACACTGAAGCACTGAGCAGGTTAGAGTATTCTGCTCCCGGAATCCCAGGACGGGGAGCAGCTTTCTTTGGTGGGGATGCAAGGGTCATAGGTGAGAGAAATGTCAAGTCAGCCTGCAAAGGTGGACTGGGAGGATTCTGAATAGGACCAGGCCAGGCTTCAAGCTTAACTTGGAAAGGAAGTCAGAGCCATCAGATTTATTTGATCAGAGAGGGGAAACACATGAATTTGGTCAAAAACATGAGCTTCACTGCCACTATCCACCAAAGGCCATGCTGGCCGTCAGCAATAGAAGAGGCTCAGAGGAGACTCCTCAGAAATGTGAACAGCCAAGCCCTGGGGGAATGAAGACATCAAGCAACAGAGCAGAAGACGCTGAGGACAGACCCTTGGGGGTTACCTAGGGTTAGGCAGGAAACACATTGAACATGACACTTTGGTAGGAGAAGAAATGGATAATACAGTGAGTTGGAATTTTTCAGAAAATTTCAAAAACTCTTACAGGAAGGTTGGAAAGCTCATTAGTGCCGAATATTCTCAACAATCCTGGCAACCCGAAGTAGGCAGTGCTACTTTCTCTTAGGAGTGATTGGGAAGAGTCCCTGAGTGCAGGCCCTTCCATTCCACTCTGGATCTCCCCCTCCTTGTTGGTGACATATGATCCCCTGAGCCCTGTAAGCTAAGGAATCCCCTTCGCCCTTCCCTGTCCTTCACCTGGTAGACCAGGTGTGACAGCAGCCATGAAGGGGAGGGTTCAGAGGGGCACTCGCTTGGCCATGCACCTTCCTTCCCGCTGTGGTGCTTAGGCGGCAAACAGGATCATTCTACTGGGAAAAATCATGCAAAGCGGGAATCGTCTCTGCCTCCCTGATTTTAAATTATACAGGAACCACAACACATTCCTGCAGATAATTTGCAATTAAGTTCCCTTCAGAACCCCTGATCCCAAATGCCATGGAAAAGCATCTCAGGCTGGATGCAGCTTTAGCCTCCCTGTGGGCCGCCAAGCACACAGGCCCATGAGAACATTAACTGAGTTTTCATGCCCTGGCTTCCTGTACTTGCAATATTTTGCCTGAAATAGAGTCACAGGATTCTTTGGAAAGCAATGAGAAAAAGAAACACATGAGAAGGAAATGAGAAATTTTCAAAAAGTAGATAGACATGAATTTTACAAAAAATTCTTGTGCTCTAATAGTATCGAGAATGACTTAGACATGGAAGATTGGCTTCTTCCAGTGTGAAAAATGTTGATGTAGGGGTCCTGCTAAGGATTTAGAGTCTTAGAAATTCATAATGCTTTCTAATTTCTGCTTGGAATGCAGTGGGAAAATATTTGATGTTGAGTCTATTTTTCTTTTAATCAAAAAGTGCATGTATATATTATTGGTAGGCAGAACAATGGCCCCCTTAAAGGTATCTATGTCCTAATCTCTAGAACCTGTCAGCCTGCTACTTGGCAGTGGTTACGTGAAGGGCTTTCGTGGGAGGTTATCCTGGATTATCCGGGCGGGCCCAGGATAAACACAAGGTCCTTAGAACTGAAAAGAGGTGGCAGGACAGTCCTGTGAGAAAAAGACTTGCTGGGTGGCAGGTGGAGGCAATGCCCTCGAGCGGAGAAACAGGACAAGACAAGGGCGTATTCTCCCCTGGGGCCTCCCTGGGGAATCCAGCCCTCTTCACAGCTGGATTTTAACCCAGGGACACCCATTTCAGTCTTAGGGCCCCCCAGACTGCAGGATAGACATTGGTGTTGTTTCAAGTCACTCACTTTGTGGAGCCACAATAAGAGACCAAGGCAGGAGTTTTTGTATGGTCTTTTCCACGGGAGTTTGAGGACAGGGGTCTGATAATAAGATGGAAGCAGAATATCTGAGGTGGGAGACAAGGCTGGGCGTGCTCGTTCAGAGCCGGCTATTTCAGTGTTTGCAGAATTTAGGATAAAACTTGAGGGAGCATACTCTACCTGCTTGAAGACCTGAGGAAAGTTTCTGGTCTGGAAAAATAGCAGCCTTTGTTTGCATGGGGGTGTTTTCCTAGCACAGGGGTGTGTGTGTGTGTGTGTGTGTGTGTACACGCGCGTACACTGGACTGCAGAAGGTAACAGCAGAGTTAGGGGGACCTGGACAGGTCCCCACATCTGGATCTTCCTTGAGGAAAGAAGTCGGCATCTTGCCTTCTCTTCTGCTCGGTCTTGTGGACTTTGTCTCCTGTTTCTCTTATTTATTTTTTTCTCTCTCTAATCACATTTCTTTTTTGCTCTTTGGTGTTCTCTTTCCTTAAACTGGCTACTATGTGAAACTGAAGAGGATTTTATTTCTTTTTGTAGTCCTGAGGATTGAACCCAGGGATGCTCTACCACTGAGCCAAACCCTCAGCCCTTTTTATTTTTTTCATTTTGAGATCACGGTCTTACTAAGTTGCTCAAGCTGGACTTGAACTTGTGATCCTCCTGCCTCAACCTCCCGTGTTGCTGGGATTACATTACAGACGTGAATCACAATGCCCTGCTGAAATCAACTTTCTTCATTCTGCTGAAATCAATTTTCTTAGTTCTGCTTGTTAATAAAGTTTAATTTTTCCTATATTCAATATATTTTTATTCCTTTCTTGATTATAACATACTACATGTATAGCATAGATATTTTGAGAAAATCTTTCCATTCTGTGTGACAATTTTAACAGTCACTGCCAACAACAAAATTTGCTTTTCATAAATTAACAAATGTAGTTGTAAGAAATCAGAAAATGTGTCAGAATTACGGTGTTTATTTCTCAATGCCTCGGATGATTCTTTTTCCCTTTTATATTCTTTCCAACTTTTAGAGATTGAATGCCTCCATTTCTGGAAAATATTTTTCTGAAAAGACAGTATTTTAGCCCTTTTATTATCTTTTTACAGACACCAACTGATGGGCGGGGGACTCTTTACTAAGTCCATTCAATGTTATTTGAGTCCTTTTCTAAGTCCCTTTTATGCATTTGAAGTTCTAACTTTCTGGGACACGAATAGAACATTGAAACAAAGAAACAGCCCATCCCAAGGGAGGCTGAGTACCTGCTGCCTCTGCTGGACTCTCCCAGGCCCTGCAGAGCAGCCCAGCCCTGGCCACTCCTTTCCTTGCTGTGGATATTCTGAAGTCCTTGGGCCACTCCAGGGCTGCGTACTAACTGCACTGTCAGAGACAGCTCTCCTGACCTTAGAGGGCTGCTACTCCAAAGCCCACGGGAACGTCTCTCCCACAGCTGCTCCCACCCACCTGTTGTCACGATTTGTGTGCTGGATGTCTTTTCCCAAGTACCCGCCACCCATTCCAAGCACAGGCAAAAACAGGACTTGGAGGCTCTCTATGGGAGTTATGCGCCGATGTGGGAGAGGGTTGCTCCCCTCCACAGCCAACTCTGCCTCTGGAGACTAAGAATACGACTTCTGAGGATTTTCAGATCCTTCTCTATCATTTTGTTCTTGACTATCTCAGCAGCACTGGTTCCAAATGTTAACTGGATTTGTTGTGTCTTGTTTTCTAAATGAAAGATGCTGGTGGGCTCAATCTAGCGATATGGTTCACAGAAGGAGTGAAAATGAAGAAAACACCTGGAATTAAAGGTTTAGGGTTTGCAAGTTCTGAGTGGATTTGTGTGCATCGTTCTTCACTGTCTGTCGTGAGTTGCTTTGACTAAAAGTAACGTTACTACGAATGCTCACACTCGCACATGCACACATGCACCACACATATATATTTGTATAAGTGTGCATATGTAAGCCACAAGGAAGTGTCCATTCACATCCATGTCATCAGAGCGTGGCTATGTGCTATGGTAGTAGGGCTTTAACCCAGGCCCACTTAGGAAGGCTGGATCTGCAAATCAGCTCTCAATGTGTTTTCCTCTCCTGCCATTTGTAAGGGGCATTTTAATACCGACCCCTAATCATGTTGTGCAGTTAACCAGCATTTTAACACTGAAGGAAGCAGTAAACTAATGCTTTAACACTTTTTTAATTGAAAAGATTGAGAAAGCTAATTAATTTATAAACTGTACTTAGTGAATCATTCTGAGCCTATGATTAATTTTGTCTATTTTTTTTTTGTCCTACACAAGAGTAGCTTTAAAAAAAACGTATAAAACATACAATTAGCAGTAGATAATTTTTATCAGCTTCTGGAAATATTTGTGCGGTTTTTGCAATGACATTATAAGGGTTATATTAGATTTTTTTCTGAACATTTCAAACAAATTTCCAACCTTTTGTGAATTCATCGAGATTTTGTAAATCTTCTGTCCCTGCTGGAATAGAAGGACTATAGGGAGGGTCAGACTCTGACTTTCTAGGAAGAAAATGTGGTTGTTCATCTGTGAACCTATATTTAAATTTTACTTTGAGTTTTATTTCTCATTTCATAATTATTATACTATCCATAACTATCCTCTTAATACACATCCTCAATTTTTCTCAGCTGGAGCTCTACTGAATTAATTAGCCTTTTGTAGGTCTGTCCTCTGCTCCCTCTCTCTAGGCAATTTCCTTACTGTCCTCAGTATAAGTAAATTTACTTAATACAACAAATATTTACTGGGCACCTCTTAATGTGCTGGGCACTGCATGCGGTGCCAGGAGATAGCAATGAGCACATCAGGCAAGAATCCCTGAGTTCATGTGATTGACATTCTAATTGCATGAGACAGGGAATAAAGCAGAGGAATAGGTACATTGTGCAGTATGTTAGAAAGCAATGAATGTCATGAAAAGAATAAAGCACACAAGAAGGACAGGAGAACTGAGGTGAGGGGATGCCCATTTTAAGCACGGTTGTTAAAGAAGATCCTAGGGAGAAGGTAACAAGTGAAAAGGACTTGATGGGGTCGGTGGGACATTCCTGCAGGAAGACCTGTTGGAAGACCAGCGAGTGCCGTGGTCCTGAGAAGTCTGGGCATGTCTGCCCAGTTCATTTGACAGGGAGAAAATAACAATCTGCAGTGGCCTAGGAACCATGTGAGAAGGTACTGGAAACATCAAGTAGAGCCAGGAGTGGAGCAGTGGACTGAGGGTCTGTGGAGGTCAATGTCTTCGACACGTGATGGCTGGGAAGCAGACCTTAGCAGGATGGCTCAGTCACTGTGACGGCAGGCGTTGCCAGGGCAAAGGCAGGTCGACCCAGCAGGAGGCCACTGCACAAGCTGGCAAAGGAGGTGCGTCTGCAACACAGCGGCAGCAAGGGCAGTGTGAGAGCAGCATCAGCTGGCGGATTGGCAGTGGGGTGTGAGCTCAGAGACGGGGCAAAGATGGGCTGGCAGCTCAGCACCTGGACGGTGGTGGGTCCGATCCCTTCCTCACACTGTGTGGGCGAGTTCTCACAGGGATGCACCATCCTCCCGCTTCTGTCAGTGTCACACTAATCCTCCCAGTTCAAATCTTACTTTCTAAGAATCTTAACCCGATGAAACGTTCACAGTTCTAAACACACCATTAATCTGCATTCCCTGCAGCCTGTGCCTAATTTATTCTATGCCTCTGTCCTCACTGAACTGGATTTCAAGCTTTCTAACACATGCATGTCAGAGAGAATAAAAAACATATATATGTATGTGTGGGTGTGTGTACATATATGTGTATACATATATGAGTATATATATGCATGTACATAAATACATACACATGATAAAGCATATATAGAGTGGAGTTTTAAAAGTAAGTTAAATTTTTTAGTTCTGAAAAATTAAAATCTGCTTAATAATCTATCCATGTGTAAATATATATGAATACCTATTTATATACAATCTGAATATAAAATAAATATAAAAATAAAATACAATACATGTAAAAACATATTTACATTTCTCTATTTATCTATATCTATGTCATCTGTATCTTTGTCTTGTCTCTTCCCCTATCAAAAAATTTGCAATCTACTGAAAAGACTGCCTAAAGAGATACACTTGTCTTTCATTGTTCTGAGTAGTTAATACATTATTATTATGATAATGATTATGGGGATATACTAGCAGGCCTACTCTCACCAGATTTTTTTCTATGTGGCATAAAAATTACTTTTAATAATGCTATATTATTCCTAAAAAGGAATGGAATCATCTTGAGCAGATTTCTGACTTTGCATAGTCTCAGCAGAGGTTTGAGTCTGGATCCTGCCTGGCAGGGAGCTCTCTGCTTCTGGTAGAGCTAGTGCTGGACTTTAGATGCGGGCAGATCAGCA
Organism: Glaucomys volans; assembly: GCA_020662805.1. Taxonomy (NCBI): domain Eukaryota; kingdom Metazoa; phylum Chordata; class Mammalia; order Rodentia; family Sciuridae; genus Glaucomys; species Glaucomys volans. Next base: position 111,431 of record JAJEJO010000441.1, on the reverse strand, counting down.
GGGTGTGCCTGCAGGGGGCGCCACTGAAATGGAAAACTGACAACTGGCATCGTCCTGGCCAAGAATTGCTTTTGTCTGGTGAGAATGCAAATTGCACTGGGTGCCAGGTAAAACAGGAGTCCACCTTTCATGGGAACACATATAGGTGAGTGCTGGAGACAGAAGAGGAAGGTAGGGCCCCCAAGACAACCCTGCAACCCTGCAGAGCAGGAGGCTGCTGAGCAGCAGCCTGGGCTCTCTGCTCCCAATCTTCCCTGAAGCCATGTGGGGGGTGGGAAAGCAACACGTGCTTCTGAGTGCTGTCAAGGTGATCTCTGGGGTTATAAAGAGTGCTCCCTCAAATACATAAGGGCTGACTACCAGCATGTGCTGTCTCATTCTGGCTGTACAGTAACCCCCAGAAAGATGAGTGAAGAGCTTGAGGTTTGTTTTGTAGATGAGGAAAATGGGCCTCACAGAAAGAGACTGAACCAGGTTTGCACACTTATTTATCATATGCTTACCATGCACCTACTATTTGCAGGGGGGTGTGCATTGAGAAAAAAGCCATTAACACACTGTCCTTTTCCTTAAGATTGCCATCCAAAGGCCCAGCACAATGGTGCACACCTGTAATCCCCATGGCCTGGAGGCTGAGGCAGGAGGATCCTGAGTTCAAAGCCAACCTCAGCACTCAGGGAGGTCCTAAAGCAACTCAGTGAGACTCTGTCTTTACAAAGTATTCAAAAGGGCTGGGGATGTGGCTCAGTGGTTAAGCACTCCTGGTTTAATTCTTTGGGGGGGGAGAAAAGACTGCAATCTATTAAGTATTTGGACAAACAGCTATTTCAGATAGGATTATAGATTTAAAATAGAGTAGTATCTAATATCTTTTAATTCCTACTTCATCTCTCTTTTCCACATTTTTAATGAAAAGTTTATCATTTGTTATAAAAATAATGTTTAATTTCAATTAAAATAACACAGAAACAATTGAAAATATACCCAAATGACATTACCTGGCAAAAATCACAATTAAAATTAGGACATGGCATTTTTAAAAAAATTATATTTAAACTAGGTATTTTGATTTTAATTTTTTATGTATAGGTTGAAATTCTTATGGTTTCTACATCAAATAATATAAACCTACATTTTGACTAGCAGTTTCCTAATACATAATTAGAACATTTATTTGATCATATTCCTATTGATGGATGCTGAAATATTTTCCTGTCATTCAACATTCAAAACTATGTTGTGATAAGCATATGTAAATTTGTATAAATATGTCTAATTGTTTTCTTGCTGTACAATTCTATAAATGGAATTACTGGGAAAAAGGTATGTGTATTATGCTTATTTAAGTTAAAAAATATTGTCCTCTGTAATGTTAGCATAGATCTTGATTTAAATAGAAGTTATGCTTCTTTAATGGAGAATAAAAATTCTTCCCTCTTATAATGAGCATAAATAAGCTAATGTATGAAAATGCTATTTGTGATATTGTCCTGAAGCTTTCCTACTGCTTCAATTTTCATTTAGTTATGGAACACAGCCAGGTTCCTAGACTGGTCAGGCTCTGTGAGCTAAGCTGCAGTGGCCCAACTCAAAACTAGAACCATTGCATTAGATACCATTGCCTGACATTTGATCTTTCTATACATGCTTTCTTATGTTGCTAATGTGAGTATGTAGTATTAAGGGTTTTGATATGCAAGAAATATTTTGGAGAAAAGTTCTCCTGAGTGGTTCCAGAAAAGTATCTCAAAAGAAGACACCTAGAAATAGGAGTGTGGCCTGAGTGATGTCTGATCACCTGGGTGTTTGAGATCCATGGGCTCCTCTATGGCCAGAGCAGGGAGTGGGTGTACTGTGTCTCAGGACAAAGGTACATTAGGTGGTGTCCCATCTGTAACTTTTCTCATCCAATTCATATTATTTTCTTAAAAATGTGCTCATTTTTTCCAGGCACAGTGGCACACGTTTGTAATCCCAGTGACTCAGGAGGCTGAGGCAGGGGGATGGCAAGTTCAAGGCCAACCTCAGCACATTAGTGAGACCCTGACTCAAAGGCAAATCTACAAAAAGTGGAGGCATGTGGCTCAGTGGTAGAGTGCTCCTGGGTTCAAAAACTGTTACCCCCCCAAAAAAAACAAATAACAAAAAACAACCAACAACAAATTAAACAAAAGACAGTTTGTGTCTTATTAATATTCCGCCAAGCCAACAGTCTGCTATAAGGCTTTGATCAAGATGATCACATACACCATGAGTCTACTGAGTGTGTTTAAAAGCAAACAGACACTTTTCTTTGGTGTTACATTGGCACTTATGCCTCCTACCATACCTAGCACATACAGGCACTCCTCACACGAGGTCACAGGAAGGAGTTCAGGTCTCATGCAAGGATAACCTACGCAGCAGCCGATGCAAGGGTTTTGTGCTACCTACAGCATGAGTTGTGTGTGATCCTGGTCCATGTGGCAAAGAGCATCCCCTGCTCACAGTGACCAAGTGTGACTGCCTGCCATCAAATACTACAGCCCCCTTGGCAAACTTCAACTGGTTTTAGCCCCTCTTTTTCTTTCTGCTGAAGAAAAACATAAAAAAAAAAGAAAATGCTGAGTGGGCCTAGAAACATTATGTCCATAGAAAAAAAATGCACACCTATGATACTAACTCTGGGTTAAAACTCATTAATTTAAAGTAGAAAGGTATAAAATAGCCTCCTAGTTTTATTTCAAAATTGCAAAAAGAATGTTGTTTGAAGGTGGAATTAGCAAAAAAATTAGAATTTTTTTGTCAAAAAAAAAAATAGAAGAAGAAGAAACCAACTTGAGGATGGAAGGACCCCTTTTTTAAAGGCATGTGGACTGAAGCTGTGAAATCAGGACTCTACAAATTCTTGGTCCATCACTCTTAAATAGTGTATGAAGATCAGAACAAAAGGGAAAAGCGCTAGTCAGGCTTCAAAGAAGTGACGGGTTTGTATTCATAATGTACTAAAGGCACCACCTCTTGTCACTGACATGAAAAAGGTAGCCAGAGGGCTGCAAAACTAGAGGACAGAAGTCACCTGCGTGCACGGTGGGAAAGGGTCACCTCTCACTTGGCCAAGTACCTCTCAAATATCAGGTGAGTTACTAGTACTGAAGACGATGCCAAAGCTAATTCACTGGAAAAGGAAGAGGAGGAGTTCCAGCCCAGCCCAGGCAAACGCTCTAACAAAACGTTCCCACACGCTCAGAACGCCTGGTCACAGGGGGTCAGGAACTAGACTGTGCACATGGGGCAAGATTGGCATATTCAGATTTGATTTTGATGGCTTTGGAGACTCACTGAAGGGTTTTAACCTGAGAAGTGATGACATCAAATCCTCACTTTTCAGCTGTCTGAAGGAGGCAACGAAGGCTTTCATGTCTCATTTGCATAGTTCCTGAAGCTGCGCAGAAATGGAGAGTTGGCTGAGGCACCGCCTAGGAGGCCCAGGAGGTTGGCCCCAGAGAGGGAGCCTGCTGAGCTTGGTGACTGGCTGCATGTGGTGACTAGGTTGGGAAGGACCATTTTATAGGAGAAGAGCAGTCTGAGTGGAGAGGGGGAGGACAAATTGAGTTTCAGTAGCCCGAGGCCATTGTGTTCCATGATCCACATAACATGTAGGATCAAGACGTTCGTGTATTTCACAAATATTGATTACACTTCTACTGGGTGCTGGCCTTTGTCTACCAAAAGGTTAATGAGTGAGTGCGGAATGTTCTGGACTGGCCATGTCAGTGAAAGAGTCATCATATGAATGGAAACTGCAGTCACAGTCAGGGCAGTAAGGGCTGAGAGAAATGTGGGGTCGAACCTGGGACCCAGGGATGAAGGGTGAGGGTGAAAGAGACTCTGTAGGGACACTGAGAAGCAAAAGAAAGAAGCAGACCCAACCCGATGGAGAGTTGCTGTGCTGCAGGAAACCAGGAAAACTGCTCTCAGAGTAGATACCTTACAGGAATCTACTAGGGGCCCCATTTACATACACTGCTACTAACTTAGCAGCGTGGAGGTGACAGAGGAGAGCAGATTCGGTGGCAGTGGTGGGATGGAAGCCACACTGCAGGGACAGGAGACACAGAGGGTGGGTAAGGAGCGCAGCCTGCTCAGATGTCTCCTGGTGCTCCTGAGCAGGGCTACTGACGCTGAGATTTCCCACCCTTTGCTCCATCTGCCCCCCTCTGCCCCCTGTGTTGATTGGACCTCCCTTGCTGTCAGGACTGCTCACACCTAGGTTCAGGTGCCAGTGCTGATGTCAGGGAAGAGATGTTTTCCAGAGAGCAGATCAGAGAGAAGAGGGTGGGGAGGATGTGGAGGATGGGAAAGCCAGCATACGGAGGTTCTCAGGTAACTCCCCCAGGCAAGGGCCTCATACATGCCTGGTAATGAGCATCCGTTATACACAAATTTTACAAGTTCATAAAAAAGGCAAAAAGGAAAACCTAAAGTCCAAGGAGCAACTTGCAAAGTAAGCACTGCCATTTCCATGCTTCTGGAGAGGCACCTGAGGACCAGGCAGGCCAAGTCGCCACCCATGGCCTAGGCCTACAGTAAGGGACAGAGCTGGGCTGTCTTACTCCTGTCTGTTTTATCCCCCACATGCAACCTCCTTTTCAAATATCTCAGGAAGGCAGGAAAAGATGAGCAATTGGGGGAAGAGTGTTGAAAATCAGTTTGGCCTAACAGGTTTGTATCACAGCAAGTGAACACTGAAGACAGTGGCTAGAGCGGTGTCGGGGCAGCTCACCTGCAAACACACCTTCATGGCAGTGGGTGGGACAGGCACACCATCATGCAAAGGATGCCTCAAAGCATTTTAAAAGATTCCATTTTAAACAGGGTTGACTATTAGCATTGGAACAATGTGTCCAATCCAGAATCTTGCCGGACACGAGGCCTTGCTGATGATTGCTCTGTCTTCTCTCACTCATGAGTCAGAACGGTCTGCCTGCCTGGACTATCTGCTTCTGTTGTTCAGTCCTTAGTCATACTGACTATTTTTACCATGAAGAGAGGGTGAAGCCAGGGCTCATAACCTCTCTTTATGTGAGGTCGGGTCCTAGATGTTCTCCTTCCATGATTCACCCCCTCTGCTGCCACATAAGTGATGCCAGAGCTGCTTCCCATGAGGCTGGTCTTGACAGGTGAAGGGGGCAAGTGACACATTCCCATCACAAGGGCTGGTTCAGACCAGTTTGACTCTGATCTTTCTGGACCTGCAAAAGATTCAGGCTTTCCCCAAAGGACACCGCAATGATTCTGTGGCAATGATTCTGACATGAAAGAGCTTCTACTGAGACTTAGTTTTATGTCTTTGATGACCTACAGCTCCACAGGTTGCAAAGTACTTTAAACTAGCTGGAAATACAGTGTTTTAAAATCATTTGTTTGGTAATCTATAGCAACACATAAAAAGAAGCCGGAAAAAGAGAAAGTAAAATTAGGGAAACGGATTTATTTATTCCATTTAAATAAATCTTTCTGCTCTTTTGCCTTATTTCTGGTCCTTAAATCCTCTCAGACTTACAATGGAATGTTGATAATTGCTGGAAATAGCCACGAATTTTACTGAATAATTGGCCCTATTTTCAGACACTGTTTAGAGTGTATACTACATTGTGTGGCTATAAAAGTAGCAAAATAGATTTTTGCATGTTGCATCTGGAATTCATCCTCGTTATTTCTAGTCACACATTGTGTACATGTGTAAGTGTGGCAACATTTTATAGTTTGAAGGCCCTGTATAGTTTTTAGATGTTAGAAAATAATGGAATTAATTGTTTTGAATTTAGTCATTTTTGCACTGGGCAAATATTGATTTGTTTCCCAACACCTTTAATTTCTAATGGAGCTTGAAATTAACTTTGGATTTTAAT
>JAJEJO010000441.1:82529-95593 GCA_020662805.1 Glaucomys volans | reverse complement strand
GCACTAATCTCCAGAATCTACAAAGTACTCAAAAATTTTTACACCAAGAACACTAATAACCCAATCAATAAATGGGCTAAGGAAATGAACAGATACTTTACAGAGGAAGATCTACAAGCAATCAACAGATTTATGAAAACATGTTCAACATCCCTTGTTATAAGAGATATGCAAATCAAAACCACCTTAAGATTTCATCTTACCCCAATTAGAATGTCTTTTATTAAGAATACAGGCAACAACAGGTGTTGGTGAGGATGTGGGGAAAAGGGTACACTCATACATTGCTGGTGGGAGTGCAAGTTGGTGCAGCCATTCTGGAAAGCAGTGTGGAGATTCCTTAGAAGACTTGGAATGGATCCACCATTTGATCCAGCTATCCCACTCCTTGGCCTATACCCAAAGGACTTAAAATCAGATTGCTACAGTGATGCAGCCACATCAATGTTCATAGCTGCTCAATTCACAATAGCTAGATTGTGGAACCAACCTAGATGCCCTTCAATAGATGAATGGATAAAGAAACTGTGGTATATATACACAATGGAATATTACTCAGCCATAAAGAAGAATAAAATTATGGCACTTGTAGGTAAATGGATGATGTTGGAGATGGTTATGCTAAGTGAGATCAGGCAATCCCCAAAATCCAAAGGCCGAATGGTCTCTCTGAGAAATGAATGATGATGCATAATGCGGGGGTGGAAGGGTGGCAAGAATGGAGGAAGGATAGATAGCATAGAGGGAAGGGAGGGGTGGGGTCGGGGTAGGGAGGTAAGAATAATAACAGAATGTGTGACAGACATCATTGCCCTGTGTACATGTATGAATGAACAGATGGTGTGATTCTACTTTGTGTTCAACCAGAGAAACAATAGCTGTACTCCATGCTATTGCTCAATGAATCAATAAGCAAATAAAAAATAAAATAAAATAAAATAAAATAAAATAAAAAGAAATTATATCTTTTGCTGGTAAATTGATGGAGTTGGAGAATATCATGCTAAGTGAAATAAGCCAAGTCCAAAACACCAAAGCTAAATGTTTTCTCTGATTTGTGGATGCTAATTCACAATGGGGGCAGGTAGGGAAGAATAGAGTTACTTTATATTAGATAGAGGGGAGCGAAGGGAGGGGAAGGGGCATGGGGGTAGGAAGGATAGTAGAGTGAAACAGACATTATTACCTCATGTACATATATGACTGTATGACTGATGTGATCCTCCAATATGTAAAATCAGAAAACCGAGAAATTACACTCCATTCATGTATGATCTATCAAAATGCATCAATGGATTCTACTGTCATGTACAACTAATTAGAACAAACACAAAAAATTAATAAAAATAACTTAAAAATATTAGTGCTATTTTATTTTTAAATGCTATTGTAAATGAGGAGGCAGTGTTCTTGATTTCTTTTTCTGATACTCCTTGGTTGGGGAAAAGGAACACTACTGATTTCTGCATGATGATTTCTGTGTTCTGCACCTTTACTGAATTTGTTTGTTAGTTCTCACAGATTTTGGAGGAGTCTAAGGTTTTCTAACCATAGGACCATGTCACCTACAAACAGGTAATTTAACTTCTTTCTTTGTGCTTTAGATGCCTTTTATTTATTCCTCTTGCCTAATTGCTCAGGCTAGAACTTTCAGTGCTGTACTGAACAGAAGAGGTTAAGAGTGGGCATCTTTGTCTTACTCCTGATCTTGGAGGGAACGCTTTCAGCTTTCCTTTGTTGAGTGTGATTTCAGCTGTAGCTTGGCATACGGACATTTGCTGGGTAGGGGAACATTCCTTCCATACCTAACTTGCTGAGAGTTTTTTGTAATTGTGAAAAGAACCTGGATTTGTCAGATGCTTTTTCTGCATCTGTTGATCATGTAATTTTATCCTTCCTTCTGTTAATAGGATGTATCATGTTTATTGATTTGCAAATGCCGAGTCATCCTTCCATCCCCAGGGACAAGTCACACTCAATGGTGGGATTTGATTACTCTGCAATTCGTTTGCTAGTATTTTGCCGAGGATATTTTGCACCTATGCTTATCAATAGTATTGACCTATAATTTTCTTTTCTTATATGGTCCTTATCTGGCTTTGGTATTAGGAAAATGCTAAAATGAATTTACTAGTGCCATGATGTTTCCTACAGAACAAAATTTGACATGAAGAAAGTATGCCAAATATCTGAATCATTATCAAATGAAAAGGAAGTGAGTCTCTGCCTGAGAATCAAAAAAGAAAGAAAGAAAACAAAAACCCTTAAGATGCTATACTTCAAAGGAGGCCCTCCGTTATATAGCAGAAGACTTCATCTGTTCAGAGCCTGTGAAATTTATCTTTTTCATCGATTGAGAGATATGGGGTGGGGGTGTTCATGTGGTGATGTTGATGCAAGTAGCCATCAATTCTAATTCAGTTGCTCAAAAATCTAACTGATGCTTAGTAGATAATGAGCAACGAAGGAAACGTGTTCAAGTGAAGTTGTGCTCAGTGCCCTGAGTCCTCCCGGTGAGTTGTCAGCTTGCTTCAGTGTAGTTTGCACTGATGACAAGAGGCCTGCATGAGGTAGACTACCAGAAGTGTGCATTATGTGATCTGATTTTTATTTGGGATTTATCCGGTGTAAGAGCTGTGATGTGTTCATCTTTGTATTATTGATGATGTAGAAGAGATCTGACTGCTGTGTTTTTATTAATATTTCATTTATTTATTTTTATTAATATTTTACATGTAAAAGTGTGCCTTTGTCTTCAACCAGTTTTAATAACTGATTTATAATCTTCCTCATTGCTTCCTAGGCACGGAATGCCTTTTTTCATAAAGGAGAAAGGAACAAACACCAGCAGTAGATTACGAGCCTTCATTTCACATCCCCAAAGGGCGTCACATAAGTCACTCCTGTTTACAGCCATTTTCTTCAATCTCACTCTGTATTTGCTTGGAAAAACAAAAGCTAATCTTTTGATTTCACTATAAAAATACATTTTGATCGTAAGTATAAATTTAAATCTAAGGTAGGAAATAAATATACTTTAAAAAAAGATAAATTCCTACTTGCTCTAAACTGCATTTCCATGATCTCCACGATTACTTGAAATATGCACAGAGCCCCCGCTTGGTCCACAATCAGACTGTGGAAAGCACAGAGCTTGAAACTGCTGCACTTGGCCTTGCAATTCAAAGTGAGAACACTCTTCCTCTCTCCCACTCACTGTACCAACTCCTGCCCCCACTTTCTCTCCCTTCTTTGATTGAAGTTGGTGGGTAGCCACACAGATGGGAGGAGATCCAAGATGGAATTCAGGAGTGGGGGGTTGCTGGCCTCCTGGAGGAGACCTAAGAGAGCAGAGTTTTAGTCTAATTTTTAAGGAATTATCTCTGTAAAATACTATAATGTCACTAAATATCTACTAGAATATCCCACCTTGAACTTGTATATTAATTCTTAATTTTTTAAGCCTATTATCCCAACTTTCAAAGCACTTGTTATTACACTTTTAAAAAGCTAAAGGTTTCTCAAATTTCAAGTATGATTTTCCACTGGGCTTCCTAATTAAGAAAGCACAATGAAAACACAATTTTCTTAAACTAATAAATAGTAAGACTGCTGGAATCTAAATGATCCCAGCATGAAAATTACAGTTTGTGTAGATGAAGTTTGTTGGGTTGTTTTTTTTGTTTTTTTTTTTTGATTCCCATGTGTGAAATTGATGTTAATCAAATGTCAGAGTGAACCCATTCCTTGGATAAGCAACCAACCACATGTGGTAGAATTTAAGGCCTCACAGTCATTGATCTCACCTCAGGAGAGGCAGTGAATGGGAAGCCCAGGGTGAAGGGAGGAGGGAAGGGAAGAGTGGGAGCTGAGATCCCAACCCAGGGTCCCTCAGAAGGACCCTGAGCAGGGGAGGTAAATCTCGTGGGCTTTACAAGTAACATGCTTTATGATATTCAAAATCTTTCAGCATCTAATCTACATGCATAAGATAGGGGCAGATGTTTTCTATTACTAAACATTCTTCCTTGAGTTCTAACAGCAATTCCACTGTTTCTCAATAAATGTCTCTTCCCCATTACTTCTCCCCTGTGAATCAGTCTGTGCCACCATTTTGATTTCTAAAACTTTGTAAGCCCCAAAGCCTAGTTTAGAGTGTAGAAGCAAAACTCCATGAAAATGATCTATTTTCAGTGGCATGGTGGCAATGGTATTGAGACAAGGCAGAAGCTGTGGGACAGGGCAGAGCTAGGGTCTACCCAGCAACAGCAGGCTTCCTAATTAAGAAAGCAGAGGGTGTCACGGAGGAGAAGGGGGCCTCTGGGATTGCTTGCCCATCCTGATTCAGCTTCCCCCCCCCCCCACCCTGTACATCTTCAGCATGCTTTAGGAGGATGCCTTGTGACTGACTGGTCACATGGTCAAATGAAGAGAGCAGGTTGCTCCACACATCTTAGGTTTCCCATCAGGTGTGGTAATCACAGAGTAGCAGAGACCCCCATTAACATCCAAGCAGCAAGCAAGGTTGGCTGGAGTTCCCTCCCTCCTGCCTCACTTAAGGGCATCTAGATGTGCAGCTCCAAGACTTCTCTCCCCAGACTGCTACGCCTTGAGATGGCAAGAGAGTCCTCATCTTTGGGAGTCTCGAGCCAGTGGAGGGAAGTACAGAATACTTTCTTTCCTCTCATAGTTAGCTTAACTCCTACAAAGGATAGAAGCAGTCCCTTTGGACAGCAAATCAACAAAGCACTAAAATTTGAGTAGTTTAGGGACTTGCAGGGCAGTCAGGGTGCTGCCCAGATCCAGGTGTTATGAAATCACTGAGTCCACAGGTGGCCTTGATAAGTAGCACAGTCCAGGTAGGGACGCTCTTTCCATTGAATGCTCGGATGTCTCTCAGTGGGTAGCAGGGACAGAGAGCCAAGTGGTGGAGAACACACACAGGCTTTTCTAGGGCTCTGAATTCCAGAGACATGCAGGGATGGAAAGGCTTTCCTTTTCCCTGGCCAAACTGCTGGAGGTGCTTCTCTGTCCAGTCCTGCTGGCAGGCCTGGTTTAGCTCTGCCCAGCTCAGAGAGTACAGCCCACGTGACTTGGCAAATGTGTCATGTTCAACTGATATCTCAACAGGCTCAGGTTATGGCAGAGAGTACTATTAGGACATTTTGATGCCTGTTAATGAAAAATTAGAGTCATTTTGTAGGTGCTAACATTGCCTGGTGCTTGTGTTGGCATGGCGGTGACAATAAAGGACTTTCAATAACAGGGCAGGCATATTTTACAGGCAGGAACTTCCGTGGCAGTTTTGGGACAAAGTTATAGGGTGAAACCAAGGGACTGCAGACCATTGACACTTTTTCTCACACTATTTGAAAATAAGATTATATTCTCCAGTCAAGGCAATATCCATGTAGAATATTTCACTTGGCTAAGTTAAAAGATTTGCAGATCAAATGTTCCACCAACATTTGAAAGATGACAGATATGAGGTGACCTAAAGTCAAACATCAAAATTTTCTTGAAAACTGCCACATTTTATACAGCAATTTTGCTTTCATATGCTGTTAATCGCTTTCATTAAATATAACAGCATGATGTAATTTAGGTGGGTAAAATACTTCATCCCAGATTTCAGCAATGCAAACCATGCTCTGCTCAGCCTTTTTTGCCAGGAGGGAATGCAAAGGAGGAAGGGAAGTGGAATCAGAGAGAACAAAGTGAATTTTTGTTCATCATTATTTTGTAAAATGAATATAAAAAATACGAGATTAAAACAGGAACCAAGAATTCATTTTTCAGATTTTCTTCATGTGGATGGTATATAACCATAAGATTCACTATTGAGTAGTTTATTTCACAAAGAGTGCCAGGAAAAATCAAGATCCAGGAATTTTGATTTCAAGGGGTATAAAATTTGGCAATCTTTGGTCATAGCTGGAAGAGATCCAAAGGAAAGAAGTTTCTCATTCTGCCAGATTTAGGTTAAAAATCACAAACCAACCTCAAAATCAGTTTTATTTTAAACCTAATATTAAGCTCACAGCTAAATAATTGAGGCACCTCTTAGTAAAGCAAAAATATTTCTAGCATTTTTAGTAAAAATAAAACTGACCATTGAAGCCATGACATCAAATAATCCACATGGTTTTACAAGAACCGCTCCCAAATATTGTTTAGAAGCTTTATGGTCCCTGCTTATTTCAGAAATACTCAAGAGGCAAAGCCCATCATTGGAAAACTTTAACAACATTTAAGGTATATCTTTCTCCTAAAGGATGTAAATCAAGTGAGGAGGTATCTCATTCAAAGTCGGACAGTGATGCTGAGGTGTGGAAAGACCACACCAGTCATCTCCTGGCTGACTCTACCTGCTGTCCAGCTCTGCATCTGCTCCTCCTTCAATGGGACCAATCTCCCTACAGGACACTCTGGATTCCACACTACACATATTGCACATCATCTGTACCCTTCATAGTGACATCAGCAGATGCATGGTATTATTTTATTAATAGTGACATAGGATGTGCTGTGCTAGTAAACCAACTCTGCCAAAACTATCTTCATGTCCAGGGTTTGCAATTTCCATATTGTAAACCCTCCCACCATGGGCTGAGTCGAGCTGCTAAGATTGAGCAAGGTTCCAGGATCAGCACACACAATTACTGAATATGCATGAATATTTAACAATTTCTATTTCTCTGGAGAACCCTGAAAGGAAATGAGCTCTGGGTTCTGTTTCTACTTGAACCTCTCTCTAACCATCTGGGACCATGTTGTTCTCATTCACGTTCTACACACCAGTGTCCACAGCAGCTTAACATACAAACATCTGCCACCCTTTACTTGTCTACTGAATTTTTCTAACTATTTTTTTCTTCTCTTTCTTTCTTTTTTTTTTAACTACCTTGTCTACTCCACAAGGAAAGGGCTTTCATCTATGCTTCTCTACTCAAACAGTGGACTGCATATGAAACAAACACATAATATCATTGAATGAATTGGAACCGCCTCTAAGTTAGAAGTATTCCTATACACCAATTCTGTAATATTAAAGACTTACAGCAAGAACTTGGTGACTAACATCAACATAAAAATAAAACACACTTTGATTTGTGAGAGGTTAAAAAGACCCAAAGAGAGATGCAGACTATTTTTAACTAACCATCCTTTCCGGTTTTTGAGTAGGTATAAGCTTCCCTGAAATTTTCTTCCTCATCCTCAAATGAAAGTGGACTCTTTCTCTCTATTCTTTTTCCCCATAACCCAACTTGACAAATGTGTAGAGATGGGTGTTTTCTATTCCCTTTTCTCTGTACTCAGAAACTTGGATAAAACTCACTGGGATTCCAGCTACAGGGGAGTTTAGTGAATAATGCCAACTCTCTGGAGACCCAGCTGTGGTATTTTATAGTCTCTGGGAAGTTCACAGTATCACAGTCTGACTCTATGCACGCTGCTTTTTAATATGCATTTGCAGATCAACTTTTTTTTTTTTTGCAAAAGCTCAAAGAGAAAAAACATATTTTTGAAATGACTGAAAGAGTCTTTGTAAAACTGAAATTAAATCCTTTCTTTCTATGTTTAATCTTAGCCATAGTTCCAAAGCAAGGCATGACAGGAGGGATTAATTTGAAATTGGGGCTGCCTTAGAAATGTAAAGGTCCTTGGGCTATGTGTCTCCAAATGACCTGCACTATTTGAATCCAGTGTAATTTATTGGGTTGTAGCTGAGAGATGGAATGGCCTTTAAATCCCCTCCCAACGTTTCTACACAGGTTGCATTTCTCACTTCTCTGCACCTCACTCTACCTGTAGACCAGAGGTGAAGATGAGAGAGCAGAGCTGTGAGGCAATTGTTTCTCTTTGTAATAAGTGTGACTGCAGGAAGTGACACCACCTGTCATTGTGTCCCTTTCCCCCAGTGAGTGGCTCTGGTGAGAAACCGAGCTCCCGGCCAGGAGAATGTACACCAGCCACCAGGGCTGGTCCACGTAAGTGTGCCCGTTCTGCAGTCTCCACCTGGCCCACCTGAAGTGGCTGCTTCCTCACCCTGACCTCTACCATCCATCTGATAGGGAAAAACAAACCACAAAGCAAAAAGAAAGCAAGTATTTAGAAACCGTGAACTGAAAAGGTGAAACAGTGGCCTTAAATGGCAAAAAAGTAAAAATCACTACTAAAGCATGAAGCAGTTTTGGAATTTTCTACATACCTACATCTCTCCATGTTTTATAAACATGAAAAGAAGCAAGCTAGATACCAAGGTAAGCATGTGGCACAATTTTTCCATAGTTCACAATCTCAATAAGCCAGCGATATGGAAGTGAAGTAAGGTTGTGAGGACTTGTTTTTAGTGAAACCAGGCACTTGTTTGGAGGGGTTCTTAACATAGCATCTGTTTTGGTCAGCTTTTTCTACTGCTGTGACTAAAAGATCTGACCAGAACAATTTTAGGGGAGAAAAGTGTATTTGAAAGCTCACAGTTTCAGAGATCTTCATCCATACAAGGCTTGCTCCATTCCTCCATGCTCAGGGTGAGGCAGAACATCATGGCGGAAGAGTGTGGCAGAGGTAAGCAGTTCATATGGTGATTAGGAAGCAGAGTTCCTAATCCTAACTCTAGTTCCTAGGAACTAGAGTTCTCCACTTGCCAGATTCAAATATCTGCCCCAAAGTCATGCCCCCAATGTCCCACCTCCTTCAGCCACACCCTACCAGCCTTCAGTTACCACTCAGTTAATCCCATCAGGGGAATTAATTCACTGATTGGATCAAGGCTCTCATAACCTGATCATTTCTCCTCTGAGCCTTCTTGCATTGTCCCACAGGTGAGCTTCTGGGGACACCTCACATCCAAACCATAACAGCATCTCAATGCCCTGTCCTCTTCCGTTCTCTGCCACACTCCAGACCTATCCTATATGGAGGGAGAGTCAGCTCTCAGCATATTAATCAGTGAATAAAAGTTGTTTAGAGAAGGTAGGAATCTAGGCTATGTCCCAGGGTCCTGCAACCAGGTCTTATAGCCATTTTTTAAGGACAAGGACACACTGAGCTCCTGAAGTAGTTCAAGGTGTTGGAATGGAATGGAAGGGAAAGCTGGAAGAATGTGGAGTTGTTCACTTGAAATAAAAGAAGCATGATCGATCGGACTGCTTAATTCCACGGCTAAATAAGAATGAGCAAATTCACCTTGTGCATACACATCAGCCAGTATAGCCATTATATTTGCTAATAAAGCCTTTTATCTTTTCAGAGAGTGCTGATATAAACATTGAGACAAACTATGATCTTTTCCTTGAGAATCATTGATATGAAAACATGGCCTACATTCAGAATGAAGACTCTATCAATGCTTATTATCCTTATATGACTTACGATCAGAGGAAAACTTAGCCTATTGTTTTTTTGGAGAATTAGTATAATAATAAAGTTCTTAAAAATTAGAAAGTAAAGCCAGGTGTGATGTCACATGTGTGTGATCCCAATTGAGATGGAATGATTCTGAGTTCAAAGCCAGCCTGAACAACAGAGAGAGACCTTGTCTCACACTAGACAAAACATCAACAAAATTGAGGATGTTGTCTAAATAAACAAAGTCTCATTGAATATCTAGAAACAAACAAGTTCAGAGAGGTTTAGAGTTGTCCCAATACACACAGCCAAGACAGCATCAGTCTGGGGGTGTTGAAATCTGACTACTGGTCATCACCATTAGTGAGATGTCGCAGGTGGTGAAGAGCCAACCTCGCCCTCCATGGAGGCAGTAGAAGCCACCTGAATGTGCCAAGAGTATTTGAGGTGACTAAGATGTGGAAGGCATGGGAGACAGTCACCATTCTAGAATTGCTGAGGTTCAGCTGGTGGAAAAAATAAGATTGGTCACGTAGCCTGAGGCTTTGAAAATTTGATATCAGAGCACAGAATTCCAAACCCCGAGTTTCCTTTCCCGCCATGATTTCCGCATAGCAAGGGTGCACTTACACAACCCTATGACCAGGCAGAAGACTGTGGTGCTCATCGCACCCAAACTTTGCTTCAGATTGAAAGTCAGCTTTTCTGTCATTCACGTGACAGTCAATGTCTAAACACATCTCCGGGTATTTTAGAACAACTCAGGCCATGGACCAAGCACAGGTGGCGCTGTGCCCTGTCATCTCAGTCATCATTTCTACCACAATTTTTCTGTCTTCCCATAAATTATTTTAATGAGGGTATTATGCTCACTTAACATGGCCAGTGTTTCCTACAAAGATTATTTGAAATGTCTGGGTTTGTTTGCTGCTGTCCTGGATTCCTCCATGTAATTTCTCATCATAATTTTATACCTCCTGGGCTGTTTCTGCTGTCATTACTGCCATATGCTCTCTGCCTTCCATTAATCCATATTGCAGGTTTTAAAGACATTTTTGCAGGACTGGGTTGCCCTCCTGTTTCCATTTTCCTCTTATTCCCTTTAGCTTTCCTCTCTCTTTGTAGTATCACTATCTCCATCCATTTGTGTAAAGGACTTTGATTTTATAAAAACATCTCTCGATGCCCCTTATATTCTCTGCCACCCTGACATTGCTTGACGCAGCAGAACTGAGAGCACATATTATATGCTGGGATTGGAGGGGGGCCTGTGAGTATGAAGCAGGCAACAAAACCAGCACCATCTCTGCTCAGAGATTCTAGTCCAATGGAAGGGTCAGGTATTATTAGAGAATCACAAGCAACAGATGCAAAACCACAACTATTGTTGAAAGGGAGAAAAAGAGGATCTGACCTAATGGCTAAGTCATAGAAAGCTTCTCAGAGGTGGGGGGTTGCCCTGCTAATATAGGAAGATGAGTAGAAACACACTTGGCAAGGTAGAGAGGAAGGATGTGTCAATGTCCTGTGGTGGGGAGAGTGGTATGGGAAGGGGGATGGTGTGGAAGATTGAAAAGAGGTCGGTGGGCCTGGAGGGGCAAACTGGAGAGAAAACCTGATGAGAAACTAGGTTAAAGTCAAAGGTATGCCAAAGAGCACCTCGCAAGCCAGATGGGCCTGTAGCTGAGGGATGGAATCTGGTTCTGGAAGTCTAAGCATCTCAGTTTTATTTGAGATGGGCAACATGATTCTACCTAGCGACCACTTGGCTTTGTAGGTGTCATTCAAACTCCGAGTTGTCATCAATGATGCTTAAATTGTGTAAGCTCCAAGTGGACAGAGGCACCTGCTTTCTGAGTGCCAGGAAATTTAAGTGTTCATGCCCCAGGTTACCATGACTGCAACATTCTTCTAAAGAATTATGTTTTGGATTAGATTACGTACAGGTATAAATGATGATAAATAGCATGGTGTGGGTTACTGAAAATGACCACACTTGGGCAGTAGTAAGGTGTAGTGTAATTTATGGTTTACCAGTTTATGAGCCAACAACAGCGCCAGACAATAGCATGTAGAATAGTTGCTTTTTATTCATTTTAATTTTTTCTCTCACCTGGCTTGTATAAATTTTATGCATGTGCTGTGTGGCAACATCTAAGGACCTTAGATTCAGAATTAGATATCCAATCATTTGAAAGTTGGAAGAGAGCATCTACTAGTGCAGGTCCTCTGCTTTATCTCTTCTCACTGTCATTTGAAACAAGATACCTGTCTATCTGGGCTGCCATCTCTCTCATTAAACAATATCTGGAAATGTATTTTCTTCTGGAAGACATGTCTGGCATTTAAAATATTTTTATTAATTTTCATCCCAAAATCTTGAGTATCTTTGTCAAATACCAAGATAGTCCCTTCTGTCCTCTCACTCCATCAGTAGCCCAGGGTTTTCATGTTATTGAGGAAATTCTGGGGAAGTTTAGGGCAATTCTTCTTAAGAGTGGTATTACAGGTAAGAACGGCTGAGGTCTAAGAAAGGACACTAAGGAGAAAAGATATCCACTGAGTCTGAGATAGAATAGCTTGCTTCCTGATACTAATTTATGTAAATGAGGGCCCTCACTGTCAAAGTGTAAGGAGCATGTGTGGAAACACGGGCAGTAATTAGACCCTAAGAGCACTTAGGGTGCTGGAACAAGGGTGGTGGCCCGAGAGCATCTAAACAGCGGCACTCAGAGGAAAGCCAGCAGCTGTCAGTCAAAGAGTTTGCTCAGAAAGACATCCTTAGACTCTGGGAGGGTGCCGCAGGGTGAGTCACACAACTCACCAACAAGCCAGCAAACACACTAGTCAGCATGGCCATCTCACCCTGGGGTCCAGATCTCACACTGGGACGTAGTAGGAGGCAGTTCTTCGAAACAGAATGAATGGAATGACTGTAGAAAAAAAACTTAAAAGTATGGAACCTCAGCAACTCCCTATATACTCATTTTGTCACAAAGGATTCTCTTTTGTTTTGGACAACAAAAACTGACTTTCCCTCTCCTATGATCTGACCATCCTACTGACAGTGGCTCCCCAGGGAACTTCCTCACCAAAGGATGACATTCTCACTCCTCAGCCCAGGTTTGTACATGACAACCCTCTGAGTCCTCTTATTTGAAAATAAGGTCTCTATGAATTGACAAACTAACAAATAAACCATTAGATAGAAGCCTAAGAGGCATCTGGACTACGTGTAATGCTCTTCAATTCAGGAAGACAAAACAAAAACTGTGGGAGCCAATCCTTCACTTCCAACTCAAATCTGCCATGGAAAAATGATTGAAAATAATGTGTGATGATATACAATTTAGTAGCAAATTGTGTGATATGGATATCATTGTTACAGAAGTTCAGAGTAAAGGGATACTGCTCTCGAAAGAAAGAGAAGACCATGGATCAGTGCTACACAAGACTGTGGGTCATCTGTTAAGCCCACTATGGCTTTGGGAGGTGACTACCATTACTGTATCCATTTCAGTTGCCAAGGGTAGGAGCAAGTGGCAGAGACAAGTTCAGAAGCAATGTGATCTAGCCAAAGACTTGAATGGTCCACCATGCTGCTGATCCTGTGTCACTCAAGAAAATTGCTTTCTCATCCTGACCAAGCCTGGACCAGTGTAGAAAATGGGCTAAATGAGTACCCTAATTACAATGCTTGAAACTGTATC
>JAJEJO010000441.1:35263-82129 GCA_020662805.1 Glaucomys volans | reverse complement strand
GTTCACTGTTAGCTGCTTTCTTTTTTATTTTTGTTTGTTTGTTTGTTTGTTTTGGCATAATACTATTTAAAACTAGCATAATTTCTGCCCAACAGAAATGCTTGGTCTTCTGCAAGAAAAAAAATGAGGTAAAATATTTAGTGGAGGTTGAGCATTCTTTATCCTTGGGTTCAAAAGGATTTTGAGTCATCTTTTTATTTATTTATTGTCTTTTAAAAATTGGTGTTTGATATGTAAAGGTGGAATCTGTTGTGCCATATTCCTATAGGTACATAGCATAATTTGGTCCATTTCATTCTGCAGTCCCTTTTCTAATGGTCTAGAGGAGGAGGGGCAGGGGAGGAAAGAGGGGAGGGAAAGAGGAGGGATTGGGGATTGAAATGGAGCAACTTATATTGCATGCATATATGAATGTCAAAATGAATCCCACTATCATGTATGACCATCATACACTAATAAAAAACATTTTTAAAGTTTCAAATCTAAATGCTCCAAGCCTGAAAATTTGAGGTATTATGTAGGTGTTTATTCAAATTTCAGATTGTGGAGCATTTTGGATTTGGGGATTAGGAATTCTCAACCTGTAGTGCTAGCAAAGTTCAAAACCACATGACGTGGAATAAGCAACTTGAAATGTCAGCTCATGGGTCTTTAGAAGCAAAAGAGACTTCAGTAACCATTTAGTCAATGGGAGTAAAAAAGTTTCAGAGAAGTCCCATGACTGTGTAGAAGGACACACGGAGTGGTGATCTCCAGCTGGAAGCAGACATCAGGCTCTTTCACTTCGACATTCTTACCAGGAATGCATCCAGTGACTTAGTAACAATGAAAAACCTTCCATTCTGTTTCAAACTTCATGGAACACATTGCATCTTTGTGCTATGTGCTATGCCTGACCTCTCTCAGTTTTTGACTTCTCTGTGGGAATATTAAGAAATGGATCAAATCTTTACAGGAAGCAAATATCCTTCAATAAGCCACAAGGTACACTCTTCCAAACCAAGCTCTTTCCTGAATTAAGCAACATGGCTGTTCAGGCTTGACTGATGTGCACACTTGACAATTTCAGTATTTAGGAGGGATCCAGCTTTCATTATTAAAGCGAGTAATTCTCCCCTTACAGAAGCAAAAAGGGAATGAACAGCCAGATATGAGCTCATTTCCCTCTTCTGCATCTAGAGCTGGCCAATAGGACCAAACTTAAACACACTGAGCATTTTTCTAATATGTGCAGTCATGACTCTTAAAAACAAAATTCAACTCCTCAAACAGTAGCATATATTTTTATAGTTCGGTCCTTCTCTTTGCAATGTATGTTGCTGTATTAAAAATGTACTGGCTTTTCAATTCAATGTCAAAGCCATCACTGAGGTAGGAGACCCTGTGACCACTACCAATTTTCGCTATGTCTTTTCTTGGCATCTCTGTATTTCAGAAACAAGATCTCTTGCATTTAAACATGGTAACTTTCATATGATAGAAATTATACTGGCAAAATTAAGCTTGCTAATTCTTATCAAAGTTTCTTAGTTCAGCATCATATTTTATAATAACGAATATCATATATGAAAAGCCAACATTTTGTGTGCTTGGTATATATAATTTTAGTTATAACTTTTTTTCACAAGATTTTTATCTAGTGCAATCTTTCCATTTTAGGATAGATGCTAGGGATGCATTTTTCTGTTGTTTTACAAGCTTTTGTATCCCACATTCTTGTTCATTTGATTTTTAAAAATTTTATTGGTGCATTATAATTATTAATGGGATTCCTTGTTACATATACATTCATGCGCTCAACATAATTTGGTCAGTTTCATTCTCCAGCACCTCCTCTTACCTCCCTTCCTTCCTCCCCCTGGTCTTCTTCTAATTAATTTTATTATTAATCATTTTTGTTCTTTGCTCACTAAAATACTTTTCTATATCTAAGTTCTTCACAGATGATGAATTTCCTGTCTGTTTTTCCTTACTTAGACATCTTCCCATTAATGTTAGTGTTTCTAAGAGTCCCTTTTCATCTTGTTTTTTTTTTTTATTATTTCCCTCAACAAATTAATGAATGAAGAAAAATAAATTCCAAGCATTTTTCTTCGTTTAGGTCTCACAGCACATTCTAAGCATGATTTCTTGCTGCACATTATTGCAAACAATAGTGTGGAGAAGCTCGGAGAAGTATATTGCATTTTTACTGTTCCCAGGACTCTATTCTGAGAATATTCTGCTTGTCATTTCCTAAAATAAAGTGAAGAGAAATCAATCTTGTGTAATTAGAGGGCTTCAATGTTAGAATTTCAGGGTTTTAGCATATTGAAAGATGGTTGACTCTCTTCTCTATAGACACACACACACACACACACACACACAACACACACTACACAACAGGCGATCCCCTTAACTATATATCTTAAGACAAGTGTGTTTTCAAAAGTGGTTTGTAAAATGGCAGTGCATTATTGGAAAACAAACATCACAACCAAAGAACTAACATTCACTTAAAATATACTTTGAATTTAAAAGTTTAGTTTGTATTTAACCTTACAGGATAAAGCTATGTAATATAAGACATGTGTATTTTTCTAGCTATTTTTGCATGTTAGCTTTTCTTTTTAATGTTTTTAGAATTTTGCCTTCTCGTGTTTTTACTTTAGATATACAAGTTGATGGGCTTTATGCCACTTTCTAACTCATTTCTCTGATGTAAAAAAATGGGGCCAAATACTTGGGCTGGCACCAGTCAACCACTGTCCAGAAATTGAATGTTGAAATTATACTCTGTCTCCCTCTCAGATGAATTGATAAATGATGGTCAGTCAGAGACATCACACTAATACAATTTCCCAGGCAATCTAACTGGACAGACTGGCTGAGACACACAGAGGGGACTCCAGGCTTGGCCTTCCAACTCAAATGCTGGAGACACTGGCCCTTCCCCATTCAGCAGGAGGGAGCATGTTTGACAAGCAGAATACTTTTTTTTTGGAGTAATGACAACGGAATCTGGGTTTCTCAGATCAAGTGATGCAGTGTGTGGATAATTCAGGCTGCTAAGCTTTAAAGCCTGGCTGAAGACCTGTGATTCTCGCGCAGTCCCAGGATGAAAGTGAAATAAACTGGCACTCACAGTTGTGGCAGGTGGCCCCGCTGTATCCCGTCTCCTCGCAAGAGCATCTGAAGCTGTCCCAGGTTTGCGAGCACTTCCCTCCATGCTCACAGTGATTGGGCACACATCTGTCAGAAAAAGAGACAAACAGAAATAAACCAACAAACAAATGAGATTTATGAGTGGCCAAATTCCAAGCTGTTTGGGTAATCTGTCATTTCGGTGCCAGGTTGCCTTACTGAGGCAATTAATCCTTGTTAGTTTTAGCAGATTAATATGATTCATGATGGAAGGTGCCAGGCAACAGAAGATGATGTATCACAGCCTGGTGTTTCCCATTTCTGAGTAAACAGTAGATGCTAACGCCCAGCTGAGGGGCTTATTTGCATATCGCAGATTCATTTTATTTCCCTTTTACCCAAAGACAAAGACGCCAGCCAGGTTCCTCCCAGCGAGGGATGGGAGATTAGCCATCTCCTTTCCTCTCCTGTTTTCTTCTCTATCAAGGCCAATACCAAGTTGCAGAGGGGCAGCCCTGAGTTTTCCAAAACAGTTAGCATTTTGGAATAAGGCCATGGCAACCACAATGAAAAGGCATTAACTTGATGAGAAAAGATTTCTGTCTTTCAAACACGTCCCCCTGTACCTGACTGGATCGTTAGAGCCACCAACCTAAAGAGGCAGAAGCTTAGTGGATGGGGGAAGTAGGGTTTGTGACCCAAGCCATGCCATTCCATGCATTAGAAGCTAACCACCATGACTGGATTTAACCTTTCTGAACCTCCATGTTCGAAAAGTAGGCAATTATATCTTATGAACACTTTAAAAACATCTAATTTTTAATTTAAATTCATTCTCAAACTGATACACAAACATCAAACTACACATATAAATGGAGTACTGTATGATGTTTCAGTGTTCATTTACATATCTGTCTCCTCCAACATTTATCATTTATTTTTGGTGAAAATATTCACAGTCCTTTCTTCCATCGTTGTGAAATACCCACTACATAATGACGTCTACAGGCATCCAACAGTGTAACTGCACACCAGGACTTATTGCTCCTTTCTAACTACAACTTAGTACCCACTGGTAACCTTTCCCCCTTACTACCCCTAGCCTCTGGTAACCACCATTCTCCTTTTGACTTCTATAAAATTGTCTGGTTAGATTCCACCTGAGCACTATCACACTCTAGTTATATTTGTTACCTGGCTTGTTTCATTTGACATGATAACCTCCAGTCCCATCCATGTTAATGCAAAGGACAGGATTCCATCTCTTCTTATGGCTGAATGGAACTCCATTGTGTAGATGTACCATATCAGGTTGGAGGTCATGTTCATGAAGTAGATAGCAGGAAGGCCAAATAACGAGAGCTCTAAGTATCTGGGTCACAGCTTCTTCTATCTAGGGCACAATTTCATAGCTTGACTGTATCCCAGCAATAGGGAAGTTGAGATCTGTTCTGGAGCATTCATGCTTCAGTGGCACAAACTCTTTCCCATCACCTGATGCCGTCTCCTTACCCCTTTCATTAATTCCTTTCTCCAACTTCCCCACAACCTGTTTCTGTACAAATCCTTGTTTAAAAATATTTGGAGTCATTTATTGTTATGTATTAGCATTCACAGAAGATGTCTAGATTTTAATAGGAAACTCTCAAAAACACAAATGTCCTCTCAGATTAAAATAGCAGAGCCTAAAATAGTGAATCACAGGCAATGGACTGAGAGAAAGTCATCCTGTATGGGAACCCTTAACCAGGATGTGCTAGGGGCATTTTGCTACAGCATGTGATAGGGTTGGTCTCAGACCACCCTCTCCGAACTCTGTTCTTGATTTACCATTCGCCATGTCTAAAGTCACTTTGCAGCAGGGTGCATCTCAATAGGACACGGAGCCCCTAGTCTACCTATGGGTGCTGTTTCTCCACAATTCCTCATAAACATTTATTCCTACAACAGGCATGTACTGAGCACTTGCTGTATGCACAGCACTGTGATAAACGGAAGAATAAGGCTGTATTCACAGTCTCTGAAGAGCTTACTACTTACGAAAGTGGATACATTATGTGTGAGAACTGTAACAAAGGCAAAAATGAAAATGGCGCGACTCAGAGACAAATAAAAAACTGTGGAATTTCTTGTGAGAGATCATATATAGATTTCAGACACAATTCAAAGCTTCTAGGTTGACCTTCAAAGACTGAACAGGACAATTAAAGAAGAAGACATGAGAAAGAGCATCATTGGGTTGAAATACAATATAAGCAAAGGCATGATTTTGGATTTTCATGAAGGATGGAAAACTCACTCTGTTTAATAGACACCTACTTTTCTTTTCATATGATTTGGACTTGATGGTCTGAAGGCTGTGAAGAGGATCCTCAAAAGACCATATAATGTCGGTGCAGGTTGGGATGAGGATAAGATTCATGCAAAATGTGACAGCAGGAAGAATTTGGTGAGTCATGACAATATGTGAACTGCTACCAAACTAAGGGCTGAACAGACCTTAAAGAACATTTTCACAGGGTCATAGAAGAGGTGCTGCATTTCTCTGAATAAAATGTTGAAAAGTGGTCCTAGCAGAATAAAAGAGAATCAAGGAGAAGGAAGTTCAGCAGTGAGAGGCAGTGGTCCTGTCCTGGAAGGGCCCACTCCATCGCACTGTGCATGCAGACCCTGGCCCAGTCCACGCAGCAGGGACCGCATCCACCGCCCTTGCTCTCCACGTCACGGAGGGAGGCAAACACACAGCAAACTAAAGCATTCTTGATACTTAATTTTGAAATTCAGTAAGTATATGCTTTTGTGTGGTATATTTACTTTCTAAATCATTGTGGGTTAATATTAGCTCAGCCTAATGGTGAGAGTCATTTGCATCAGTTCATTATATCAATTAATTCCGGGGGAGGTAGTGCAGAAACCTACTGAGTAGCCAAGGAAAACCAAGTTGGAATCTAAATGTGCTCTAAATAATGCACCACGTAGAAAATCCACATCTCAATGATAAAAAGATGATGGTGTGCTTGCACATGTGGGAAGCATGAACCAGGATGTGAGAGTAACTGCATACTCCTAAAATGCAGGACTAGAGATTTCTGCAAAAAGCGATCATTTGTACTTCGATGAGATTTTAACATTTTATTTTTAATGTCTGTTTCTTGTCATTCTTATTTTTAAAATCAACCTTCTCCTTATGCAGATTATTGGCATTTTAATTCTTAATGGTAGAAAATGTTTTATTTCCAAATCAAGTTGATTCAAATTCAATTTCACACTCTAATATCTTATCACCCTATTTTTTAACAGTTAGGACCAATTACCAAGCAAAACAAAATACAAATTAACCTAGTGACCTCTAATTACTTATTTCTTCTCCTATATAAGCATAGGACGATTTGCATGTGTCCAATATGCCCTTGTCACCTGGCTTAGTAATTGTTTGTTGGGCTGTCAGCTGACACTGCAGAAGGAAGATGTGTTTTTCTTATGGTTCTTTGCATAATGGGGTGTTCAGCACACACTCAGTAAATGCCTACGGATGGACAGAAGAAATGGATGAAAGAAATGCTAGAAAGTTATGCCACCAAGGAAAGGAAAGGAATTTCAGAGGCAACAGCCCTTCCACTCTGAGAAATAGAGATTATTTTTACCTATGATTTTAGTCTTAAATTCAGACTTTAGACTCTTGCTCTAATAAGGTAATTCTTTCAGTAGGGTCACAGGAAATGTATAATTTGTTTCATGGCGTGTCCTAACTTGAAAGTCTTATTCACATAAAAAATGAATCAAAATGATTTGACTGCTTCCACTTGAGAAGAACTTGACCAGACTCAGGAGCAGATGGGGGAGAAGTTGGCAGGTGTCAATTTGTTGTGATCAAAGGGCTCCTGGGAAGCAGTGCATCCAATTACTCTGGCTCTAGACAGCCCTGGTGTCTGGGACTCAGCCACAGCATCCTTCCGGTTAGAGCTGGTCAGAATACTGTAGGTTGGAGAGCTGTAGGATCCAAATGCTTTTTATCCAAATGAAACTTATTGGTATCCCAATAGGTGAGGCAAAAAAGCATGATATTTTGAAAAGTCACATGTCCAACAATTACTTAATACAAAATCAATTAACACAGATGGAGTGGCGGGATGGATGCAGAAATTCAGTTTGGAGTCACGGATGGCAGTTGCAAGTTTTATTTCACCCAAAGTGTGTCATTTAATTTTGTGCTTGAATTTAATGGCGAAGCATTGAGAAAACTGGGATCAGTGGAAGTAAGATATTCAATGTGGTATCAGACTTGGGTAAGCAGGTCACTTTGCAGTTTATTAATACTACTGACTTAATCTGGCATAGCAGAAGAATTTTTATTTTAAAACTGAAAAGATGTTAGCCTGACAACATAACTAAATACATTGGTAATCTTCAAAGAACTTGGAGGGGTTTTTTGTTTGTTTGCTTCCTCCTCTGTTTAAAAGTTAAAAAGGGCTGGGATGCAGTTTAGTGGTAGAGACACTTGCCTAGTGTGCACAGAGGCCTGGGTTTAAGCCCTCGAACTACAAAAACAGAAAGAAAGAAAAAAAGTTGGAAAGTTAAAGTAGATATTTTAAGTAAAATTCAAGTAAAGCTTCTGCATGACCTTTCAAAGTACATTTGGTTCGGTAGAACCCAATAGGTTGTTTGCATCTGGATTTTTTGTGACTCCAAAACTCCAGATGGAAGTCTGCTCACATGGTGAAACAATCAACACTTCAACATTTACCACAGTATCTTGCTGTCACTTCCTCCTGAGACCCTGTCACCCCCAAATCGTGTTTCTCAACTTTTGTGTGCCCAGGAATCACTTGAAAGTTTTAGTAAAAGAAAGAATCTGATTCTTGAGGCCTGGAAGGTCTGAGAGTCAACACTTTTCCCCTTCATCTCAGCACCAAGTTTTATTTTTGCTTATTAAGACAAGAAATCCGTTTGGAATGTTTGCATCCTTAAATACCATTCCCCATGCTCTTGGCTCTCGGAGCTATTTCTGTAATCACAATGGAGTTTTTTTTCTGCATTACCTTTGATAATGACCTCAACAATATTTTAGTACTTTTCTTCTCATCTTAATTAGATTTCAATTTTGATTGAAAGTATATTCTCAATGGAGTATATATCACTGCCTCATATTTCTTCTATTATATTTCTTCTGTTCAAATGGAAATTATATGGAGAATTATAATTTCAGGGACTAGTTTAACATTTCACTACTACGTAACTTAATATTATAGAAATGCTAATGTTATATTGATGGTGCTCCTTCAACAAGCATTTATTTATGGAAATACTTGAAAGCAGAGATATTTATTGCACCTCCTACATTAGGCCCAAATTTTACATTAAAAAGTAATCAACCATCTTTGGTTCAAATCTATCCCAGTTACACATTTCTGCACTGACTATAATACTCATTAATTTTAGCCTTAAAATAAAAACACCTTAACTTGGGTTTTCTACTTTATAAATTGCTTTATTCTAATAAAGCAGAGATCACTTTATCTTACTTTGTTAATTTACCAAGAGTTTTATTTTTACAATGCATTCCCCATTGTTTTGTGAATAAAAGGTCCTTAAAGGGATTATATGCACACAGAGAAAAATCTGCAGGGTCAGCACTTCCTTCACCTGTCTCCAGGTTAAATTGTATTGAACAGCAAGTTCTTTCTCATCAGTCACCTGCTACAGGCAGACACTTGAACACAGAATAGAGAATAGAGAAAAAAGGAAGTTTGGTGTTAAAGAAACTCTATTTAGTTGTGAAATGTTATGATATTTTACTACATAATCGTTGCCACCCTGTTGATATATATTCATGATTATTCCATGCATCTTAATCTTGCACCAAAGACAACTTAGTAATACTTTATTTTTAATTAATACTGGCACAGTTGTTTGTTTAAAAAAACTTCACATAATGGTCATACCCCACTTTGTTGCAAAAAAAAAAATGGCCATGAAATATGCAATGATTGTGTTGTCAAATACAGTAATTATAAGTCAGACTGAAATCATGCCTCACATTTAAAACGCTGGAATGAGATTAAGATAGTAAATCACTGCCGTAGGGGTGTACTGAGACTTTACAGAGAACTCAGCCTTTGGAAGCTGAGTTGGGGAACCTCAAGGGAGGGAAAGCAAGGGCCTGCCCCGTGGGGTGAGTGTGAAGAGTGGCTTGGGCTAACGCACTGAGGGCAGAGACTTGCACCAGGGGGAGACTGGGAGAGAGTCCTGGGGTGCACCCAGTCATGCCCACCCTTTCCTCCAATCCCACCTGCTGGCACTCACGCATCCCACCTTCTTTGCACAGTCATGAGCCCTTTGGAAGGGAAGACCTCCCAGTCTCCAAGAGACAGAAAGGCAAGAGTCAGTTTTCCTAATGAGATTGTTAATCTATTGCACACTCTTCCCTTAAATCTCATTCCCCTTCTGTGGTAATAGGATGTGCATCTGGATATAGAGCCACCAGCTAAAGGTAATGTTTCCCAGGCCCCGTTTAAGCAAGGAGGCGATGAAAGTGGGAGCACTATGTGGGTCCTCTGAATTAACCCTTAAAACAGATGTGCCTGGGCTCTTCCTCCCTCATGAGCCTGTGAGCATAAGACCTGAACCAGGGGTCTCACTGCACGGCATGGTGTCGAAGGGAAGTAAGGACTCTGGGTTCCTGGTAGCAATCCAGTCTCATGTCACCCACCCAAGTGTGTTTATTAGAGAGAAATAAACTCTATGGCTTAAGACCATATGTGTTACATATGTGTTACATCCCCAAATATATTCTAACTAAAGCAGAGTCGCAGTTTCTCTAGCCTGGTGTTGACCTACATCTTTTCCTCTTATTAGGACAGGATAAATTGGGTGATTGCTATTATTCAAGTCATTACTCATGGTCTTGCCTTACATGCCACTGAAGACAGACAAACGAACAGATATTAAGTTTATGAACATACATTAAGTCCCACCTGTAGAGGGGTTTTCCTGGAGAATATATCTTTATTGATTCATTCAACATAAACTTATGAGTGCCTACTATGTCTAGTAAACTACCATTTGATGAAAG
The DNA here is from genome assembly GCA_020662805.1 of Glaucomys volans. Lineage (NCBI taxonomy): Eukaryota > Metazoa > Chordata > Mammalia > Rodentia > Sciuridae > Glaucomys > Glaucomys volans. The sequence goes on along the minus strand of JAJEJO010000441.1, from coordinate 71,934 downwards.
TTTTTTTTTCTTTTTACCATAAACACAGAACATTTCTGGGAATGTGCATGATGATGCATAGTGTATCCACTTCATAAGAAGTTCTGAACTTTATGAAGAGGTAAAACAAAGCCAGACCATCAGAGGACCATCAGTAGAAATTCATGATCTCAATCCCTAATAAAATGGTTTTAACTTATGGATATTTAGAACATTTTTTTAACCAGGCATGAAGAGATATTGGTGGGTCTTAAAAAATAAAGTTAGTTGATAAACACATATTAAAATATTAAGGAATGAGTAATATGCAGGGTAGACTGGAAAGAGCCAACTAAGGCAAGGTCAGCTAAAGAGGGGTTTTACTGTACCACATAGACGATCACAAAGTCTGGAGCAGAATGAACTGCAAAGAAACATAGGGATTATAGGGGCTCCATTATCAATCCACTACTTAGAGGGAAATTAATTTGAAATGCCTCAGATAGTCTGTGTTCAGAACTGTGATAACCGGTGACATTTTCAGTATGAGGCAATAACTTTTCTCAAATAACAAGGAAATTTCAAACCCTATCGAAACTTTAGGATAGTAAGTTTTAAATTTAAACTCATAATTTGTTTTTCTTTTCCCCAGATGAACTAACTTCGAACAGCTGTAAACCACATCCTTCTAAAAATGTTATAAAGCCTTATCTCAGCTCTCCCCTTCAGTGGGGGAGGAGATAACAACTAGAGACAAGCCAGCCCAGGGAAGGTGGAGCATCTGCAAGGCTTCTGGATGCATCTGGAGGAGCTGCCTGTTCTGTAAATATGAGTCTGCAGTCCGTCCGTCTTTTCTATGGGTAACTGATTTCACCCCTGCTGCCGGGTCTTTGAATACTAATTGCAGCAGTAGATTAGGAAAATCTGGGAGCCAGGCATAACTAAGGAGAGAAATGTAGGTGGAAAGGAGGAAGGTGAGAGAACAAAGAGGAAGAGAGAAAAACACCCAAGGAACTTACATCTCTTTGGGAGAACACAACCACAAACATTGCTAATAAGAGTAAGTCTCTTGTAAAGGCTATCTATGCTAAGCCCACAGCCAACATCATTCTAAATGGAGAAAAACTGAAAGCACTCCCTCTAAAAACCTGAACAAGGCAGGTTTTTCACCACTTCTATTCAACATCGTCCTTGAAACACTAGCCAAAGCAATTAGAGAGACCAAAAAAATTGAAGGCATACGAATAGGAAAAGAAGAATCCAAGCTGTCACTATTTACTGATGACATGATTCTATATTTAGAGGATCCAAAAATCTCTACTAGAAAACTTCTAGAACTAATAAATGAATTCAGCAGAGTAGCAGGATATAAAATCAGTATGCATAAGTCTAATGCATTTCTATTCATAAGTAATGAATCCTCTGAAAGAAAAAAATTAGGAAAACCACTCCATTTACAATAGCCTCAAAAAAAAAAAAACTTTGGTAATCAATCTAACAAAAGAGGTGAAAGACCTCTACAATGAAAACTACAGAACACTGAAGAAAGAAATTGACGAAAACCTCAGAATGTGGAAAGTTCTCTCATGTTCTTGGATAGGCAGAATTAATATTGTCAAAATGGCCATTCTACCAAGGGCACTTACAAATTCAATGCAATTCCAATTAAAATTCCAATGACATTCCTCATAGAGAAAGCAATCATGAACTTCATTTGGAAGAATAAGAGACCTCGAATAGCCAAAACAATCCTGAGCAGAAAGAGTGAAGCAGGAGGGATCACAATACCAGACCTTAAACTGTACTACAGAGCAATAGTGACAAAAACGGCATGGTACTGGCACTAAATAGACAGGCAGACCAATGGTACAGAATAGAGGACACAGAGACAAACCCACAAAAATACAGTTACTTCATACTAGACAAAGGAGTCAAAAACATACAGTGAAGAAAAGATAGTCTGTTCAACAAATGGTGCTGGGAAAACTGGAAATTCATATGCAGCAAAATGAAATTAAACCTCTATCTCTCATTCTGCACAAAACTCAACTCAAAATGAATCAAGGACTTAGGAATTAGACCAGAGACCCTGCACCAAATAGAAGACAAAGTAGGCCCGAATCTTATCATGTTGACTTAGGATCAGACTTCCTTAACAAGACTTCCAAAGCACAAGAAATCAAAGCAAGAATCAATAAACGGGATGGATTCAAACTAAAAAACTTTTTCTTAGCACAGGATACAATCAATAATGTGAAAAGAAAGCCTACAGAGTGGGAAAAAATCTTTTCCACATGCACTTCAGATAGAGCGTTAATCTCCAAAATTTATAAAGAACTTACAAAACTTTACACAAAAAATACAAAGAACCCAATCAATAAATGGGCCAAGGAACTGGACAGGCACTTTACAGAAGAAGATGTACAGGCGATTAATAAATACATGGAAAAGTGTTCAACATCTCTAGTAATTAGAGAAATGCAAATTAAAGCAACTCTAAGATTTCATCTTACTCCAATGAGAATGGCTATTATCAAGAATACAAACAATAATAGATGTTGGCGTGGCTGTGGGGGAAAAGGCACACTTTTACATTGCTGGTAGAGTTGCAAATTGGTACAACCACCCTGGAAAGCAGTGTGGAGAATCCTCAGAAAACTTGGAATGGACCCACCTTTTGACCCAGTTATCCCATTCTTTGGTTTATACCCAAAGGACTTAAAATCAGCACACTACAGTAACGCAGTCACATCAATGTTTATAGCCACTCAATTCACAATAGCTAGACTGTGGAACCATCCTAGATGCCTTTCAACAGATGAATGGCTAAAGAAATTGTGGTATATATACACAATGGAATATTATTCAGCCATAAAGAAGAATAATATTATGGCATTTGCAGATAAATGGACGAATTGGAGAATATCATGCTACGTGAAATAAGCCAATCCCAAAAAACCAAAGGCCAAGTGTTTTCCCTGATAGGTGGATGATGATATATAATCAGGTTGGGGGGATGGGAGGTGAGAGAAAAATGGAGGACACAGATTCCAGGAATCCCAAGGCTCCAGCTTAATAAATTCAACTACCTAAAACTAAAAAAAAAAAAAAATCTTGCATAACCAAACATAACCCAATTCAAAGACTAGTGACAGATTGGGAGACTTTTTTTAATACAGCATATAAAGGACTAATTTCTTTATGCTATAAAAATACTAGATGATCAGTAAAAACTAATTCTAGTGAAAAATAAGAAAGAACATGAATGGAATGATCACATGGCTTTTAAGACTATGAAAAATGTTCGATGTCATTCATAATCACAGAAGTAAAATCTAGATTTCAATGAGTCTTCTCTGGTTCTCTGTAGTAGCACGCTTCTCAATCAGGCGCACACTGATGGGAAGGCAAGTTAGTAAGTCCGTGAACTTCACACTGGCACACGGTGTGACACAGCCTTGTCATGGCTGAGAACTATCCATGGATATGCTAGCACACTTTCAAAAAATCATATTTAAAAAATGTTTATAGCAGCATTGTATTGCCAAAACCTGGGGGAAATATCCCCTGGCTAGACAGTCTGTGCAGTGGACGGGTTAAGTCATCAAAGAGACAGGTGGATCCATGCTTACTGATAAGACCCCCACGGGGGGAAACGTGAGACCTGCCGAACAGTGTTCTCAGGACGCTTCGGTCAGTTTTAAATGACTGCTGATGCAGTTCCTCTGCCCATACATTGATTGAGTTATTTGGTTTTTTGAGTTCCATATATATCCTGGAGATAAGTGCTCTATCTGAGGTGCAGGTGGTAAAGATTTTCTCCCATTCTGTAGGCTCTCTGTTCTTGTTCTTGTTTCCTTTGCTGTGAAGCTTTTTAGTTCGATGCCATCCCATTTATAGATTCTGCTGATTCTTTTTTAAATTTTTAATTAGTTTTTTTTATTTGTTCTGATTTATTGTACATGACAGTAAATGCATTTATACATTTTGATAAATCATACATGGATGGAGTATAATCTCTCATTTTTCTGATTATACGTATTGTAGGATTTTACTTCCTGTGCTTTAGGAGTCTTATTGAGCAAGTCTGTTCAAGGAAAACTACTCAGCCATAAAGAAGAATGAAATTATGGCATTTGCTAGTAAATGGATGGAACTGGAGAATATCATGATAAGTGAAATAAGCCAGTCCCCAAAAATGAAAGGGCAAATATTCTCCCTGATATGTGGATGTGAACCCATAACAAGGGAGAGTGAGGAGGGGAAGTATAGAAATTCATTGGATTAGACAGAAGGGAATGAAGGAAGGGAGGGGGAATGGGAATAGGAAAGACAGTGGAATGAAGGGTCCTAACTTTCCTCTGCTCATATATGAATACATGATCAGTGTGACTTCACATCATGTCCAACCACAGGAATGGGGTCAATATTGGAATGGGCTGTACTCCATGTATGTACAATATGTGTAAATACACCCCACTGTCAATGTGTCTAAAAACGCAAATAAAAGAACCATGACTGCCAATTGCTGTGGCTGTTGTGTGGAGAGTGAATTGACATTGTGATGCATGAAGGTCACAGGCCTCCATTTGCCCTCTGAAAGCCCATTCTTCACCTCTGCGCTGGGTCTCTGAGCCCCATGAGGCAGAGGAGAGGAGCGATCCCACGCCCTCCAGTTCTCCCTGGGTTTGGCCAGTGGGAAGCCTTGGCGAGAGCCTGGAGGGAGCAGAGCACTTTGCTGGTTCTCTCCTGTGACCCTTTTCTGTCCGGCTGTGGGCTGCAGTAGAAAGTCACTTCTCTCTCGGGTGCTCTGTGATGCCCTCTACCACTGTTTCTGATGTTAAAATTTCTTGACTGTCTCAGAATAACTTTAAAAAAAATTGTCCCACACCATACTTCTGAATTTCTTGATCACTTCTTCCCCTCTTTCCCTTGGGCTTCAGAGTGGGACCAACTCCATTGTTGACTGATAGCCTTGAATTCCTGCCTTAACCCTGTTGCCCCTTGTAATTAACCCACTTGTTAATAACAAGAAATGGAGAATCTACTCATCTGTCTGTATCTATATCTATCTAGGTAGATATAGATACAAACATTCTCCAGTGTGAATAGAATCCCTCTGAGAGCAGGATGTTAGACACTACAACAGTGATTTCCTTGGAAAGGACCTGAGGTAGGGGAAAGGCTTGTATTTCACTGTGTTCCCTCTTGCATTGTTAAAATTATTAAACCATAGGCACTCATTATTTTCTCAAGTAAAAAATAACAAAATAAGGAAGATGATTTGAACCATCCATACAATAACAGCAAGAGTAAGGGACCCTCGCAGGTTTCTGCCACGACATGAGGACCATATCTATACACGTGTGCTCCCCATCCTAGCTCCTGTCCTTTAAAAGTACATAGCCCACTCAGCTCCCCAGAATGATCAGCTTCCCTCTCTCCTGGATTCGTCCCCTCAACAGGTAGCAATTCATGTCCTCTAAGAGGAAGAGCAAAACTCTCCCTTGCAGCTCCTATGCCATTCCAGTTCCTGAAATACTTCCCTGATCCCTTTCACATTTCAAAACTCTTGAAAGTGTTGGGCAAGCAAATTCTTTCCATCTCAATCAACTCCAATCTCAAATCCCCTCAGCTGTCCACAGACCTCCTTTCATCAAAGGCGTGTATAATCTCAGTGTTCCCAGTCTATGAATGAGTTTGAACCCGTACTTGGTCTGAGCTGGACTCCATTCCATTGCCTTTCAGGGGGGGTTCCCCAGGGCTCAGTGCTGGCTCTGAGCTCTGGAATTACATTTCCGGCCGAGACTTCCTGTGAGAGCTTCAGTCAGCACCCAGCAGGCTCCAGATGTATCCTCCTGAAGGTGTTGAGGTATCACATACCCAACATGACTAGGCATGTCTTCTGACTTTGCTCCCTAATTTTGGTACACCTGTTGTTCCTTGGTTCAGCCAACACCACCACCCTCTGCCCACTTATTCTTACCTGGAAACCGGAAGTCATTCCATATTGCTCTCTTTGTCTCACTTCTCCATCAGGCATTGACAAAGGGTTGTGAAAGAACCCGGGTGGGACCTGCCTTGCCACCAGCTCAGCATACCACCAGCTTCCCCCGGATTACTGCCCCCTCATTGGGCTGCCCCTCTTCCTTCATCCCTTGCTTCAATTCATTCTCAACCAAATGCCAGAGTGACCTTTAAAATGTCATGTTAAAAGCCACCGATGGGTTCCCATTCCATTAGGACGCATCTGAGCACTTCTGCACAGGTCCTGCCTCTGGCGCCTCGATGGCCGCCTCACCCTCTTCTTCCACCTGTCATCTGGTGACACCTTCCCTCTGCTCCTGTCTCCAGCAGGCCCTGCTCATTCCTAGAGCCTTTGTTCACACTTCCTTGTTTCTAATGCACTCTTCCCACACCTTCACAAGGAAATGGTCTATTTGTTTCTTTTCTTTCCTACATCCATGTGATTTTTTTCAAAGTCATCTTCTCTGCTGGGCGTGGTGGCGCACGCCTATAATCCAAGCGACTTGGGAGGCTGAGTCAGGAGGATCGCGAGTTCAAAGCCAGCCTCTGCAACTTAGCGAGGCCCTAAGCAACTCAGTGAGACCCTGTCTCTAAACAAAATACAAAATAGGGCTGGGGATGTGGCTCAGTGGCTGAGAGTCCCTGAGTTCAATGCCTGGTTCCAAAAAAAAAAGTCATCTTCTCTGACCTCCCTGTCTGAAGAAGTCACCACCCTCATCTCCATCACCATTTCTATTCTCTCCATACTTATCACAGTTCCTAGTCACATACCTCCTGGCTGCTTTGCTCCCTCTGCCTTCTCCATTGGCCTGCATTTCCATGACAGTAGGGCTGTCTGCTTCCGCACATTCCCATCCATTGCCTGTGGCTCAGTCTGGCACTGAGCAGGTTCTCAGTGCAGAGCTGTTGGCCGGACCTTGGGGGAGTACTGAGGAGTTTAACTAGTTGGGAATAGCTTTCTGAACTTCTTGCTAACATATCCATCAATGGAAGTAGAGAATGACTCAGGTTCCTACCTTCCATGTGTGTTTTGTTGGCTCCTTCTCCCAAGTCTATCATACTGCTCAAGTCTGTTGTAGATCTCATGTCTCTAACACTATAATGCTAATTATTAACAGGTCAAATTCTCTGACTAAAGTTCACATGACTTCCTCATCTACCAGAATGCTATTTCATGCATAGGGAAGAAAATCCACATCTAACCTAAATCCTCTTATCTGCAAAAATTAGTGAAGGCTGATCAATTGATAAATGATCAGAATAGCAAGAGGAAACTGAATAAACTCACTAGTTATGTAAAGATACATTTTCACAAGTTAATCGATACGCAAGAAATACAAAAAGGATGATGAAGTAGAAACCACAAAAGAATGAACACAGCAGAAACTTACAGGTGTCCTTCACTCAAGAAAGTAGCAGTATTAGAAATTCTAATGGATACAATATTTTTTCTTATATGAGATTGATTATATCTTTTAAAGGAAGTCAGATTATTACTAAAATTATCATGAAATCAGTAACTGAATTATTTTAAGGGGCTTCCTTCTAAATTCATATAAGCAATGATAGTTAGGTATAAAACTGTTGGAGGTTTAATGAATTAGAAAAATTAACAAAAAATTATATTCCTTAAAGTAGAATGTCTGTTAATTGGTTCACCGTTTCTTACAAACCTGAAATCCAACAAACATTCCCTTAGAGAGCCATCATGGCATCTGATCTCTCATCTAGTCACTAATGAACATGAAGGTTTAACATGTTCTCTTTTCAGTGTGATTATGCTTTAAAAAGTGTCACACATGCTGAAACTAGTATTCTGTAAAATAGACACAAGTGGCTCCTAAAAGCCTAAGTGGCATATTAACTAAGACATTATCCCAAAACAGAAATGTGTAATTAGTAGATTTGTGTTTCTAGGTATGGATTTAGCAACGTTTTCACTTAAGACACACAACACACACACACACACACACACACACACACACACATATGTGGTAGGCATAAACCACTTTGTTTAAAATGTCCAGTAAATTTTGCCCTTGCATGCCAGAGACACAGTGACATTTGCTTCCAATTTCCAAAGAGTTAAAACAAAAATAGTCACCAGTAAAGAACTGCCCCAAAGACAATAATCCATTATTAAATTTTTTTTTAATTGAGTTCTCATGGCTTTTGGATACAGGATGGTCAGGACTTTCCTAAGACATAGAAACATTTGGTCCCTAACTTAAACACTGGAAGAGACCCTATCTGATGAAAAGATCTGATCAATTTTTAAATTGCAGAGCAAAAAGGATTTGAGTCTGCTTGAACGCTGGTAACAAGCTCATTGCTTCAAGCTTTATTGAACAGTCTATATGCTTTGAGGATGTGTTCTAGATTTCTTAAAAGTCAGTAGTCTAGATACAAACTCCTGTCTGCCTATAAGAGTAAACTATTCATATTTATACAATGAATTTTTTACAATTTGGGAGGGAGTGGTGGTGCTCTAATTTCCAATACTTAAAGACAGCAGAAAGTCTCAAATGAAAGACCTATGAGTGTCTTGGCCATGGAAATTATTTATACAGCTTTCAATACATAGTTATATTCACATCTAGTGGTATCACTGAAGATCTCCTCATTTTTGTTCTTGTTTTTGTTAATAGCCTGTCATGATCATTGTGACATGAAATTGTCATAAATTCATGTGTAATGTATTTTTAATTCTAAAATTCATATCTATTTACTTCTCCTGGTTTGAAAGAAAATTTGGACCACTGGAAAAGAGGGGTAAAAGCCAGAGTCAGAAAACTTATAGGCTCCTTATTTAATGCCCTTAGTTTACACATGAAAAAAAACTAAAAATTGTAGCAATACAGTGAAATTAATTTTGTTCAAGGTTACAGAGCATACTTGTGATACAGTTAGGACCTGAGCAAAAATGTTCGTCTAAGACTTTTTAATACTTCAAAATTGTCGTAAATCACAATGGAGAATCACTAGAAAGTTCTAAATATACAGATAAATGAGTCTTAATTTCTAACAAAGAGCAAACAAACAAACCATGCTTTATTGCTTTTAAATGATGTGAACATCTTTTGTTTGGAAACACCCTCTCCAAAGTTTGACTTTATCTTATTTCTTTAGACACTAGGACCAAATAAGTATAATGTGTGTGTGTGTGTGTGTGTGTGTATGCGTGTGTTTGTGTGTGGGGGGAACTTTTATTATTTGTACAGTGAAGACATTGAAATGAACATTTCTGACATTACTTTTACAGCTGATTCAAAGCAAACTGTGGTTAACTCTGTATCAACTCCTACCATTTTGTTAATGTCCTCATTGTTTAACTTATATTTTTAAAATTTTTTTCCGAAAAAATGACTAGTACCATTGCAATGTTGCAAATGGGGATGGTTAGAATTCTCTTTGTCAGTGGCAATTTGTGAAAGATCATTTGAAAAAAAAAAAAAAAGCCATTGCTTTTGCTCCTGGACATGAAGCATTTGGAGATGTTTGAGGAAGGCAGGGACTGAGGGTGTGAGACCCCTCCAGCAGCCACAGGGCTCTGCACTGGCAGTCCTGTCATGTCAGGATTGTCCTGTGATTATTTTACTGTCTCACCAAGATCCTAAATCTCTGTAGAAAAGTTTCCTGTAGAAAATCTGGACATGCCCATGGAACACAGTAGATTCTCAATAAATTCATGTTGATTAACAGCTGAACCAAAGAAAAGTTTAAGGAGTTCTTAAAGTTTAAGGAACTTCTTATCTCCTGTTAGAGATGTTTTAGCCCAAAAATAATTGAAAGATTTTAAGGTTGTAAAAAGTTTTTTTACAAAGCATCTGCTCTTAATACTTCCTCTGGAGAGGCACATAATTATGGTCCCAGACACTAAACAGCTTTCCAAAGGTCTCACAGCTTGTGATTGCCAGAGATAAATTTCTGAGATTAATATCTTTAATCCTTGTCTCCAAGCATCCTTCACAGTTGTTTCTTTGGCTGTTAAAAAAAGATAGAGAGACCCAGTTCAAAAATCTGATCTCTAGAAGTCGATGAACAGTGAGAGAGAGAGCTTGCAGACTAGTTCCTCCATCATTAAATAATGCTTTGTTTTAGCCAAGATTGCACATAACCTGTTTTAATAACATGGTGATTAAAATGAAATCTTTTAACTCTTTTTGTATTCTCAGCTCTTTCAGGTTTGTCAGCCAGTTTTACGTCTCTGTCTCCAAGAAAGCAGTCACTGGCTGATCCTCCACTATTATCACTACTTATACTAATGGTTGGCTAAGCAAGAGTTCAAAGCAATAAGTCATGAACTTATTATCTTTTATCTTTAGCTCACTTACAGAAATCCTGGTTCACATGATGTGTAACAACATCACGTAAATTAATTTAAGCATATCTCAACATCAATTGCTAAAGATTTACCTTTGTATAGTATTGAATACCTATTTTCCTTTGTATAGTATTGAATATGCTGATATCTTAGAGTTTTATTTGACACCTTACATTTAAACAACAACAAAAGAAGTGAATGTGGTAGTGTAAGCAAAATGACTAATGTTACCAGGGACTAAAAATGAAATGCTCAAAGACATTTTTAATTTCTACTGAAGAAATGATGAATGAGAAATGAGCAGTATTTTGTACCTTATTTGTAAGTAGAAATAACATTTTTTGAGCACTTATGTTCCATACAGCGTAGGAAGCATGGAAGAGATCGTGGTGAAATCAGTATGATTTAGTATTATTGCAGAGGAAGGAAGGGCAGGGACTCTGGGCACACATGGGGGGTTATACATAAGATGCTCCCATGGGGTGGGGTCTGTTACCACCTTGACCTGATGCTGAGCTGAGTTTGCCTGATCAGCATAATTTGTGCATGTCACAACTCTGTCATTACTGAGCCTACCATAACCGAGAGCAAGAGGTATTGAGCTATTTTCATACATGATTTACAGAGGAATTAAATGCTTCACAGATGTTCTCTTTTTTTTTAACAATCCCATAAATTAACTGCAGTCACTTAAATGTTGCTATCTCCAATTAGGCTCTCTTAATCTCCAGTTCTAGTTTTAAGTTAAGAAATCGAGATTGCTCCAGCAATTCAACAGAACTGTACTATAGTCATTGTTCTATAATAGTTGTGCACATTATAAATTTGTTGCTATAACTCATTATTCAATTACTCATCACTTCACTAAAGACAGGAAAAGTATAATAGGTCAATGAACAGTTTTTTTCAATCCTAGAGTAATTAAATTTCAGAATCCTTCAACACTGGACCACTTTCAAGAAAATAATTCATCTTGAATGGAAATAATCTTAAGGAAAGTAATAACAATGAAAACCTAACTATTTTATTAGCAGGCCCTTGACTTTATATATGGTCACAAAATGATGTGACGTGCTTAATTTTAATTACAAACAGCTCATTTCTGCAGATTTATTATCTTACATAAAACTGGGCTCAATGCCCTTATAGAAGAGTAGATAGCTTATAATTTGCTTCTGGTTAGAGGATCTTCATCCTACTTTTATTCTCTTCAAGTTATTTTAACATTAGCATTTATGGTGAAATGGTTGAGTCTTTCTCAACATTTCAAATAATTAATAAGCTCTGTTTTTAGGGGCTTACACCTCAGTAGTAAAAATGTATACCCAAACCTAATTACTCAGGAGTAAGTTTGAGCTTATTACAGGATCTTTTGTCATTTGATTTTTTAAAAATGTTGATTGCTGTTGTCACTACTGCAAGGCAAGTCTTATAGATACTTCCTTTTCAAGGAGAGTGACAGGTTTTCATTGTATGTGTGTATATTATAAAGCAAGTAAAAGTCTTAAGCACTTCCTTCTATGTGCACCTAAGAATTGTTTCTGGTTGATCATAAGTAAGACTAACTCAGGACATATCACCATAATAGAACTCATCCCCCACCCCAAAATAGATTCTGTTCTCCCAAATATATCCAATTTATCCAAACAATTGACAGAATTTCTGCTTGATTTCCCTAACCACATGTACAACACTAAAGTCAAAATTCAATTCCACACCCCACAGTTCACCCAGTTGCACTATAGATACATCCATTGGCTAATGCCAACAAAATCTTTTTGTGTTAGTCAGTTTTCTGTTGCTGTATCAAAATGACTGAGAAAATCAACTTGAAAGAAGGAAAGATTTGTTTTGTCTCATGGTTTCAATCCAGGGATACTTGACTCCATTATCCTGGGCCTGTGGTGAGGTCAAACATCATGGTAGAGTTCATACGGTAGAGCAAGCTGCTCACATTATGGTGGCTGGAAAATGAAATAGAGAGAGGAAGGCACGAGGATTCCTATGTATCCTTCAAGGGCAAGGTCCAATGACCTCCTCCAACTAGGCCTCACCTCCGAGTTTCCATCACCTCCCAATAGCCAAGTCTTCAACATGAATTTTTTTTTTAATTTTTCTTAATTCTTTTGTTTATTTTAATTAGTTGTACATGATAGCAGAATGCGTTCATACATTTTGGTAGATCATACAGAAATGGAGTATAATTGAGTTTTGGGGGAAGATCCAAATCATAATATTGTGCAAAAGGTCGATTTGTTCTTAGGTGGAAATCACTTATGGACTAAAGTCAGAAAAACCAAAACAAAAGGTAAGAATCTTCATGACAGGAATAGGTACACAGATTCTTCTCTGATGGAGCAAATCTGACTTAGGTGCTTTCGAAGACCAGTTTCAAAGTGATTAACTTCCAAGTAAACATTGACTCAAGGGAAAATTCAAAACAAAATGTAAACCAATCAACAGGAGCAAAGCTGCTTTGTTCCAACCTAGTTATTAGATTCTGGTGGGAGGAGGGTGAGCAGATGGCACTTCCACCCAGTCTCAAGAGAGCAGCCTCTCACACACCTTAGCACACTTGCAACAGTAGATCCCAACACACTTTTGGGCAGGTAGAGTGGCATTGACAATGACCACATCCATCCTCCTGCTTGAGAGGCACAGATCTCAGGAGGCACGATGGACTTCAGTGGTAGGAAATGTCTGTGTGTGCATTTTCACTCGGCATGTACGCTTGAGTCCTGGGCCTCTGTGTGAAGCTCCATCACAGACTGAGCTATTTTACCACAAACCAGTGTGCTGGGCACAAAGGGTTTCCAGGGCAGGGTATTAGTTTCCTATGGCTGCTGTAACAAATCACCACAGTGCTTTAAAGCAACCAAAAATGTATTGCCTTGCAGTTCTGAAGGCCAGAAGTTCAAAAGGTGTCCACAGTGCTGTGGAAGTTGTTTTTGGAGGCTGTAGGGGAGAAATTGTCCCATTGCCTTCCTCTTTGAGAGGCAGCCTGGTTCCTTAGCTGTGGTCCCCTGCTTCTACCATCACAGCTAGCAGGACAGTCTCTTCTTCCCTCACACTCCGCTGTGTCCTCACAGTTCCTATCTTCTCTCCATTTCTAACTCTACTGCCTCCTGCTGACAAGAACACTGATTAATCCTCTCACAACTATATGTGTTATGGCACCGAGTTTACCTATATAATAAAAGTAATCTCTCCATTTCAAGGCCCTTAATTTAGTCACATCTGAAAAGTCTCTCTTGTCACGTAAAGTGATAGGTTCCAAGAACCAGAACATTTTGGAGCTCATCTTTCCACCATAGGTAGGGGGGCTGCTTTTCTAACAGTATCAGGAGGGGATCTTCACACTGGAAGTAGAACATGACTTTCTCAATTTCAGGCAAAATGAAGAAACAACATGGAAGAAACCTGGAAATGGAATAATGTGCCTGAGGGCTATGCTGCCCCACTAGCCAAATGCAAATATTTACATGAAAATTAGTAACAGTTGAATCAAAGTGAAATTGCATCTCCTCTACTGGGTTGCTCTAGACATACTTCAAGGGCTCAGCCAGCCTACACAGCTAGTGGCCACCATACTGGACAATGAAGATATAAAACATCTTAATCATTGCTGTATTCTAACTTCTTCTGGAGTTAGAGTGACTCTGAGGATAATAAGCCATAATGCAGTGGCACAGTGGGGAACAACTATTTCCTGAGTGAATGCCAATGTAGTCCCTCTCCGTCTCTATCTCATGCATGGAAAACATACATGAGAAATGAAATCAAAGTATTTATCTCTATTCAGCTCCCAAAATGTTTGTGTCAGCTACACATTTTTTTTTCTGTTTGAATTTATTTTGGGGAAAAAATATTCATGTTCCTAAAATGATCTTTATTTCAAGAAAAAGTTAAGGCAGATTGGGAGTGGGAAACCTATATTCTGGGAAGAATGAGATTCCAATTGTTCTTTCTTTATATTTTACAAAATGTCAGAAGCTCCTTCTCATGACTGTGGGCCCAGGGACAGGGAGCACACAGGGGCCTCTCCACCAGGGTCACCTTTTGGAACGGCTTTTCACGCAAGTCTGCTTTTCCATCTGCTCTTACCTAGAGGGGCCCTCTCCCCACCTCAAGACCTGCAGCAAAGCCCCAACCTATTTGTAGGAAAGGATCCTTCTCACATCAAAAATCTTCTTTTTCCCCTTTACTGGTGGAAGGAAACTGGGCCCTTAAGTTGGAGAGACACAATAAGAAAGTTGTACCAGGTTGTCAACACAGCATCTCAGTAAGTGAGCACCTGTTTCTGGTTACGAGTTGATCCTGAGTATCATCAGCTTAGGATTTGATTAAAAGTGTATGAGTTTGCTATGAAATGAAGAAGAAGGATAAATGTTAAGAGAGATCCACTGTTTCTTTCTAATGCTAAAACAAATAAATCTATTGCTAAGCATTATACAGGTAGATAAACAGATCATAGCCTGTTCAACTGATGCACTATCATGCTGATTTTCAAAATATCAGAACTCTTGAGGCATGAAGCAGCATAAAAACTTTATCTGTGCTTTCTGATGGTATTAGTAGAAATGATATATTATGTATTAGTTATTAATCATTATCAATAATATTAAAAATTTAGTGAAGTGATTCCACTAGAGTGAAAAGGCCATCATACAGCCATTGGGGACTTTGAGTCTTAACAGATGTGCTTCTGGATGCTTCTTAAAAGGACAAAGATCCTGATACAGAAAGAAAGGGCTGGGGATATGCTGCAGATGTGGTCCCCGAACCTACTCATTGCCTCCCTTTTGAATAACAGATGACATTGAAGGTTTAAAGAAACACCAAGATAATCCTTCTTATGTTTTCTTTTTTGAAAAACCTACATGGCATATATATTGTTTATTATATTTGAGGGGGAAGTACTCCAATAATTTGTTCCTTTTTCAAAACTGTCCTGACTATAAGACAGAGGCGCAAGAATCTGTGGGATACTATTTATTTATTCATACAATACTTGGTGGATGTCTATTATGTGGCAGATATGTGTTTCAGCTCTCAGTACATGAGGGGAAGGGCGAGAAAGGACATGGTACCACAAACTTTGAAGTCTGGTGGGACAGCTGACAAGCCAGGTGAGGGCAAAGGTAGCAGGTTCCAAGGGATGTGAGCAGTAGCACAGGGCTTCTCTGATGATGTGGCAGTTGACCAGGTGGTCAGGGCCCAAGGACGAGGTGGAGGGAGAATCCCTGGATGAAAATTGCACCTTCAGAGGCTGTGGGTGGGTCAGGGCTGGCTGGAGGACAGAGAATGGCATCCTTGATGACTTGGGAGAGCCTCACTTTTCATCCTCCAAACATGAGTGGTTGAAAAGGCTTCAGATCTCCCTTGCAACTTCCAATGCCATTTCCATCTCTTCTCTTCCTTTGCCCTCCCCTTTCATCTCACCTTTCTCAACATGATCCAGAGGCACAAGAAGCATTTATATTTGGCTTTTGAGGATAGAAGCGTGAGAACAAAGGAACACATCAGAAAAGAAGAAAAAGTGCTGGACTGGCTAGCTTTGCTTTCATATTGGAGGTCTGTCTACTACTTAACTTTGATGACTTTGGGCAAAAGAGAAGGGGTGTGAAATCTCAGAAGCGCAGTGACTGACCACAGCCTCCTCAGCACTGCTTTTACTGGTGTCTCCCCCAAGTCCGAAATGACCCTACACAGTTCCTTGTGGACATTCTCCCCAGCTCAATATTCATTCACCACTTTCTACAAGCACCTGATTCCAACTATTAAGAAGGTGGATTCTCTTCAATGTCCCCCACACCGACTGTCCTCTCCATTCCTTCTGCTTCTCCTCCCTGTGTTCTCCTCAGGCTTCTTGTGCTTTCTTCTGTGATTAGTTTTTCTTAAGTCCCACGTGTGTTCAGGCACCAGGCTTCACAGCAGACAGTTCCACTGTCCACCTTCCAAGGTCCTCTGATGCCCCTCTTTCCCTCTCCAGCAGACACACAAAAATTCCATTTCTCTTCACACATCACTGTTACATCCATATCCCAAAAGGAAGGAAAAAAATCTTGAAAACCACTATTATAGAGAAATTGAGGCCAAAAAGATTTTCAGTTCTTCTTCACCCTTCCTTTAGAATTTGTTGGTGTGTGATTGCATTAATCCATTGATTTCTTTATGTGAAAGTTATGCTCCGCCATTTTGTCATCATTGTACCTAGCAAGAGTTGCATTAATTTCAATCAGTTTTCAGACACAGACTCATCAGCTGCAAGTAGAAGGGTTCTCTCTCTTTCTAAGTCATCTGGTCCTGGATGCTTCCTTTGTCATGCATCTCGCATGTGACAAATCTGATAAAAAATCATGGTGAAGTCAGTGGGAAGCCCCACCTTGTTCCACTGGGATTGCTGCACTTTTCGGTCTAAGGAAGATGCCTGCTAAATGCTGGCTGTTGAAATGGATATGTATATCTCCAAGTTAAAGTATTCTCCAATCCCCGTGTAAATGAATTTGTTTTAAAGAACTTATTGAATTTTGTGTATTGCCTTTTCAACCTCTTTAGAGATTGGCTCTAAAATATGATGAATCATATTATTAACTTCCTGCTACTGAATTGCATTGTTTTTCTAGGGGAATATCCATCCATTCCTTATGTAGTATTATTTATATTCTGTTCAGTATTATTGCTACCAAATTCTGTTCAGTATTATTTTATTTAGACTTGCATTCACACTCATTGGCGAGAGTAGTCTCAGTTTTTAAATTTATTATTTGTTTGTGTTCATCAGCTCTTTGTGACAATTGTCATTGTTGACATTATTCAAAAATAAAAAAGAATTTGGAAATTTCCCTCTATTTCTGGACTCCAGAAAAAGAAATCAGGAGATTTATTTTTTAACTCCTATTATTCTAGCTTCCAAAGTGATATTTGTTAGTTTAAATAGACTTAAACTGAGATGATGAGCTTCCAAAGAAATATTTGCTGATTTAAACAGATTTAAACTGAGGTGCCAAGGATAGAAATGCAGACGTCTGTGTCAGGGCTTGGAGATAGCATCAAATCTAAAACTGCGTGATCTGAAAACACTGAATTCTGGCACTGTTGTTATCTGTGTTGACGACAGCAAAATATTCAAGGTTTTAGAATATTTGCTTATTTACTTGGAATTGGGAGTTTTAACACCTGCAAGCTGAGTTTCTAATGATGACGTCACTTTTTTCTCCTGGTGGACATGTGGATGTAGAAATTGTCCTACATCACCATTTCCCCAATTCAGGATGTTTCTATCTACAAAATGTTGAAGAGAGATTTGGAAACAAAAATTAAGATAAGTGCACTAGAAGCTCTGATATTGAATTCCTACCTTCGTGATAGAGCACTAGGTATTAATAAGACGGGTGATCACAAAGTCCAAGTGGAGGACAGGGAAGCATGTCCATCCCTAGAGAAAACCATTTCCTGAGGTCCTTGGAACCACACAAGATGCCAATTTCGGCAGGGCATACAGTCAACCCTTGCCCACCCACGGTGAGATTAAAGACCACGATCCTGCCAGGTGGGGAGTTGGCTTCTGGAATGGAATTGTAAGCACAGATCCTCCACCAGGAGCACTGGCAGGTCCAGTGTTATTAAAGGTCATCGGGATCTGTTTTCTTAAAGTTGTGCTGTTGGCAGCTTTATCATGAGCCCTGACCTTTCAGGTATATCTGCTGCAGGACTTTTATTAAAATCCTGTTCGCTTTACTCATGTCAGGAAAGGAAGGTGAAGGCTTGCTGAAGGTTAATGGGCTCTGGGAGGTACCTTCCCTCTGACATTCCAGTGCTGGCTAATAAACCAGCCAGTGCCCTATCAGATGGCCCCAATCCTGCTTAGATTTAGCCATTAATTTAAATTTTGTTGTTCTCTTGAAATAAGAGGGAAAATGCCCAGAGATCATAGCCCTGTTGGGAAACTGTTTTAGCAATATTATCTATGTGACTTTGCTGAAATATGGAACTCTATACTGAATGGATGACCTATATTATAATTATAAAACAAAATGATGACAATTACAAAATACTACATAATTCAATAGAAAAGAGGAATGTCTTCTATAAACAGTGAGCATTCGTCAGTGGAGAGGAAGGCGTAGTTTCTGCTGGACACAGAATTTACCTAAACTACACATTCTACTGCAAACTAGACAGAATCTAAGATGAGAAAACCCACCCCCCTAAAAAAAATCACCAAAGAAAATTAATTCACACTTGAATTATTAATTTATGGCATGGAAAATTATTTTAACAAATGTAAGCTAAAGTAAAAATAAACAGAGCCAGTTGCTTAATATATGTGGGCAAGAAACATTTACTGAATTAATATATGAAAGATGACATCTCCCAAATTCACAAGCCTTTTCTT
Organism: Glaucomys volans; assembly: GCA_020662805.1. Taxonomy (NCBI): domain Eukaryota; kingdom Metazoa; phylum Chordata; class Mammalia; order Rodentia; family Sciuridae; genus Glaucomys; species Glaucomys volans. Next base: position 53,227 of record JAJEJO010000441.1, on the reverse strand, counting down.
GATGTAAAATTATGAGCAATTCAAGTGCAAATGCTTTGAGTTATGTAATTTTTAAAATTTATGTTTTACCCCAGTGTTATAAATCAGTTCTCTTAAATAACAAATAAGAGACCATGATATATCTCAGGTTCCTACTTCATAAATTAACAAAATTTGGCTTTTCTATGATAGATATGTGGAAGGAATATAGTTCTGAAATAATTCAAAATAACAGCAAACATAATTTGGTCATATTTTCGCCTCTCTTATGTTAAGACACATTGAAGGGGTTTTCATAGTCCTTTGCTTAAATTCTCAGAATTATTCTCTAGATTCTAGAGGGTATTAGCGAGAACCAAAGGATTATTTTCAGGCTCATTTAGACTAATGATATTGGACAAGTCCCTTAAATCATACGAATCCCATTCACTGTCTTGCAGGATGAGGACACTGATACCTAATCCAGAGAGCTAATTATGAGACTTGAATGTCATAACTTAGGGCATTGAATGTGCCCTGCAGAGGGTCCAGAGATACAGACTAAGTGCAACATTCCCACCTCAGGAGACTAAAGGACAAAACTGAAGGACAGCCACAGAGTCCTGGTCAGGACCTTCTCCTTCTCCATGGCTGTCCTTTAGGTGTGACCCTGAGACATGAGAGCCAGGGAGGCAGGCAGAACCACATCTCTGATTTTCCCTGAGGAATGGGGGCCGGAGAGGACCTTACTGGTTTTAGATTTTTACTAGTAAGTAGAAGATTACTAGGACAGAAAGAGTATTGTGTGAATAGGAGACTTTAACCAAATGGACTGGGCATGCTGGGACAAGTCTTTGCCCTATACTGGAGAAGGGGCGGGGGCTTCTTTCTATTCTCTCTTTGTTATGAGTGGCATGCCTTGTTTTGCTTTGGCTATGTGGATCTTTACTACTTTACCTTGCTTTGTTATATTCTACTCTATGTAACTGTACTATATGGAATATTATACGAAAATTGCAGTGTTATGTGTGACTGTGCAAAAACCCAATGACATTACCCTAAAAGAGGTGTAACCAATGAGAGACCCCTAAAATGGGGTGTAATCAATCAGAAGTAGCTTAGAGCAATCACACCCAACACCCCCAAGCGCCATCCACCTTATCAAACCTGGACAGACACAAGATAGAACTATAAGAGGACAGGCCAGAGAGCAGGGGAGGGGATGGTGGAGGGCTGAGACCAGGCCAGAATGGATGTCAGAGAGCTGAGGACACCAGATGTCACCAAAGAGCTAAGAAGGACCCTAAAAGACGCCCAACCTTTGCTGCTTCCCCCCTGCAGTGAATTCTTCACACTTCCCCTGGGTCTGACGAAACACCAGCATTGAGAGACTACCTAACTCTCAGGTCTCATACTTTAACAGCTGATGACCCTCTTCTTTTTCCTCACTTCATTCATGTCTTCCCTGTCTCCTCCCTTCTTCTTTCCCTCTGTCTCTTTCTCTTTTTTCTCATTGCTTTTCTAGTTCCTTATTCAATTTTTATCTTCTTTTCTTCCCTCATTTACTCCCTTTCCTACCCACTTCCTTCCCTACTTCGTATCTTGATTGATTGTTCGACACTCACTGCAGGCTGACTCAGCAGGCCTTAGACTAGAGAGCCCCATCCCTGCTATAATCCAGGTGATGACTGTTAATATAATTAGAGTCTGGACATTAGGCTAAATCCACAGGTCAACCATACATAAATTATAATCTATACCATTAGCAGGTATAGCTGCCCCTTCAAATTTGACAGAAACTTCTTGTCATCACATATGATATTAAAATATTTTCTAGTTATGACCTTTTATTTATACCATAGTAGGGTGATTTACAGAAAAAATAAGTTGAGCTGCTTGATTTGAAATTGTGCTTTTAACCAGATTTAAATCCCACAAGTGATTTTTGACATAATTTATTTGAAAAAAAAATTGAAAATATATGTTACCTATAGCTCAATTCTGTTGATAAAACCAACCTGAACATTCTGTTATAGAAGCAACAGAACTGTAAACTCTGGACTTGGTTGTTCTCTTCATGTACCATTTGATACTACAAATGATTTATCTAGGATACTATTCGAAATTGCTAAGGAAATGGGGTATACTATATCCAGGACTTGGATGTGGGCAGTTTGAATTTATCTATCTATAATCTATCATCTATCTATCTATCCATCCATCCATCCATCCATCCATCTAGTGTATTCAAATAAAGATAACTCTGCAATCCTCTTTAGTCTTATTCTCTAACATTTGTATTCTAATGTTTATCTCAACATGCTGTTTTTCATTTCACTTTTTCCAACACCCCGCTCCCCTGATTTGTCCACTGGCTCAGTTCATTCTGTGCTGGTATAGCAGAATACTTAAGACTGGCTTATTTATAATGAATGGAAATTTGTTTTCTCAGAGTCCTAGAGGTTGGGAATTCTATGAACAAGGGACTGGAATCTGGTAAGGGTCTTCCTGCTTCATCATTCCAAGATGGAAGGGCAAGAGCTGGCAAGAGGGGCCACTTGTCCAACCCATGAGGGTGCAGCCATCAGGGTCTAGTCACATTTAAAGGCCAATCTCTTTATACTGTTACAACAGAAATTAACTTTCAAACAAGTTTTAGAAGTCACGAAGATTTCAACAATAATATTCTGTCCTCTGGTCACTCAAAACTTAAAACTTTCTCACATACAAAATACATTCATTTTAACTCAATAGCTTCAAAAGTCTTAAACTCATTTCTATCTTTTGGTATCAACTTGAAATTCCAATGTCCAGAATCCCACCTAAGTCAGGTAAGGAAATGTTTCAGATCAAGATTCATCCTAAGGCCAATTGCCCTCCAGTCATGAGCTTGGGAAATCAGAACAAGTTGTATTCTTACAAAATACAATGGAAAGACAGGCCATTTCTATTCTTAAACTGGAGAAATGCTTGAGAAAAAAGAGGGAATTGGTCCCGAGTAAGTCCAAAAGCCAACAGAGCAAACAATGTTAAATTTTAAGACTCCAGAATAACCATGTTGGACTTGGTGTCCTGTCTTCTGGACACACTGATATGGGGGTTGGATCCCCAAGGCCTTAAGCAGCCCTGCCCTCATAGTTTTGGGAAAGAATTAGCTACTTCCAAGCTAAAGGTTGCTGGGACAGTTCCTTCCTGGCTGTAATGCTAAGGTGATGCTTCCTTGCTGAAGGCCAGCCAGGGAACAGCTCCTAGAGGCTTCTCCCATCCCTCCTCATGTGGTCCTCTCCATCTTTGGCCATAAAGGCAGGTGAAGTTCTCACCTTTGAACCTCTGTAACTTTCTCTTCTGTAACATCAGCAGGCAAAGCACTTTGCTTGTAAGTAGTCATGTTATTGCCTTAGACCTATTTGAATGACCTAACATCAGCTGTGCTGTGTCATATGATACAATCACAGGAGTGATAGCATGGTTTCTGGGGACCAGATGAACACCCTTGGTGGAGGGCTTTTTAGAAATTCTGTCTACTATGGTCAAATAGAGATTGAAGGAGAAGAAAGTTCAGGACAAGGGGAAATGTTGGTATATGTAAAATGCATTAGATTTAGAGTTAACAAGATTGACTGGCAGATTGGATATTGCAGTCAAAGTTTTAGAGGAGCAAAGGATGAGTGGGATTTCAAACCTGAATCCCTGAGACAGTTTTGGACACAAAAAGAAGAAAAATGCCCAATCAGTTGGGATAGGAGGAACATTCCACTGATATCTTTAATTCTAAGATTCAATCCCCCGCCACCTCACTCATGCTCATTTTCAATCAAACTATCTTAATCTCTTTACTTTTAAACAAATGTTGTCCTTATCTAGAGTTTCACTGTGTATGTATTTAATCTGAGACTTCTGGTGAGAAGCTGTGTTAGTGCATATGATTTTTCCAACCACTGCTGTAAGGGCTGTTTTTCACTTTCAACTTGTAGTCATATAGTACTGCACCGTCCACTTGTGAATGAAGATCCTTACATTCCTACCAGGACCATCATCACAGTCTACTGACAGCACCACAAGAGGCAGCTTGGCAGTAGGTTGTCAACAAAGACCAGGTTGCTACATTTGCATAATTGATGCTGGCGGCCAGATGAGAAGCCACAGACTTCCTGAAAGGTCAGGGAATAAGCAAGATGATTCCTCAGGTACCCTGTTGCATTTGATCAGTTACACTGTTGCACTTGACATTCACATTTCTCTTTGAAACGGTAGTAATAGATAGACTGCAAATATCTATTGCATTTTGCACCTTGCTAAGATTTCCTCTTGCAGATAATTTAGACAGCCAGAGAAGATACGTTCACATTTGATGTGGTACCTTTCAATAGGTTTATGCATATTTTGCACATTATTTATCTTACCTGCCCATCAGAATTCTCTACTCTGCTTAAAATCAAAGGAAGAGTGCTTTTAAAGAAATGTTTGTTTCATTTGCTTGTTATAGCATTGTAAAATATTAGTATTTTCATGATTTTGCAATAATTGCAAAAAGATGCTCAATCTTTCCCTTACTCACTTAAAAGAGAATGTTAACAAGGATATGTGTTTTATGTAACATATGTGTTTGTGTGTATGTATGCGTATATATGGTCATACAAATGACAATGGAAGAAATTGACATAATAATAAATTCCAATGAAAGAAGTTAGTAGACAGCGCAGGAAACAATGCCAATTACATACTTAAATTGTTATTTTCAAAAACGATTTAACTTTATTTTTGTCACACATTTCCCTAAGCATAAGCTTTTGGGAGGTGTAGTAGGTAGAGTTAGCTCATGTCACCTCTCCCAACCCTGTAGTTGTTATTTGTGTACATATGGATATTTATATGACCTAAAATATAAAGATGTTTCTTCTGTCCTTAGAACACTTCATATTTATCATTGTAGATATTATTTAATCTACAATTGCTTGCTGTATATGTGCTCAGATTCTCAGGTAGGTTTGACCCCCTGATAATAAGTAGATATATGGTCATTCCTTGGTTTCTTCGGGGCATTGATTCCAGAAGCCTCTGCCAGCACCACCATCTGCAGATGCTCGAGTCCCTTCTATAAAATGGCATGTAACCTATGCACATCCTCAGATACACTGCACATCATCTTGAGATTACTTATAATCCCTAAGGGAAGGTAAATACTATGGAAAATGGTTATTACACGTAATTGTTTAGGAATAATGACAATCCCCCCCCCCCCCCAAAAAAAACTGCACAAGTTCAGTTGTTTTTAAATAACCATTTTCACTCAGTGGTCAGTGTTTGGTTGAGTCCATGGATGAGGATGTGGAGCCTAATTATTAGGAAGGTCATTTGGAATTGGGTGTTTTATACAGGATTGGTTAGTTCTTATGCAGCACCCAATTCTAAAGCAAGAAATATGTCTCAGTGCCCCAGATTTTACTCAAATAACTCAGCAGAAAAATTACTGTTAAAATTAAAAAAGAAAATTTCTGTAGCTGTAAAATTTTAAATTTAATTTGGGATTCTTTATTGATTCTAACCTAACTTGCTGGAGATAATTCCTCTTAAATATTATGTTTTAAAAATAAAAACCACAAAAATGAAGAGAGGATTATTTGTATTTTCAACAACAGAAGGAAAATGTAGAAATAGAAATAAAAATACTGCATAAACAGCATATTTTATTTGCAGGTCATTGACATTAATCATTAAACAACTATGTTATTGAATTCTAGTGTCAGCTAATTAAATGCAAAGAGCATTTAATTAAATCCACCAGGATATTAATTATCACCTTATTTTTAAGAGATATGCATAATTTATGGAAAAATTGAGAAAGACCACAATGTAGGAATTTGTGTTTTTGTAAATTATTTTTTATGTTAAAGCACTTTATATAATATTGGAGTAGAGGGCACTATCAGTAATTCTAATTTTATTTACATAATGTTTCATGAATACACATATATATAAATATGCACTCACTGGAGAGTATTAGAAAAAGAGAAAAATGTAAAGGAGGAAATGAAAACTGCCTCAGTGCTGTCACATTGAGTGTGTCACTGTAAAGATTTTAGAGTATTTTTCTACCTTTTTTCCTAAGCAGAACCATAAACAAATGCAAGCTGTGTACACACACATGAATCCGTGTGTAGGCATGTCCACCTGGAGAACGTGTGCATGACAACATGCGGGCACACACATGCTCCACAACACCTCTGAAGTCTATTTGTCTCTGTCCACTGGCATCATCACGGTTGAAACCACAGGCACCTCTTATGGGTCCCCAGCTAAATGTGCCTCTCTTTGAATCTATTCTTCCTATGAGAGTCATGATGATTTTAAAAATTGAAGACTGGATTGTACCACTTCCTGCTTAGTCTTCCCCTGCTCTGGAGATAAAGGGGGAAATCTCCCCATGACCAGAGGGCCCTGGGGGATGCTGTGCCTACCAGTTCTTAAGCCTTAAGTCAGACCTTGCTCCTTTTGATCCTTCTCGTCTGGTTATGCTGACTTTGCTTCTCTTTTTGGACACCTTGATGTCCTTTTAACCTCGTGTGCTGTCATGTGGAAGGCACAAGACCTCTTACCACATTACCACCCAGAGAAGATAAAGCATTTTTAAATTTCCCATAGCAGATCTGGTCTTCACCAGGAGTCCCCACCAACTGGTGTGTGGGTTGAGAATTGAACAGGACGGTCACTGTAAGTCGAAACTTGGTCTGATTCAATAATCTCATCAGTTTCTTGCAGTGCTGTTCTTCAGGAAACTGGTGTCCTCTTGTTAGCCTCTTGGAAGGTGGACGTGACATTTAGTTAAATGTATCCAAGTCCTGTGTATACATAGGACAGACCTGGATGTGGCTCTCAGGTCTCTAACTTCTTAAACTGTGGTCTATAGAGAACTCTATCACTGATGGTATGGAAAAATTAAATTTCAATACTTTTGACCTAAATAACCTTAAGACATTGATTTGTTGTTGTTTTTTGTTTTGTTTTGGTACCAGGGATTGAACCCAGGGGCACTGAACAACTGAGCTACATCCCCAGTCTCTTTTTATATTTTATTTAGAGAAAGGGTCTCACTGAGTTGTTTAGAGCCTTACTAAATTGCTGAGGATGGCTTTGAACTTGAGATCCTCCTGCATCAGCTTCCCAAGCTGCTGGGATTATAGGTGTGCACCACTGCACCTGGCCAAGACATTGTTTTGAACCAGCAAAATAGGCAGAAACTATTTTAAAAATCACCCTTAAGTAGCAGATCTTTTTCAGATGAAAGTAAGAAGAAACAGATCCTATTGAATGAAAACTGTACCATAAGCAGTGAAGGTACATGGGGAATTTAGAGGGTGCAAACTGGAGGAAGACCACCACCTCCGAAGCTGGGAGACAAGACACTGTGACTTGAAATCAAGGTGTTTATGCAGATGGAGGGAAAGAGAGAGGTGGGGGAGACAGAGACTCACAGGTAGAGAGAAACAGACAGAGCAAGCATGTCTTGCCCTGACAATTGTACCCTGATATCCTGGGGTGCTGTCTGATGGTATCCCCTTTTTATGCATATTTTGTTAGTTAATAAGTCAACATATGCACATTGACTGTGCAAATAAAACTTAGAATGACAGGGAGTGTCCATTGAGTGCTTTGCTTTAAGCAGTGTTGGAATGCCTTTACACCCAAGGCTACACGAAGTACAACCACCAATGGGGAAACTGAGGCAGGGGGCTGTTCTGGTAAGTCCAGCCAATGCAGAGTGCAATGTGAAGACACGATTTCTGGCTTTGCAAGTCTGAGACCAACTCTGTAACGTGGGGTCCTAGCCATGCTATTCAATGCAAGGGAAGAGGCTCTTTCTGAACCATCAGGTTTTAAAATTGTCTTTTGAAATTTAATCCAAAAATACCCCATCCTGGTGGGGGACACATGGGTCAAGCATCCTGCTGGCCATCCTCCCCGGGACTCACTTGCCACACCTGGGCTTTTCTCCTGCACTTGCTAAATCTGGAATCTTCTTTGCTCTTGTCCAGTAACCCCTCTTTCCTAGTTGGGATGGAGTTTTCTGAGAAACATTTATTGCTAAATGGTCTATGTACTGTAACCCCTTGAGAAAACCAATAATGTCATTTTGATGGCCTAACATGATTTGGTGGTTTTAACTTCACTCTTAGTGACAAAGGGAAATGATGCCAGTCAAACCAGACAATTAGACTAACAGAAATAAACAAATCATGAGGTTTCTAAAGCAAGCAAAATTCTTTTATGAAACACAAAAGAACATATTGGAAGATTTAGAATTCCCTAGCCATACTCTTAAATATTTTTATTGATTTTCTTTTTTTTTCAGAGAATAAATGTTTGCACAAAATTATTTTGATCCTTGGTGCCAAGACCTTGCATCTTCTTTCATCCTGTACCAGGGTCTGTTTTGTTGATCTTTTGTGCTTCAAATTGTCACTGGCTCTGGCTAATCGTTGTCCTGCTTTTCTTTGTTGGAAAAGTGACAAGGTTAATGACAGCTATGTGTTCCTAACCATGTTCCTAATCTAGCAGTTCTATCCTTTTAAGGGTAGAACAGATTCACCACTGACACATACATAATAATTTCCCAGAGACCTTCCAAAAGGTGATTAATGTCCTTGCATTGGGGTATATTTTTTCTTTTAGGTGACTGATGGAACAAAACCAAGATGATACAAAAAGATTATCACTGGAAATAGAAAATGTGGGTGGTAGATGGGAGACTGAGATCCAGAGAAAAATAAAAACAAAGCAATCTGGAAAGAGGGGCAGACAAATTGAATGTAGCTGGCAGATCTCTGCTTCCTGGAGGAGCTGCTGTTCCTGGAATCGAGCTGCAGCCAGCGGGGTTTGTGAACGGTGGATCTGGATTGTGCTTTTAAAAGTTTTAGGACTGGTGAATCTGAAATAGCTTATCAAAGGGAACACGAAGATAAAAACATTGCTCTACACATTATTTATCGATGTCTCTAAGGTCTAAACAGAGCGTTAATGCTTGAAATGTTGCCATGTGCTTGCATACCAGAATCCAAAAAGAACAGAGAGAACATTACAAATTAATGCTAAACCTTGAGGCCCAGAGATGTAGGAACTGCCCCTAACGTGAATCAGCTAAGAAAGCAATGGCCTTGGATCAGATATAATTGATTGCTTAAGATGGATAAACAACACCAGGGACATGAATAGAGAAATGAAAAAAAAAATTGTTTCTAACAAAATATCCAAAGTAGCCATGAAAACTACTCATGGAAATGATAAAAACAGAATTTCCCCTTAAATTTTATTACTAGAGCTGTACTTATCTTTTGCCTCTAGTGGGAGCAGCAGCACAGAATTCAGAGGTCAAGTTAGCAAAGGTGATTCTTTGGAAATCAAATGTGACTGAACCAACACAAGTACTCACCCATATGCCAAGTGGCTTTGTGGGCTTGTATTGCTTATCCACCTGGAAAGTCAAATCACATTTTCTGGGTGTTTCCAGACCTGTTCAGTCTTATGTTTGTGAGTTGGAAAATGGGTGTTTCCAGTGATTCTCGAACACACATGAGAGGCACCAGCACCTCCAATGCTAAGGGTTGGGGAGGGAATGAGCAAGGACTTTTCCTTCTCTGGTACTGCCAGGAGAGGGGCCCAGGAAACACAGAGGTGCATAGCAGAAATGATTATCCATAATCTGTAAAACAGTATGATGAAATATCATCCAAAACCATCCAAATGGCTTTATTTTTGGTCTTGTAAACAATTAGTTATTAATTCAGAATATGTGCCGGCTGGCAAAGCAGCACAATTGTAAGGCTGTAGTGTCAGAATGCTGGTATGATTTTTAACTTGAAGGGAGATGCTGGGAATAAAACGAAGAGGAGGACTACTCCAAGTAAAAGAGGAGGGCACTTGACTCTTCCAAGTCCACAGACTGGGGTTGAGCTGGGTGGACTTCCAGGACAGCTTCTTGCAGCCCAGTGTGGTGAATCTTGTTCAGAGAGCTAATGGTCAGGCTACCGCTGTTTGGGTGCTGATTTTTTTTCCTATGACTTCACTGTATGTGTTTCTCAGTTCTGATAGTTTTGGGGGAAAGTCTTTAGAGCTTTCTGGGTAGAAGATCATAACCTCTGCAAGGGGAGACAATTTAACTGCCCTCATAATGATCTGGGTGACTTTCACCTCTCTTTCTTGCCAAATCACTCTGGTTAAGCGAATTTTCTCACATTTGAACTTATTGTAGTTCATCAATATTTTTGATGACTCTAAGATAAAATTAAACATTTTAAATTTAAATTAAAAATTTCTCAAACATATTCATTTTAGGGTTAAGACCAAACAACAAAAATGCCTTTCAGTGTTTCGTAGTGAGGTTGTCCCAGCTGGTCGATCAGGACATTTAAACTACTGGGTATAGAAGAGTGCTCCCTTAGTGCGGAGTAAATTCCCCAGGACCTGATTAAACAGTGGAATCAGAACTCTCAATTCCCCTGGTAGCTGCCAATCTCCTTTCAGTTGCCCAGGTGGGGCTCCTGGGCAGGATGAGGCAAAGAGGATGCCATGACCACTCTGGATATGTTATTAACTCTACATGAATAAATTGGCATATTTAGATGATAATATGTGGCATTTTTAAGTTCTTGTAAGAGTTAAGTATTCAAAAATAAACAAAACCTCAACATAATTAAAAATAAGGACAAAAGGCAGAAAGCTAAGATTTATTTAGTCATCTCTCCATATCCATGGAGAGTTGTTTCTAGAACCTTCCACAGGTATCAAAATCCACTGATGCTCAAGTCCCCTATATAAAATGGTTAGTATTTTATGCGATCAATGTATGTCTTCCCATATGTCTTAAATCACTTTCAGATTACTTAGAATGCCTAACCCAATATAAAGGCTATGTAAATAGTTGTTGTATGGTATTGTTCAGGGAATAATGGCAAGAAAAATGTCTGCATGTGTGAAGATGAGGCATGACTTTTTTAACATTTTTGACCCAGTTGGGCTGAGTCCATGGTACTCATGGGCATGGAGAACTGAGTACACTTAATGTTCCAAATGAACTGTAAGTGTTATTTCAAGAATTCTAGTAGTTAATGTTAGAGTGGGTGCTGTCATTCCTGTTCTAGAGAGAGAAGCCATGGCCCCAGTAGTGTAAGTAGCTTGCAGTACATCACAGCTAATGTATGGAAGAGCTGGCCTGGATATCCCAGAAGGGACCCAGCTCCACACCCACCCTGTTTGACCATTACTTCAGCAGCCTCTGGCTTTGCAGCCACAGACTCTAAGTGTGAAAGACATATGGGAAAACTGAGTGGATAAACAAAGTATACAAAATCAGCTACAATGGCCAGGCGTCCAACAGTAATAGCCTGGCTAATTCACAAGCAGCCTTGTGTGCACAGGAATGAAGTTTCTGCTTCCTGTTGCGCACTGTGCATTGCTGCAAATTATGGTCTCAAATCCTAATGCCTGAGGCAGTGACTCACAAAGAGTGGTTATTATCTGGTCATATATTAGAAATGCCAGTTCTCCTTCAGAATCCAAAACCCAAGGGGTGGGGCCCAGCATCGGTCTTACCCTCCTGGCGGTTCTAATGCTTGCTCAAGTTATTCAAGATTCACTTGTCTAAGGACAGCAATCCTTATCCTTGCCCAGAAGGGATCCTGCTGGTGCGATGACTCTTATGTGGAATTATCTTAATACTACCCTATAGTGATTTGTAGATTTCCAAACTGTAGTGGGCTCTATTCATGTATTGTGGAAAAACTGACAGAAATTATGCCTTCTCTGAGTACAATTTTATCTTAGAGAACAAAAAATTTACATGTCAAAATTTTAGCATGTCCTGTGTTATCCAGAACAAGTTGCCATGGTTCGAATGTGTTCCCCAAAAGATTGTGGAAACGTAATCCCCAAGTTCATATGCTAATGATATTTGGAGGTGGGGTCTTTGGAAAGTAATTGAGATTAAATGAAGTCATGGCATAGGGGGCATGGTGGCATTGGTGGCTTCATAAGAAGAGGAAGAGAGAGCTGAGCTAGTTGCTTGTTGTCTGGCCACATGACTCCTTCCACCAAGTCATGCCCACAGGAAGGCCCTTGATGGTTGTCAGCACATATCAGTGCCAGGCTCTTGGACTTCCCAGCCCAGAACTGTGAGCGAAATCAGCTCCTATTCTTTTTAAATTATTCAGTTTCAGATATTTTGTTTTAGCAACAGAAAACACACTGATACACAGACAACATACGAGATGCTTCTCTCATCACTGTGCTGGATGAACCATAAGTAGTATTCTACTTCTCACTCTCCTATTAATACTTATTAAGATTATTGAGCTATTGAGATAATTTTCAAGAATTCATAATGTATTCCCACTTCTTCCCCTACCCCACAGACAGATGAACCACAAGAAAGACACGATAATGCGATAATGCATGGCATGAGTATTCAGTATGGGCTGGGGTGCAGATCCATGGCAGAGCTCTGGCTTGGCAATGTGTGAGGCCCTGGTTCTCTCCCAGCATCATGAGAGAGAAAGAAATCAATATGCTCAGGTCATTGCCATAGTAAAGAGGGAAAAGAGGAGTCAGCAGCATCATCAGTCATCAAAGATTGGTCAAATGCATGACAGATGAAGGCCAATTTATTTGAAGGGCTGTGACTTCCCAGATGAGCAGGTGCTTTGTGTTCAAATGAAGCCACTGCACAAAAGAATTAAATAAATGCATTATGGTCCATTCTTTCAGATAATCAAAACTGGCTTTCCTCCCTGATCTGTCACCTGTCTTCATTGCCTCAGGTAAATCAACTATATGCAGAGCAAGCATGAACTTCATTTTTGAATATTTGTTAAAAATACGTATACAACCATATGCTGATAGAAGTTAGCATAAGCACTTAAATATGAATATGTTACTATTATTATTGCTTTTCTCCTTGGAAACTTGTTGGATAATTGTATCTCCTGACATAGAAATCAAATGGGAAACTTCAAATATTAGAATAAAATAGATACATAATGCCTAAATATCTCAGAAGGTTATATGTCAATCTTATTTAAAAATAACCCTAGACTTCTAAAAATATTTCATAATACAATTGTGGAAAAAAACAAGGTTATTTTTTAGAATTTAAACACAGGAATCTATTTTTATACAGTTAATTTAAATTAATATATAAAACAACATAATTATTTGGAAGGAAAAAAATATTTGCTTAAGATATTAAGCTTAGCAATTATGGCACATGATACTGAGTATTGATGAGCAGAACACATAACCTTGAACCCAGCTGAGTAAAGAATATATTTCTCCATTTTGTACTATCAATTCTAATCTTGCAGGATCTGTGACCTTCAATAATGCTCAATTATCACTCTTTTTTTTCTTCAATTAAGTTTTCTTTAGTGGATGATAATAAGCATAGGTGTAGAGTGTAAAAAGGTTTTCCAATACTCTAAAATGCACATATTATACAAAATGACAGCAAAGCATTGCTTCTTGATAATTTCATGGTTCTGAGAAATTTGAACCTGTCAAAATTTCCTATTGTTCCTACTTAGGTCATAAAACATGAAGACCTATCAAAGAAAATAAGTTGCTTTTAGATTTTAATATTTCAACTCCATCAGACATTCACAGAGTTATGGATATGAACATTTCTCTGTCTACCCACAGGCAGTTTGAAAACACCCAGAGGCACACACCATTTGATATAGTTTGTAGGACATGGAGGAGAAAGCCCGTTTACAACCAATTTTAATTACTGGGGAAATATGAAAAAATTTAAATAGGTTGGAAATTTCACAGGTAACCTTAAATTCTAGTATTCACACAACTTGTCCTTCCAAAGCAGGTGTCAAAATCGGTGCTCAATATTCTGCCAGAAAAGTCTCTTATTGATCCACAAAGCAAATAGGAAGCTTCACTCTTTTATCAGTGAATTGTCCCGGGGTGCCCTGAAGATCACATACCTTTCTAGTAAAGGTCCCAAGGTGAAATAAACACACTCTAAGTAAACTACCATATATTACCCTATATTCCAGCCAACTTCAGTTTCAGTAGAATTTTCAGTCTAAAGCCATGTCATTTGGAGAGTTAAATAAAATAACCAATAATGAATTTACCACCTAAAAACATTTGTCTTAAACTGAATGTAAAATATTCACCCCAGGAACTTACCAACTCTGGAAAAGAGTATTTTTAAAGATTATGGTTACAGATTAAAAACTCACAATATAGAGAACAGGATATGGTCTAAAATAAAGATTCTGTATGTGCAGGTGGTCACTCTGCCGAGGATTACTTTTGACACAATGCTGATTTCAAATACTCTTGTGCTGCTGGGTGAGCCAGGGAGTAGCCCCTGTGCCTGGAAACTATCTTTCTTTCTATCTTCTGTTGAATCAGACTGTTGCTTCAAGAGATGAGTGGTTTAGAATTGGCACTTTGCATACCATTGGGTGTGACACGCATCATTCAAACAATCACACAGGGCACGTTTCAGAATGACTGCAGGCAAGTGTGGGTGAAGGCCAGGAGCACACCTCTAAAAAAGTATAAAAAAAAAAAAAAAAAAGAAAAAAAGAGGCTGCCTGGGGGATCAGGGAAAGCCTGCTAGAAAAGCAATTCCAACTGTGCTCTGAGGGATGGAAATGGATTAAATGAAAGGGATGAGCCATTCCACCCCTGAGTGTCAGGAGCATGGGTGACACTGAGTGACAAGAAGGCCTGGTGACTTCAAGGAGGTGTCACTGTGGTTTGGAGATGAAGACTGGGGAAAAGAGGACTGACATGACACAAGGTTGGAGCTCTCTGCAAGGCCATAGCTGGCCGCAGCACCAAGTGGTCACACATTGCTGTAGGGTCAGTTCTGAACTGTGATGGTTCAGGGTGACACTCAGTGGTGTCCACTTCAGGCAGATACTTGAACAAAAGTCACCTGCTAGATTTTGTGTTTCCCTGCCTTAAATGAAATGTTTTGTGCCAGTGGCTTCATGAAAACTTGAGCATGCTCTCTGTTTCGAAAGGACGGCTTTGTCTCTCCCTCCCTCTAAAACAGTGGCCTCTCCCTTCGCCCTGCCTGTCGCCTGCCCTCGCAAGAAGTGACCGCAACCTCTGGACATACTTTGTCTCAACTGGAAGAGGCAGCTGTTGCCACCTAGTGGGTACAGGCCATGGGAGCAGATGAAACACGACATGCAGGGAGAGGCCCCCACAATGGTCTCCTGGCACTAAATGTCAATAGAAACTCTGAAGTGCTTTAAAAATTAATGGTATTTTTCATAGTTTCTTGACCTAAAACAGAATACAGGTATTTATATATTTTCCGATATAGAAGGCAAGCCAAGTAGGCAAGATATTAGGATCTAAGTAACGGGAAACACATTTGAGATGCATGTTAAATACACCCAGAAGTTTTAAAGGCAGACTTGACTGGTTACTTAAATTTGGAGTTTTTACAGTACACAGAAATTAAATTTATGCTACCAGTGAGATTGTGTAATGGAAGGAATACAAATCAAAAGAAAAAAGAGGCAGGATCAAAATTCTGGGATCCCCACATTTATCCACTGGGGAAAGGAAAAGGAGCCTACAAAAGGAAATCAGGAGGAACAGGGAAAGGCCAAAGAGACAAGAGAAAAAATGGCTGTAGCATGGAAATCCAAGTGAGAATTGTTTCGAGAAGGAAAAACTGATTTTTAGTGCCAAATAAATCTGAGAAGGAAGGAAAAGATAGAAAGTCCATTTTATGAGATGATAAGGTGGCCATAAGTGACCTATGTGGAGAGTCATCTTGGTTGAGTGATGGAGGCAAAAGCCCAGCAGGACCGAGTCCAGGATTAAGTGGTGGTGTGGAACTGGAGATCACACTCTTTTGGGGTGTCTATTCAGAATTAAGATGGATATGAGACAGACCTGCCATGCTTAAAGGTAGATGACAGAGAGCTAGCAATACAATGTAGAGGGTAAAGTTGAAAGCTAGCAATACAATGTGGAGTGTGGATTTTCTTAGAAGATGGAAATGGACAGGATTTCAAAAAGAGATACCACCTCTAATGTCACAGGAGAGAAGAATGAATAAATTCTTCATTCTGTCTTTTGAATAGGATTGACCTTTATGCAAGGTCAATGACCTTTATGCAAGGTTTGTGGCCAGTTGTGTAGGAAGAAACATTTATACATAAAATAAAAATGAGGAGTGGTCAACATTAGTATCTCAGTTGCTCAAACCAATCCGATCAGGGATTCTGTATGCCATTATAGGAAATGTTCTCTACATTCCCTCATCTGCTATTGTCCGTGCTGATCCCTAAATCCCAAAGACCTTGCCTACTCTGTGTTCTCTGGGAAACATTTTTTGTACTTTCACATGGAAGGAGAGTTCCTTCCTCCAAGTTCTAATCAGTCTTACCATCACTACTGTGTTTGTTACCTAGTTAGTTCCTACACTTGACCAAGAACAGCTCCAAGGTATGGTCATGGGACACCAGTGCCCAGCACTGGCATCTGGATGACTGGTAAGTGACTGTGGAGGGGTTATGCTTTCCTCTTTGTTCTTTATGTAAATATCTTCCTGATGGAGTGCTATGTTATGTTGGCAAAATGGCGCATCTCAAAATTTACACACTGAACTATCTACACATGTGTGCACATATCCACATAGTTCTGAGAATGGCACTGAATAACCCCTTATTTTGGGGCATCTCTGTTCTAGAAAATTCATTGGAGATATGGGTTAATACTAAGATAATTAGAAAATCCAGTTAAATAGGAATTCTGTTAACTGAAAGCCTTTATTTCATGAACACGCTAATTAACTGGGTTATTACTGAATGTCTTTCTTCCCAGGCTGTGACCTCATGGAAGGTAGCACCTATTTCTAGTAAAACATAAAAGTCACTTAACAAAATGATTGCTGGAAAAAAAAATTGTACTAGGCTCATACAGATTTAGAGAGAAAATGGGTCAGAATACAAGAATAAATAGAATCAGGTTTCTGACTCCAAGTATCTATTCCCCACTTGCTCTCACCTCTAGCATATATGTAAGGTCAAAGTAACCTTAGAAGAGCAGGTATCACATAAGCAGGAAATGAAACAACAGGGGATCTTTCCTCTTATCTTTTTCTCTTTCTAAAGTATTAAATATATGTTTCAAGTGAATAATGGCAGTCCAAAAAGCGGAGAATTCAATGTACAAATGGACACTAGAATCCTATTCAAAAGACAGTGGTAGCTTACATGGAACAAACTGAATAATAAATGAGAGGTAAGCTTGAAAAGAAATGTCTACTATAAATCGAATCCTCTATTCTGGAGTAGAAAAGGGTAGCAATCTGCTCACTGCAATTTATGTAATGCTAACTGTATTGCCAATTTTTATCAATAAATGAAAAGACTGAGATTGCAGAAAGGTATGATAGGACCCTTGCCTAATGTTATACAGTCAAAATACTAAGATATCATATAGCAATACAAACCCGTTTTATTATTAACTGCAAAATATGCTTATCAATTAATAGGAGTAAAATCATTTGTTGATCAGATGATAAGGCTCAAGTCTCTGGTGAGGGTTTCATGTGATTCATTTAAATCAATATTTATTTTGATATGTTCATAGTTTTTTTGAAAGTGAATTTTTCCTGTTTGAAAAAGATTTTTTTATTTAACTAAAACCTGAAGTGATGCCAGATTTCCCTTGTTTTATGCCCTCTCTGTCAGCATTCTCTTCAAAAAACTAAACATTTAAGTCTGCATATGAAAAGCAAAAGCCACCTGTGAACCAAACAATTGGGCCATTTTCACCTTTTGATTCAGCATTAACCTTGTCCTTTTCCTGAAGCCCAGGAAAGATAAAGGCTGCTGCCTGAGCCCTCCCTGCAACTGAAACCTGGGTGGAGAGTGCCTCTACCTGCACTTGTAAGTAGTAAAAAATCCTCAAAAAAAAAAAAAAAAGTCTATTTTCCATTAATACCTCTCTTCATGTACCTCATTG
>JAJEJO010000441.1:7579-33996 GCA_020662805.1 Glaucomys volans | reverse complement strand
AAATTAGGACCCCACAAGCATTTACAGATGAGCTTTCTGTTATTTTTAAAAAAAAAATACATTTGATTAGGTTAAAAGTCAAGTGGGTTTGGACTCTGCACACCATCACCTGTTCAGCCCCTTACTAATGTAGGATCCTAGTCAACAGATAGAGAAGCTCAGGAGAATTACACTTCTGAAGGCCTCATTTTTCAACCCTTAATCTTAAAGTCATGGAAATGACATACAAATATATAACATGCCCATATAAGTCTTGAACTATAAAAAGAGTTCTAACATTAGCATTTGAAGTCAATCAACATTGAAGTTTTTGAGCTATAAAATTTTGCTTAATGTTGGGATAAATTGAATATGTATCAGAAAATTAGGTTGGAAATATCATGTTAAATCTCTGAGGAGGTTGAGGATGTAGCTCAGTGATAAAGTACTTGCCTAGCATGCATAAAGCCCTGGGTTCCATTCTTAGTACCAAAGCAAAATAAAATCTCTGAGGGCCAGAATAAAATCAAGTAACAAATGACCAAACCAATAACATCCCCTCAATCAACAAGCCCAGTACAAGAAATTCAAACCAAAAAATAAATTCTAAATGGGTTAATTTCATTTCTAATTATCCTTCCTTGGGTATATGGACCAGGTTTTCAATGGAAATATTTGGGTCAATGGGTATAAACAATTTTTTGTGTTTATGTCTGAGAAAGATCCAGAATGTAGGGAGCATGTTAAATTCTAATGGGTGATTTTAACAATGGGTAGGGAGTGGACAGATGACTGCTTGTCTGGGGCTGGTTGCTAAGACCAGCAGTGTCAAAGCTATTTATGGAAAGTTGTGCCTCTATGTTCTGGACTTTTCCAAGGGAGTAGAGTGACTTGGTAAGAAGGTTGTCAAAAATTAGGGAGATCTGAAATTTTGTCATAAGAAATTTCATAATAACATTTCAAATAGCAAGAACATGAAACAGCTCTCTCTTCACCATAAAAGAGGAGATGAAAAAAAAAAAGAGAAAAGAAAAACACCAGGGTAACACTGTAAACACAACTACATCCTCCCTATTAGTACCTTCCTAGATAATCCCAGCCCCAGACAATGATTGAGACAGTGGTCATACTGTGGAACTGATAGGAAGGATAACAAAGTTTTTCAGAGTGTTGAAATACATCCAGTAAACATGTGTTATTTTTGTCATTTGAAAACCAAAACAATCTCTGAATAAAAATTCCACTTGTAAAGCTTTTGGCTTTTATACCGAATGGGATGAAAACGTCTCATTTCAATACTTCACTCAGGCTGCTGTGCTGACATTCGACTGCGGTGAACAGGGCAAGGGTGAAAGCAGGAAGATCAATTGGAGAATCGCCAGAGCAACCCACACCATTAATGGCCCAGGAGTGGAAATGGAGCTCATGAGAAGCGATGGGCTTCTGGATATGCACTGAGGGTGTCACTTTTGAAAAGTGTGATTTTGGATGTGGGGGGCGTGAAGACGAGACAAAGATGAAGCTGAGGTTCTCAGCCTGAGTAAAGAGATGAATGGCACTGGCATTTACTCAGATGCAGAAAACTAAGGGTAGAACATTTATTTTTAATGGTGGTTGGATTTCAGGTACAAAGAGTTTGAGACAATTATTAGATCATGATGCTATTAAAAAACAGTTGAGTGAAAGGTCTAAAGCTTCAAAGAAAGACGGAGCTGGAGCAAGGCTGAGAGTCATAAGCACATGGATGCAATGTGACCTGGGTGAGATCTCCAAGCGAGCAGGTGCAGAGGGAAAGGGAAACAGGTCCCTGTATTGAGATCCAGGGCCATCCACTGTCAGGGATGAAGAAAAGAAAGAAGGAAAATAAGAACAGTACATATGGGAAGGGAGAACAGAGAGAGGAACACCAAGAACAGGGAAAGGGAAATGGCCAGAGTGAAATGCTGCTGAGTCCACTGAAGACTGAGCATCCCTATTGCATTCAGCACCATGAGGACAGCTGGCTTGCAGGGATGGTGCTATTAGGGATGAAAGGCTTTTTGGGATAGGTACCAAAAGAACGAGGGTGGGGGGAAAGCAAGGAGGGAAATGAGTATTGCTACTTCAAAAGGGAGCAGTCAAATGTTAGTATTTTAATGAATTGGTAAAAATCAGCAGAAGGGAGGAAGAGAGTTGGAAGGTCTGGGGGAGGGGAAAACAGCAGAATGAGGAAGTGGAATTGAAGCACGAGGGTACTGTGTGCAGAGAGGAGCCATTCATCTGGAAAGAGCCCAGGGGCCATAGTGTGCGGCTTTCCCACGCCACACTGCCCTGCCCTGGGATACAGAAGTGAGGATCTGGGAAGCTGTAAGTAACCAGCATTGGGGTTTTCTGGGCAAGTGTTCCAGAAGGAAATTGGGGCTGACCGCAAAGGAGTCATTATAATGATAGAACACAAAACCACAGCAAGGTGGAAGGGAAGTGAGGGCCAGGGAAGAAAGTAGAGGAAGATGTAGTCTTTTCATGGCTGATTTAGGACTCGGAGGGGTAGGGCAGCATCATTATGGAGTGGCTGTGACTCGTCCTTTGATCAGGTCCAAAGGAAAGTGAATGGCCAAGACTTGCTGGAGGAGGTCATCCATGCAGTGAGGAGGCCTGATCATTAAGAGCTGGGTTTATTGAAAGAAGGGTTGAAAAAGACATTGGAAGTGCCAAAGAACACGACAGCACACTTATCGGAACACAAGGCAGTAAGCCAGGTATTGAAATCTGCAAGGATGAAGCAGCAATGGGCCCAAGGAAGGCGAGGGGATGGTGATTCCCAGTAATATGTGCTGTACAGTAATTGATCTTATCAAAGACATATCACTATATCAAGCATGTTAATCAGATATTTTTGAGATATAACTTACTGCTCAGCTGATTCTGTGATCTGTGAGACAAAAATCAGCCTTGCAAAACTAAGTTAACGCCTATAAATGAAATTCTACCACTTTTAAGACTACACACAGTTTACAAAAACGTAATTTAGGATATTGGGAAAAGGGAGTAAAGGGTAGTGAAAGTGTGTTTTTTATCTTTCATCGTATATCTTGGAATTAGAAGAGGTCACTTGCCAAAAATGTCTATGTGTCACAACTTGTCACATAGGACTCGTGGAGCCTGAAGGTGACCTACCTTTACAACCTCGGCCTCTGCTATTCAATCCACACATGTGCTGGCCTTCCAGGACCAGGAGAGAAACAGCACAATACGTCCTTATCTGCTAATGAGTTTGAACAGAGGCGTTAACATGATTTTTTTGTAAACTTATGTATAGCAGAGTTACATATAAGAACTGCCGTTAGATATTTGCAATCGGGAAATTTTGTTTCAAAGAAATGGTGAAAGAGTATTCTGTGGGTTTACAAAACAGTGTGTTCAGCTATTTAAAGTGTTTGGGGAAACTACATTCATGATAAATACAATGCCACGTGAGGTAATTATACTATGTTTACTACATCCATTTCTTTGAACTTGAAATAGATTCTTTAAGAAAAGAAGATATTCTATGTTTAAGTACATTTCAGTGTATTTAATTATCTGTGACTCTTTTCTTCTTAGATGGTGCCAGAATTAGCTATGCTTATTTACTTTAGCATGGAATGATTATAAATTCAAGAAGCTAGCGCAAACAAATTACATGAAAATATTAGAATACTGTGGATCATATATATGATTGGTATATATATTTGTATTTGGTATAAGATTATACCAGTTGTAATCAGTACTAAATGTGGTATCTATTAAACAATACATAATCAGTCATATATCTATATCTACGTATGTATAATATATACATACATCAGCATGTAAGTGTATCTATATATGATGTATATATATCTCATATATATCAAATTACACATAATCAACAATATATGGATCCGTATCATCATATACATGCGTCTGTATATATGAGGTATATAGATGTGTGAAGGTATATCTATCTCTCTATCTCACATACAATACTGGAACATATAAGGTAGGCAGATATTTTAATCATGTGCTTTAGATGATGTGGATAAATCTGCTGTTTATCTGTTTTTGTGTTTTGATATTTTAAAACAGAAGGATGGATGCTGTAACTATTTTGAAGGAATATAAATGCTAACAATATTGCAGTATAATCATTCTGTACAGATATGAAACTCTACAAAGCCTATCATCTATTAATATTTCTCCATCAAATTATATCACAGTGGTTGTCCCTGTTTCTCCAATTTCAATATGTTTCATGTATACATGGATGAGTTACCAGGAGAAACATCATCTCAGCAGAGATGAACTTTTAAAATAACATCCTAAATGATGCTAAACACCATTTTTCAGAGCACTTACTCATTTGTTAGCTGAACTAACAATGAGGCAGTAATATTTTAATTCAAAGCAGTGATAATATATAATTCATAAAGGTCAAAACCAAACTCTCTGAACAGAGATTCCATTTGTGTTCCTATTAGGTGTGAAGCTGTACTCCAGGGATTGTGTGTGTGTGTGTGTGTGTGTGTGTGTGCGCACTGCGTGTAGCTTACATTGTAATAACTTCCAACGATTATTTTATTATGATCTTATATTGAGAATAAAAACTGAAAAAACAATTCCTCACCTCCTCTTTTGTCATGAATTTTGTATTCTCAGAGGACTAGATTAAAAATATCTACACAATTTCAGAGTATTCACCTAGAAACTCATTTTTGCACCTAGGTTTGCAGTTAGAAGTTTTGGTTGCTTTTAGAAATGACTTTTAGCATAATATTTATTCATGCAGAGAAAAATTAACAATATTGCCTAATGCCAATCATATGCATGTGAAAATCAATTATAACTAATACTATATTAGTATATTATATTTTTTTAAAAAATGCATCCATTTAAGTCATTTGCTGAGCAGGTAACTTTCAAACAAACCTGCCTATTTCTCTGCTGCCATTGGGATGCTACTTGTGGCACAGAATGACAGAATTAGGTCGTAAACATGAGGATCTTCTTCTGTATTACGACAGCAACTCTCCTGGCCTTTAATAAATATTGCTGAATGAATAAATTACTTGATTATCTGGAAACACTTAGGGAACAACGTGGAACTCATCTCATTCCTCCCCTCCCTGGACCCTTCTGCTGCATTTCTTCTGGCAGGAGTGCAGTGCCCGACGTAAGGAATTCACTTTAATGTCACCAGTTACTTTATTCAATACAGTCCATGGTGATTTTCTATTCAGATCACCAAAGAATGTTTCTAAAAACTCATACCTAATACTTTGGCATGACTTGGTAATACTGGAGAATATTTTATTCTTTTCCGGAACCTCAAAAGAGATGACATTTGAACGTAACAGTCCTCACATTCTATGAGACTTAAATAGCAAGTGCCGATTAATTGCTTTCATTTCTAACAATATTCACTTGATGGATGATGCAATTTATCATTTTTAGAAATTTATCCATTAGCAAGATTAGTTTTATCATCTTGTCCAAACAGTTAACATTGATTACGCCCAAGGATTAACTTTTGCCTTTGTATGTCTCTGCTTCTAAAGATCCTTTGGTAAGACGTCTGGGGGGGGAAGGACATCTGACTCCTTTTGTCCATGTTCTGGGTGGCAGAGCAGGTGGCAAAGCAAAAATTGAAAAGAAGCAGATGACACACAGATTAGAGGATCCTGGAGGGAGCACCACTGAAGATTCCTTGGGGGCTTTGACTCTGTGTATTCTAGACTCCTGTGCTTTCTGTACCACATCAGAGACCACATCAAAGATAATCCTCTCTGAAGTTGATACAGTAATGCTGGTAATATACTGAGCCAACACCCACAAAAACACTGGTGGGCAATCTAGCAGGGCAATTCCAGCTGGGTATGTTTGCTAACCCTGCATTCACTGCAAGTATAATACAGCTTCTGAGGAAACTGAAGCCAAGTTTTAGGCTCAGGTCCAGGAAATATATTAGCTTCTGCCTTCTTTTCCTTTGGCCTCAATTTTGATCTTAATTAGAGTGAGGCAATTTGTAAATGAAGTCATTAAATAAAAATAAGTCATCTTGCCAGACAGTATGTTTTGGTGTAGAACATAGAGTTCATTTTCTGCCTTTTAAAATATTCTAACTAAATTCCAAGCAAAAATGTCTCCCATGGCCCTGGCCATGTCTCTGAATCTCTGTGGCCCACGCAGCAGACAGAGCTGCCAGGGGCACTGGGTGGGCCTCGTTTGGCTATCAGAGGGCCCTCCGTCAGGGCCTTTCTGATTGGAAGGCTTTTCCAGTGTGTAAGAAGTAAGCCATGGAGAAATTGTGCGTAGGCTGGTAGACAGTAGGACCGGCAGGGGGGGAGTGGAGACAGAGGGCAAGGATTCCTCTCCCTGGGAAACACTCACTTTGAATCTGCTTATTGGAATGACTCTTCACTTATATCTTTCATATGGTGGTTATGGATTCAATGTCTGAAAGCTGTTGGAAATCTTTTTTAACACTGGCATTAAGGGAAATCTTTCCTCATAAGCTAAATATGTATTATTTTTGGGAAACATATTAAACTACAGTATTTCTGAAGCCATTTGATAAAGAGTGCTTTCACCGCAGTACATAAGCAGAATTTTGATTCATCATCTGCCATGGTTTGGATAGTTCCCTCCAGAGTCCAATGTGGTTATCAGTCTATAGGGCTGTTGGGGGGTGATGGAACCTTCCTCTAGTTGGAGGAAGGTAGGTCACTGAGGGTGTGCCCTAATGGGGATGTTGGGACCCTGACCCCTTCCTGTCTCTCTGCTTCTGGGCTGCCACCAGGTGAGCTATTTCTTTTGCTATACATGTCCACCATGATATGTTGCTTTGCCATGGTCCAAAGGCAATGGTGCCAATGGAACACAGCCTGGAACCTCTGAAACTGTGAGCCAAATGAACCTTTCCTCCTTATAAGTTGTTTATCTCAGGTATTTTGTCTTTGTGTTACACAGCTGACTAACATGCCATTAAAGAGACCAGCCATGGAAGCTTCTTTGGACTTCATTCTGCAATGAGAATGAAGCTGGTATTTCCAGTCTTGGGAAGTATTGCCTACCTCTGTTTCTGCACCTTTTGACACTATCTGAGCTTGCAATAAAGTAGAACATTGTTAATTCGTTTCACTTTCCTTTTGAAAGGAAGTGACTTCTGCCTTTTGAATTAGGTGTACTTCATTATTAGCAGATGACACTGGAAAAGTCCATTTGCCAGTCAAAATGAAGTTTGAAATTAAAACTACCTTTTCCTTCTGACATAAATATGCTGTAAGTGGACTTTTTTTCAAAGCTGGGCTACAAATCCTAATCCTAACTATCAGCCACCAATCCTAATATTTAGACTACTGCTACTCTAGAGAAATGTCTTAGTCATTCTTCATTAAGGTGCTTGGAAAACTCTTTCCTTCTTAGCGATGACCTCAAAAATAGTAAATTGTGTGTGATGGATAAGGCCAGATGTCTTTGGAAACATTTTCCTTATTAGCTCCCTGCATATCAATGTCTATGTAAGAAAAGGGACAGCATGACTCATATGTCCTGAACAGGAGCATCAAGGTGAATTTCAAAGACAAAATCAGAACTTTCTCAGCATTGTGGATTAGATTCTTAGTCATGCTTCCACGTAGCAGGGGTCAGCTACTTAGCAAAAATTGTGTTTTCTTCCTCTTTACTACAATAAAAGCATCAGAAATCAAATTGCCTGATTTTGTGGAAATCATTAGGATGGGATTTCAGTGGAATCCTATTCATTTTAGAAAATAAATAAATACCCAAAACTTTGCATTCCATGGCTTTGTGAAACAGTAGGTATTGGCATGTAATTATTATGCAACTAAGTGACTTTTATAGAACAAAGAAAGAAAATACCTAGAGCAACATGAATTAACTCTTATTTCACTATATTACTAATTGACTCCTTTTGTTCATCAAACCAGTGTGATAGCAAACATTTCATAATAATTGCATTAATTTTTATGCAAACTTTAAATGGCACCCTAAAAAAATCTTTCTCTAGATTTTAATTAATCTTGAATATTTAATACACTTTTGCACAGCTTAAGCAACAGCTTATCTTTTTTCTTGCCTAGGGCTCCTTGAACTTTAATTAGTATGCATCATATCTTACAAAATTTTGGTGTTGCATTTAAAGAGCAATAATTTTGATCCATTTAAACTCACCATCATCAGATGTAGGCTCAATATAATAATAATTGCATTGTAAAGGGAACAGATAAAAATGAGAAAAGGAAAGTTTTCCAAAATTCAAATTTAACTTTTTCTTTGTATGTGCTCTCTAAACAAAAGATGTGTGCTATAGAAGGAATGCTTATGTCCTTTCAAACTTAGTTGAAACCTAATCTCCAATGTGATAAAATCTGAAGGTGGGATTAGCTTAAGTTCCTATCTGTAGAGTACATCTCTACTGGGGGGAAATTCCAAGATAGGTGAGGACTGGAACCTTCTTCTGGGGAAGTTTGAGATGGAACAGCAAGGGCGAAGGTCCTGCAGGAGATGTTAGCTGAGTCAATTGATCATTCCCACCTGAAACCCAATTCTGAGGGAGGCAGACAAGGGTGTAAGGTCACTGAGGTTATGCAAGGTCACTGAGGTTATTCCAGGTGGCTGAGGGGGTCTGAAACCTTGTTCTTCAGTGTCATGTGATAGAACACTGGCTTTGCTTTGCTCTCCTTGGGTTCTGCCTTCCCTCAATTTTGAGCTAAATAATTACATTTCTTCTTTAATCCACCAGAATTTTTAACCTTCTTCTAGTTTGTTTAAGAGCAATACTCACTTGTACCCTTCCTTACAATGACAGGATTGCAAGGAATGAAGAATTTAAGAAACAGTTGCTGCTATCTAGGAATGAGATATTGACAACTATTAAAAAACACAAATTGAGATAGTATTTTTACTGTGGGTTCCTTTCTCTTAGAGACAGTAATTATTGAAAACCAGTCTTCTGTTTTCCTTTCTGATAGTAATGTAAGACAGGTGAGAAACCAAAGTACTTGGAGTTTTGGGAAGACGCTAATTAGTTGCTGCCGTGCTCCAAGCACTGCACCAGGACATCTCCAGTGGTTCCAACAATCATCTGCTTTGTTATTTTCCTGGAAGTGGTAAAGACAATAGGCTTTCCTATTTCATAAGCATAACCCTTCCAAGACCCACCCCATTGGACTTCTTCCTACCATCCCAGCTGCCTTTTCTACCCACCTGGCAACAAAGATGCAAGGTTAGAACTCTGACAGATTCAAGTGTGGTCCATGAGCCAGCAGTATCAGCACCATTTTGGAGCTTGTTAGAAATGCAGAATCTCAGTTCTCACTTCAGAACCACTGAATAGGAACTCTTTTAATAAGATCCCAGATGATTCATATGCATGTAAGAGACTGAGAAATACCAGACTGAAATATTTACTCTCCCAACAAAATTTGATTTATTTTCCTCATACTTTTTTTTTCCTCTGCCCCATCTTTACATGCTTAATCTAAGTGCCTATCTCCAGCCGACCTGTCTATCATCCTGTTCTTGAAAGTCTCCTTCTTGGTTCAGATATTTACCACATAAATAACTCTTGGACTCTTATTTCTACACTGACCTGTATCAATTGTCTAGAGTTTTTCCTCCACCCTTCCAGGGATTCTGCAGAAAGAGCTGCATTGGGGTTACTGCTGTCCTGTTGGAGCAAGCTGCTTTTCACCTGGAAGACTTTTCTTCAATACTATCATTTCCTCTTGACGTCTGAAATCTAGTTTCTCCAAGAACTAAACATTCTGCAATACAATTTACAACAGAATTGACTCCTTTTTCTATTCTACTCAATTTATTGGAAAAAAAGAAGTGTTTAGAACATTCCTTTATTGTAAACCATTATTTAAAAATATACCCAGTAAACTATTTTTGTATACTTCTGCTTCTGGGGTTTAGGACCACTGGTTCGAAGAGGACAGGTGAAGATGACAGGAGAAGAGCTGAGAATGAGTGAGCTGACCAGGAAGTTTGGCACAATGAGTAAATATGGTGATGACTCTCCTGGATGCACACGCTCCAGCAGGGCACGTGTGAACAGCCTCCCTGGACTGCAGATTACGGCACTCTTTCCTAGAATTTCAGGCATTCTGAGATTTTTGGAACAACTTCCTACTTCAGCCATGTCACATGCCTCAGTTTATACTGTGCATTTTCCAAGCGAGCTGTTTAGTTAGCTTTTCATCACTGTGACCCAAAGATCTGACAAGAACAACTTCATGGGGGAGAAGTTTATTTTGGCTCATGGTTTCAGAGGTTCAGTCCATGGTTGGCCGACTCCATAGTGCTGGGCCTGAGGTAAGGCAGACTATCATGGTGAAAGGAAAGCAGGTTGGGACATGCAACCAGGAAGCACAGAGAGGGGTGGGGTGGAGGAGAGCTTTCTGCTCACCAGGGACGAAATACAAACTCCAAAGGCATGCCTCCAGTGACCTACTTCCTCTAGCCACACCCTACCTGCTTAGTTACCACCCAGTTAATCCATATGAGGGGATTAATGCACTGATTAGGTTAGAGTTCTAATAACCCTATCATTTCACCTCTGAAACTTCTTGCAGTATCTAACACAAAGCTTTTGGGGGACACCTCATACTTAAACCATCACAATATCCCTGACCTCCCATCTAGTGACAACTTTCCTATTCTTAGAGGACCAGTAATAATTTTTTCCATAAATCATTGACAAATTCCTCTGTTTGGAAATTATTCTTTTCCTTCCTTATGATTTCACTGCCATTTTTGTGCTACTTTTATATTCCTTCATTCTATCAAAAATACATATTTGGAGGTTATTGCTTCTCAGCCATTGTGTTAGGCACTGGAGTCAAAGTCAGGAGTAAGATCAGGACTGTAGGGGTGGGGCAATAGCATACTCAGGGAATAATGCAGACAATAGCTCTACAGAGGCTCTGGCCAGACACTGACCAGAGGCCAGTGTGGCTGGAGGGAGATGACAATGAGATGAAGCTACAAAGAGGAACAAAGGCCAGACTGCAAGAGGCTTGAACACCACTGTATTTTTAAGGATCTGGGTCTTTTTCTAAGGGCAAGGAAAGGTTGTTGATGGATTTCATGTAAGATTTCAGTATAGGAACTGGAACCTATAACCACCTCTTCCATCCTTCAATGCTGCATCTCATTCAGGCTCATAGTACAAAATGTCCATTGCCTAAGTTTGAAGTTTGATAAATATACTTACTTTTGAAATTTTGGAAAACAACATAGGACAAATAATGTGAATACATTATATAAATACTGTAACAGTTAAGATTTTTCTAGAACATGCAAATTTACCATTTCTTATTAATTAATTAATTAATTATTTTGGAGATATCAACTAAGCAGGGAAGGCTCTTTGTCTATCCCATAACAGATTTTCCTCTCTGTACTCACTAATGATCCCTGAGGCATTAGTAGACATCTTACCACCTAGAATGAGTTTGCAATTTCTGGACTACCTTGCCACTTGCTGCTGTTGTGATTAAAGCTGCTTAGTCAGCTATAAGTGAAAATGTTGCACAAAACTTCTGGGAAGGCTTATTAAAGGGAATATGGACGCGCCTACTTTCTACATAAAGCAATGAAAAGCATAGAGTTCTATCACCTAGCATCTCACTGGGAGCCTGGAAATCAAGGGCTAAGGAGACTAAAGCAGAATGGAAGGATCAGGTCTGTGGTTGCTTTCTGGAGTTACCATGTAAGCCCTAGATAGTTTATATAGACATCTTAACACGTGTAGTAAGTTCCAGATTCATCTAATAACCTGTAATTTGGTCTCTGTTTATATAACAGCTTGAAGCATTTTCTTATTGAGACCCAAACTTTAATTGCAGGGATGTTGCTTTATACATGCAGAGTTGGATAACTGACTGATATTTTAGTGGAAGAAATTGATCTTTGAACCAGGAAGTTGTAACTTGTGCTGAACTAAAATATCCTCTGCTTACTTTAGACTTCTTTTTTACTCACTGAATTCTTATTTTATTTTAATGAATAGGGAATTAATATTCTAGGAGAAAACCAACACATCTGGCTTCTAAGTCTGTAAAGATATTCTCTGGAGATGGTATTGGCTTAAGAAAACTTCCAACTAATTAAAAGGGACTGAGAATTCAGAACGATGCCAGTTTCACAGACCTTCTGGGAATCCCAATTGTTTCTGAAACAAAGCAATTCTGAAGGACAGTGTGCTGAGATCCACTAAAAGTTTTATAAACCTTTTAACTCACCTGTGGACAAGTCCAGAAAAAGAAGCAAGACCCTCTAGCTATACTCTATCTAACTAGAACCACGTAGGGGCAGATTCTAGACAGCATTGTTCAACAGTAATACATGCACACTCATATCATAGGTAATTTTGAATAATGTGGTAACCACATAAAAAGATAAAGAGAGGAAAAATAACATCAGCATATTCAATAAATAAAATGTTTAGCATAAAATAATAACAACATAAAATTGTTGAGATATATTTCTTTATTTGTACTAAACCTTCAGGATCTGTTGTATATTTTACACTTGCAGTTCATCTCATTTGGAAAGAGCTGCTCTTTAAGTGCTTAATAGCCATATGTAACTGGTGGCTGCCATATTGAACAGCATCCTTCTGGATATTCCTGCCTCCTCTTTCAGTCAATGTCTTGTTATCTGCATGTTTTCTAATTCAACTCTGCCTCTGTTTTAAGTTTCTTCCTTTTACCTTTCCAGTTATTCAATTAATTTTACTTGTTTTTATGATTTTGAGATCCCACTTAAACTTATCATAGCTGACACAGACTTTAATAAGAAGAATTCAGTGGAGACATTAGTAACCCTGTCTTCATACCCATGTCCTTGTGTACATGCTTTCTGGCTGCCTAAAGGAAGTGCCAATCCTGTGTGCCTGTGAACTCATCCTCTGTGATTTTCTCCATCTAACCTTGATCCCAGGTAGAATAGGAGATACTATCCCATCAACATCCTTCAATTTGACTATTTATCAATTTTTGCAATAAGATCTCTCCTTTATTAGCCATTAGGGTCCTAAAGGTTATGTCTATTTCAAAGCTAATACTATCCTTGACACATGATAGGTAATCAAAGTGTGATTGGAGAATGGATAAATGAATGAATGAAAACATATCTCTCTAAATTTTCCATGGCTCCCCATATATAAGCTTTCTGATGTCATTTGAATGATCTCTTAAATGTTTTAAAAATATGACATGATTTTATGGTTTAAATATATTAAGCCCCCCCAAAGCTTATGTGTGAGACAATGCAAGAATGTTCAGAGGTGAAATGATTAGATCATAAGTGTCTTAACCTAATCAGTGGGTTAAGCAATTGATATGAATTAATTGGGTGGTGATTGTAGGCAGACAGAGTATGACTAGAGGAAGTAGGTCATGGCAGCATGTTTTTGAGGTTTATATTTTGTCCCTGGACTCTCTATTTCCTGGTGCCATGTTCTCAGCAGTTATTTTTGTTTGTTTGTTTGTTTTAGTTTTTCCATGCCCTTCCACCATGATGTTCTGCTTCAACTCTGGCCCAGAGTTATGGAGTTGGCTGACAATAGACTGAATCTCTGAAATCATGAGCCAAAATAAATTTTTCCTTCTTTAAGTTGTTCCTTCCATGACCTTTAGGCACATTATACAAAAGGATGAATAAAACAGAAATTGGGACTGAGAAGTGGGTTTGTTGCTCTGACTAACCTGATCATGTGATTCAGAAATCTTTGGAGTTGGTTTGAGGGGGGAAGGAATTTTAAAAAGTTTAGAGATGCAAGATGGAAAAGTTTTAGAATGTTGTAAGCAAAGATTGATGGGTCATTTTGTTGGAACTCAGAAGACCAGAATGCCTGTTGGGCTGTGGACAGTAAAGACTAGGCTCATGAGATTTCAGAGGAGGAGGATTATATTGGAAATTGGATGAGAGACATTTATACTACTTTATGGCAAAGAGTTATCTACATTTTGCCCATGTTGTGAGGATTAATTTAAAGGTAATGGACTAATTAATTTGACAGAAGGAAATTTCAAGGCAATACGGCATTAAAGGGGTGGCATGTTATTGCTGGCAGCTTTTAGTCAAGCTCACTATGATAATCAGGAGCAGAAAGATTTGAAAAACTTACAATTTGGCCAGGCAAAATGTAGCAGGGTTGGAGTCCCTGCAGGCTGCCCTTTAGAAGCTGGTACATGAAGATGTGAGAAGGAAACTAAAGCTGTAGTGGAGAACCCCAAGCTTAACAGATGCCAGTACCATGGGACATCTGCCAAGGAAAGCTTCTGGAATCAAGCAGAAGTAAGCTAAGAGAGAGGATATGGGGGCTACAACCAGCAAGTCCATAAGGGTATAGCTGCATAAAGCTTTGGAGAGAACATCACAGTGCCATGTGTCCCAGATGCTAACTCTGGAGTTACAAGACTTATTTTCTCAGTTGGATGTGTCCCATTCCTTCTTTCTATGCCACAATTTCTCCCTTGTGAAATGGGTTTTTTTAAAAATTTGATGTTATTATATAATGGATACATATGACTTGCTTTCGATCTTGAGTCTCAGTTGAGATTCGGGGACTTGAACTTTTGGGGAAATGCTAGAGCTATTAAGACTATGAGAATTATTCAAATAGATTCAATGTGAGATGGGCTTGAGCATTTCGGGCCAGAAATGGAATTGGGTTTAAATATGAGGTGTCATCCAAAAGTTCATGCTTAAGAGAGTGAAAGAAAATTCAGGTAAAATGGTTAGATTATGAAAGGGGTAACATAATCAGTGGATTAGTCCACTGATAAGGATTAACTGGGTGGTAACTGTAGGCAGATAGAGTGTGGCTGGAGGAGGTAGGTCACTAGAGGAGTCCCTTTGGGATTTACATTTTGGCCCTGGTGAGAGGAGCCCTATCTCTGTTACCTGGTTGCCATGTCCTTGGCACTTTTCCTTCACAATCCCTTCCACCATGATATTCTGCCTCATTTCTTCCCTGATGTTTTGCCTCACTTAAGGCCCAGAGTTATGGAGTCAGCTAACCGTGGACTGAACCTCTGAATCCATAAGCCAAATAAACTTTTGCTCCTTATAGTTGTTTTGTTGGGTCTTTTGGGCAAGGTGACATAAAACCTGACTAAAACATATGGTCCTCCATCCTGCGCTGTGTTCTCATCCCTGCTTCTGCCTGGCTTGTTTCCTCAGCATCTGAGGCTAAAGTTCCTCTTAAATTCAAATGGCTTCCTGTGTGAAGCCCTGCAGTCCACAGTGATTCCCTTTCCTATGGAAATCATCATTTATAATGACTAAACAAGTATGTGATTCTTAATCTAGTTTTAACCCTTCTTATGAATATTTTCTTTATCTGCCTGAGTTTGCACATTTCCTGGGAGAAGAGAGCCTATTTTAAATTATCTGGTTTTTTTGTTTGTTTGTTTTGTGTGTTTGTGTGTGTGTGTGTGTGTGTGTGTGTAGACTAGCACCTGTTCCTTGACTTTCATTGGAGATAAACAAATATCCTTTGATTAAATGAAATATAATTGTGTGCAAGGAACTTGTCTCAGTGTGTATGATATTTCTAACCTTGAAAACATGCCTTTTTCTTCTCTATTTCCAAATGCTTGAAGTTTCAAGAAAAAAAAAATTATTCACTTTGATGTCACGTCTATTTACCCAGAGGGGGTCTTCATTGAAGTATGACTATGAAAATAATTTTCATGTTGATGAACCCTTTCTGGTACTATGCCAAATAAGCAAAGATCATTAAACTGCCAGAATAAAAGTTCAACAGGCACCACTTGTTGGAGGAAAACAAAGTTAATCCTATGAAAAAATGTCTTGTGGTCCTTAGAGGGCTTCCCCTCATCACAAGTGTAGGTGAGGGTCTATTTAAAACAATCTGTTTGCTGATTAAGATATTCTTTCAGATATTACAATTTGTTGTTAAAATTAATTACAGATCCATTTTTCTACATTATTCCAAATAAACACACACATACTCCCCTCCCCTTCCATCTGCATTCCTCTTGTGTTCATGCTGAATTCTTTTTGATGTGCACAGTATTTGTTAAGTGAAATGACATGCAGGTTCTGATAAGTTCCTTGATGAATTCATATGCACAAGCAATACCTATCTCTAATAGTGCAATAGTTGCTTCCAGAATATTAGACAAAGCTACTTAGAAAACTAGACCTGTTATTCTCTTAAGACTAGATTTTAGAAATAGAAATATAATCACACAAAAAGGAAATACCCGTGTATTATGGGGTAAAAACCTAAATAATCCTTTATTTTCACTTGCTTCTAGTTGATTTGAAAAAAAAAAATCACTAATTATGGAGGTCACATCCTACAGTACATTATTGGTCTCCCATTAACTTTGCTGCAGATCAGACCTCGGACGTGTGGGTTATAAGGATAATGGTTGCCTAGGTTACTTTTCATAGACTTGAAAGCCACCTTTGCTGAAAACACTAACTCTCACTGGGGCTGCAAATGTCCCATGGGTGACTGAAATGGGATGAAAAACTTGGCCTCTCTGTCTTCATATTCTGTATCTACTTTGCTGCCTTACCTTTTAGGACAAATTCTTCTGCTCTGCATGAAGACAAGTTGATCATTTGAGATGTCCAGAACTATAACACAGGCTCAGTATGACCTGGACTTGCCCAGTCTCTCTCCTCCCTCTTCAAGGCTAAGGATATCATCAGCGACTATGGTGGAAACACCAGAGCAAGAAATGATGAAAAGAGGTGGCACCTGAGTTCCTGGAAGATCACCACCAATTCTGAGAGAAGACATGGATATTCCTCACCTTTATTCCACCCCCATTATTCCTACCCCATACATGTCTCCCGCAGCTCCTTGGAGTGGAGAAGCTGATGTGTGAGCAGAGTCACCTCTCAGTTCTTTGGCCACTGAATAAACATTTCTTTCTCACTATCACACATCTCTGGGCCATTGGTTTTTCCATGAGATGAGCTTCTGAACCTGGGTTTGGTGATACTTTCATTTACAAATAAAATTAAAATGATGGTAAACCCCAAGTTTCCATAAAACCATATTTGGGGTTTTGCTTAGTTTTTGTTTTTATGGCATAGAAAGGTCTATGATTCCTTTTCCCTACATGTTAGGTTATAGATCATTTAAGTAGGTAAGAAAAAAATGTCTATCAAATGTTATTTTAAACTGAAATAATAAATAAGCACTGTTCTTTAATTTTTACCTCTGATTTTTATGTTCATGAAGGTAAAATTCCTCTTCTGAAAAATCAGGGAGAATAATATTTAAAAGTTTTCCTTCCTCTCTTCTTGTGCTCCCTCCCATCTCACCTCCTCTCCTCCCTCCCCCACCTGCTTTCTCCATTATTGGTGATGCAAAGACTTCTCAGATAAAGAAAGCAATAAAAAAAGTGAACTTCACTTTCTTTGTATCCAGATTGGAGAACAGTACAAGTCCCCATATGTTGGGTGTAATGAAATTCAGTAAAGAAAGAAGTCATTAAAAGGTATAGACTTCAACCATTTTAATGTTGCTGAAAACATTACATCATGTAAATTCCACTGTTTACCAGTTTGGGGAATTGCTCTGGAGCCTTTGGGTGGGGCTGGCTGACTGAAAGTCTACAATTCCAATCCACAATCCTTTCTCATAAGTCATTTCCAAGAAGAATCCTCAATGTTAAGTTTTGGTTCCTTAAAGTGTGCTGAAAACTGAAGCCACTGGTGATCTGAGTGATCTCAGTCATGCACATCTCAATCTATATGAATCTGTAGGTTTCTGCAGTGGACTTGGACCTTGGTATATGGCTCTATGCTAATTTTTGGCTACTTGTCTTTCTAAAACCTCCTAATTTGCTTTCCCTAGAAGTAGCTTATTTTTCTGCCTCTACTCACTTGACAATATAATTAATGTTCAATTAATCCGTGTGGTTCCAATAAGAAGTCTGACTTGTGTACATATATCTGGTAATGCACTGATGCCGTCTGATGCTGGTATAGAATAGATGAAGGGAGGTCACCTAGTAGCTCCAATTCTTCAGCCATTGGGATGTGGGTATCAACATCCACGTACACAGAAGGAATGGTGTCTATTCATCCATAAAGTTGGTTGAGAAAGATGTTAAGTGAGTTCTTCCAGTTCAATCATAGTTCTGCAATATATCCATATAATTGACAAAAGCAATAATCTTAAGAAAATATTTAACTATAATATTTAAATGTTTTTAAATTATTTGCCATTATTTTTATATCTCAGGTGATGTCATATCAAAAATGATGAATAAAATTGAGTGTCTTATTCAAATCTTCTGTAGTTGATTTAGCTATGCGTTAAAATTATTTATCTTTTTCCTTTCTGCTTATCTTCAAACACATGACTATATTTCTGACATTACTTTCATGCACTAGGCCTTCCTTGGGATTTAAATGTCAAAGCACAGCTATATGCCACACCAAAAGCAAATATAGTTTTATTTTGTCCTAATACATGCAATACATCAAAGGAAAATAGGGCTGCTGTTGAATCCTAAAATGGTTAATTCAACTTTTTCTTTTCTTTCTCTTTTTTTTTTCTTTTTCATTTTCCCTTTAGAAAGTTATCTCCTATGACATTTTTCTACTTTCTTTAAAAAAATAAGTTTTTGCTCTTCTAGTCCTCTATTTATACTTGGAAATAAAATCACTTTGAAATCACTTCCAGGAGGTAACGGACTTGAACATAGGGTGGGTTTGCCAGGACGTGTGATGCTGAGGAAGGACTGAAGAAATAGAAGGTAGGTAGGAAGGACAAGGCAATGTATTTTTAATCTGCAAGCCCTGTGCTAAGGTTCTGCATACCTTTCTTTTCCAAACCAGTTCTCCTTCCTGGCCTGTCATTCCCTAGTGTCTGGGAAATCTCTAAGTCTGAGAGTTACTGCAAATTCACTTGCTTATGAAAACTACCTTGTACACTGTTAATTAGCACACATAAGAAATAGATTAAACAAAAATACAACATTTTAAGAAACTTACAAGGTACTTTCCAACAATATTTACTAATCAGGTCTGGGGATCATGTCTCCTAAGGATTCTGAGAATCACCAGACTTGCATAAAGCATCTTGTGATTGCCAGACTAATAGCATCCCCATTTACCTTCCCATGTCTACCCCTCACCAAGTTCCTTTAAAAGAAGAGCCCAGGATGCCAGGCAGGTCTCACTCCCGAGATGGCCCACGTTCTGCCTGGAATGTGTCTCTACTTTCCTAAATAAATCTCTACTGTGCCTAACTAATGCATCCTTAACTTCTTTTCTGCAGCATTTGTCAAGATCCCACTTGTCCTGAGTTGAGGTTCCCCTCCCCAGGAACTCTTCCAACCTCTTCCAATGTCCGTAATTTTAGATCCTGAGACAGGTGACCATGACCACATGTTTCAGGATAAACAGGAAGTTCCTTTCTGGTCTGTTTTAAAAGAAACCAAAGGGCTTCTCCAATAGAGTTAAAGCTCAAACAGGAGCCTAAGGTTAGCATGGAAGGAGAGGAAAGATCTTAAAGCAAGCCATGAGTCTAGCCATGTTAGAAATAACTTTGATCTAGGTGAGGACACTGTGGCTGGGGGTTTGATCTGTAGCAGGTGGCAGGTACATGGTACTCTGTCTTCACCCTTGTACTTCCTGCAGCTTTTCTGGTTCCTTCCCAATCACAGCCTCCTCCAGAGCATTTCAGTGATCAGCAGACATACTGAGCTCAAACTCTGAGTTTTGCATTGTTATTGCATTGCTTTTTCTGATTTTTCTTTTCTGATTGCACCATCAGAAGAGGTTTTGTTATGAAGAAAGGTATAAAACATAGAATTGAGGAGATCATGTTATATATGCCTTTTGAATAAAAGCAATTGTGAAAAGGAGAGAGAAAAAGAAAAATAAAGAAAAAAGAAATAATTCTTTCCATCATGACGAAACATGGTTTACCAAAAATCCACTAGCCTTCTTATTTGTTCAGGACCAAGAAAGGACATAGCTATTTGCAATATAAAATCAATGAGATCACGACACAGAGACACAGTGAATAAAGGACCAACATATGAACTGTCCTATGAGAAAATGAAGCC
This sequence comes from Glaucomys volans, assembly GCA_020662805.1. Taxonomy (NCBI): domain Eukaryota; kingdom Metazoa; phylum Chordata; class Mammalia; order Rodentia; family Sciuridae; genus Glaucomys; species Glaucomys volans. The sequence goes on along the minus strand of JAJEJO010000441.1, from coordinate 13,915 downwards.
AGGGTCTTTTAACCAGTCTTATCCTATTTATTTTAAGCTGGTGATTAGGGTTTTCAATCTTGAGAATCTTGCCTTAGGGTGTTTTCCAAAAGGAAATTCAGTTGAACTCCTGGAAAACTGTTTATTGGCTCAAGCAGTTCCCACCCACCTGTTCCTGCTGCTTTGGAGTTGGATTGGGTCAAAGTCCCAATGCCTTAAGCACAGAACTGGTGCAGCTTCAAATATGTAAAGTTCATCTAAGAGACTTTCTGCCCCCCGGGGCCCTTATGCATAATTACCATAAAGTGAAAGTAGGATTTCCCCAGAAGCCCGCAGTCTGAGTAATGAAGTTATACCTAATGGTAAGAGACACACTGTTTCTCATTGCAATAGAAAAGCTAGCACAGTTGGAGACCAGCCTAACTGATGGCATTAACATTTCTAACCAGAGAACAAGGGGGCTGTAGGCCTGGGAAGGTATGAAGAAAACAGAGGCAGGAGTCCACCCAGTCTCCAGTCCTCCAGACCCCAGGTGAAGAGAAAGTGGCCTCAATGTTAGTCACTACAGAAATCTTCCTGCTTGTGAGACACACTTTTCTTTATTACAGTGGAACCGATCCTGAGAGATTTCAAGGGAAAGTAGTTTTTTAAAATTTAGTCTTTATTATAATTTTTATACTTCCAGAATTTATAAATTTTTTAAATTGACAAAACTGTATATAGATTGTGTATAGAATTGTTTTAAAATCTGCATATATTATGAAATGGTTGCATCAAGCAAATTAACATATGCATGAGTTCACATAATATTTTTGAGAACATTGGGATGAGAAAATTTACTTTTAGCAGTTTTCAAGAATATAATACATCATCATTAACTATAGATGCCTAGTTGTACAACAGGTCTCTTGAACTTGTTCTCTAACTAAAATGTCCTGTCCTCTGCCCATCCTTTCTCTAAGCCCCCAGACCTGCCTGCAAGTCTGGTGACCACGGTCCCACGCTCCCTTTCCAAGAGCTCTGCTTGGGAATCCACATGTAAGTGAGATTATGTGCTATTTTACTTTCTGTGCCTGACTGTTTCCCTTAACATAACATTTTGGTTTTGTTTACTTATCTTGTTATCATGCTATCTTGTAAGTGAGTCAATGACATCTGTCGGGGGAGTAGAAGCAAAGACAGTTCATCTCTGGATCTCGAACTGCAACAGAAATTTAATAGTTGTGTGGATATAATTTAGTCTAAAACCAAGGTGCTTTGGTTCGAGAGAGCTAAGTCTCTGAGAGCAAATGAGAGGCACTGTAAGAGCTTAGACACACAGGACAAAACAAAGCATTAAGACAATATAGGGTCTGATCAGTGACTCTCCCTCCATCACTACGGCATTACGTCTCAGCGTGGCTTGGTGTGATCTTCAATCAGTATGTTTTGACTGAATGAATCTCAATTTGAGACAGAACTCTGGCAGCAGCGGCTTGAGAGACTCCTGTGCAGAGTACCTCCTGCCAGCTTGAGTGGCCGCTGTCCCATAGATATGGTGGCCAGGTGTACGGATGCAGAGAATGAGCTAGGAGAGCTCGCCCCAATATCTGACACCCCCACCCACAGACCATAATTAACTTCAACTTTATATAGTTTCCAAGAAAAACAGAAGTCATGTAGGATCTGTAGAAATGCTGAGATGGTTGGTGGGCCAGGTGAAGGAGGGAGAAGGGAAGAAATCACAGAACATACAGATGTGGACCACTGACCTCGGTTCACCAGAACTGAAGGGGTTCTCAGATGCTGACTCCCAGTGCTCAAGCCAAGTCAGTGACAGACAAAGTAGGCACAGCTGCCACCTCACAGATTCCAGAACCTGAGCCCAGCACTAGCCAAGTCATGCCCCAGAGCCAGGAGGCACAGGTGGGCAGCAGTGGGCAGCAGAAACAGAGCAGACTGGGCATTTCCAGGGAGGCCAGCCAGCCAGGTATCTCCAGGAGGCCAGTCAGAACCCAGATGGACAACATGAGCAAAGCCCACTCCTGCCTTGGCCAGATGTTACATGAGTGGACTCAAGAGTCATGCTAGGGGGTCCAGGAGGACTCACCAGGTGGACGATGGCCCCCAGAGAGAGTTTGGCCTTTATATTTGAATCCCATAGTGACTGAATACTTTTTAAAATGTGAGGTTACAGGGCTTATATATGTATGAATTGAAGGTTTTTTTTGTTTTTCTTTTTTTTTTTTGCTACTTACTAGAAATGTGGGCTTATAACCAAGTGAAGATGATTTGTTTCTAAAGAAAACGTTACATGTTTGCTTTTTTTTAAAATCTAAGGACAATGAAATTTAATTTAATTTATTTATTAATGTGCTGTTGGGCATTGAACCCCGGGCATGCTGGCAAGCACTTTGCCCTGAAGCACTAGAAATTATAAACCTGCTTTTATAGAAACTCATAGCCTCCTTGTGGACTGATTTTACTAATTTTCCAGCACAGCCAACTTAATTTTGAGATATCTCCCATCATATCTATCCAACCCTTATTTAAATGCTCTTATAAAAATTCATATACTTATTCTTGTCTTTCAAGGAAAAGCAAATCAAACTGGGTAGATGCTCATGAAAAGAAAGCATTGAATTAAAAAAAAATAAATACTGGGTGTGTGATTATGCACTTCCATCCCCAAAATATAATGAAGACTTAATTGCTAATTCAGGAATAGGATCCAGTCTATTCACAGTTTCTCAAGGGGTAATTTCGTAGGCTGTGTTGGGGCATTTATCTTTCCTTTTCCACTCTCTGTGCTATCCAGAATGTTTACTGGTTTTGTTTCCTAATATATTTACAAGGGAGGTGGACAGAAAAGAACAAAAAGATTCTAATGCTAATGAGTTACATTTTCTAGTGTTTATAGCCCTGTTAAAAGACAGGTACAAACTAAACTGTAGCAATATGAATTTGCTTTGGCCTCTAAATGGCTTTTTAGTCCAATCTCTAGAGGACATGTGTAGAATGCAATGTAAGGTATCCGAAAAGAATTACATCACTGTTGCTTTCAGAGCCTTTTGCACATTTGGGAGTCTGTCCCTCTGTGTTCTGATTCAAAGAAAGTGCAGTGTTGATTTTAGAAGCTGAGGCAGAGGAAAGGACAGAGGCTTTGGGCCCTAGGACAATAAAACTCGACTCATACTGACTTAAATAAGCAAAGATTGTTTATTTATTTATTTATTTGTTTATTTATTTATTTATTTATTTATTCCATATAGAAACAGCCAGCAAAGGCGGTGGCTTGATTTCTGGTGTCCTGCCCATACAGCATCAGGAGTGATTTTAAACCCAGGGGCTGGAGGGGATGGACCCCCTCTGCCTCAGGGAAACAAAAGCTCTCCCAAGAACACCAGTGTGGGCTTGTGCTTGTTTCTCAGTGGCCAGGGCTGTGCCACTTGGCTGCTCCTGCCTAAGATAAAGGGAAACACATCCTGCTGGCAGCTAAGTAAGCTCTGGAGGCTGTTGCAGGCTTGATACAGAAACCAGAGCTTGCAGAGTGGACCTCACTGCTCCACACCGCACACATAAACCACGCAACCCAAGCAGGATCACCACCTTCTTAAGTTCAATTCATAAACACCAGGGCCTTCCTGCCACACGTCCTGGAGGTGACCACAGAAACCAAGTCCAGCCACTCCATGTGGGTCCCCAAGTTCTGAGACAGTGTCTTATGCAGCAGTTCTGCTGGTGGACAGACCTGACCAGTGGCTGCCAGGACTGTCCGGGCCTCCCTCCAGCCCCTCACCACCCTCCCTTCTGTGACTCCAGAAGACCTTGCTTCTCCAGGTGCTTCTTCCTGGGGGAGGCAGTGAAGGAGACCAACTGTGGCTCTACGAGTGTCTCTGGAGGCTCTTGCTGTCAGATGTTCAACCTCAGGTGGGTGAAAACATGGTTGGGAAGAGGAGTTGGGCCAGATACCCAAAGCTGCTGCAGTAAGGAGTGGTGGCGTCTGGGCCCCAGGAGGGGGTGAAGGGTGATAGACGCCAAAGGAAACAAGCAGCTCATCCCAGGGATCACTCATCTTTTTCCAAGCAGTGTTTCAGCAACCGAGGTTCTGCTGAAAATCCTCCCTCTAGAGAAGGCAGATCACTGAGGGGTGAAGCCGGGGCCCTAGCTGCAGGGAGAGGCTCCTGCCCCCACCCACCTCCTCCTCTGGTCCTGTGACTGCCCAATGAGATGGAGAAAATGACACCAAAGGCCCAGAGTCCCATGATGACCTGTCCATCACGAGGCTCATTGTGCAATCTGAAGACACAGACTTGTTCCATAGTGATATCCAACCGTTCTCCACATTTCCACTCAGGTCCCCATAGATGAATCTACTCAGGCAATCCTGAATTTCTGAGTTTCTTCCCTCATTGCCCTTTACCAGTCTTCACCACCAGCCTTCTCCATGGGAGGAAGTAGAAACTCCTTCCTTAAGTTGTTCTTACCAAAGAATCTGAGTGTGTTCTCATTTCCTCTTCTTCTCCCACATCCTCCATCTCATCCACCATGAACTCCTCCTGGCTCTCCCCTCTCCCGACACTCAGACCTGACCATGTCTCTCTCCCTCTGGTGCCAGCCTCTGGGTCCAGGCTGCCAGCACCTCTCTGCATTATGAGAATACCCTTCTAATTAGTCACTGCTAATTAGAAGCATCTACCTTTCTTCCTCCCACAGCCAGACTCCTGCTTTGTAAGTGCACACTGCATGGTGCCCTCTCTTGGGAACCCACAGTGGCTCCGGTTCCTCAGAATAATGCTCATAGCTGCTCAATTCACAATAGCTAGATTGTGGAACCAACCTAGATGCCCTTCAATAGATGAATGGATAAAGAAACTGTGGTATGTATACACAATGGAATCTTACTCAGCCATAAAGAAGAATAAAATTATGGCATTTGCAGGTAAATGGATGACATTGGAGACTGTTATGCTAAGTGAGATTAACCAATCCCAAAAATCCAAAGGCCGAATGGTCTCTCTGATAAGTGAATGATGATGCATAATGTGGGGGGGAAGGGTGGCAAGAATGGAGGAAGGATAGATAGCATAGAGGGAAGGGAGGGGTTGGGTCGGGGTGGGGGGTAAGAATAATAACAGAATGTGTGACAGACATCATTGTCCTGTGTACATGTATGAACGCACAGATGGTGTGACTCTACTTTGTGTACAACCAGATAAACAATAGCTGTACTCCATTTGTGCTCAATGAATCAATAAGCAAATAAAAAAAAAGAATGTTATAATAAATTAAAAAAAAAAAGTCTAATCCTTGCAACAAACTGCAGGTCTTCAGGACATGGCTGCCTAGGACTGTTTGGGTCTCCTTGCCTGCTGCTACTTTTCCTGTCTTTCCAAGTTTGCTGCCTGGTCTCTTCACAGATCCTAGGTTATGACAAGCAGCATCTTTGAGCTGACGATTCTCTGTGCCTAGAACATTCTTTCCACAAATTGACAAATTCTGTTAACTTTGTCAGGGTCATGCACTCTTATTATCTTCTCAGTGAGGTTCACTGACCAATATACTTAAGCTGGGGCCAAACACCTTGATCTCTGGGCAGGCCAGCCCTTATTTTCCTCTACCTTTCCTTTTTTTTTTTTTTTTCCTATAGTACTTAGTCCTTCTAACTCATTATATTCATTTATAAATTATATTTGTGTCTCACCATCTGCCCTTCCTTCGTTTCCCCCAGTGTGTGAGCTTCAAGTGTGCATGAATCTCTGTGGTTCAAGGATTTGTCTCAAGGGACTAGAACAGTGCCCACCGTCTAGTATGCAGTCAGGAGGTGAGGCTGAAGAATGCACAGTTCTGTAGCTTGGTGAACTTGCTCTTTCTTTGGTTCACTGCTACCTTCAGTAGGAAGCAAGTCAGCAAAACAAGCCGCTTGCAAATGCACACACAAAGAAAGAAAAAAGAAAGCAGTAAAAAGCATGGGGTATTCCAGTGTGACACCCCAACCCTGCTCAGCTTCTTCCTTCCCCTAAGTTCTACTCATCAAGCTGACGCAGCTGTTCCTGCTATCGCCAAACATTTTTGTCAAAACCAGGACTGTGGCAGAGCTTTTATTTCTTTGTAGCCCATATTCTCATTTATCATTTTTTCCCCTCCAGACTAACTCTTGAATCAATCAAGGTGCAGGTTGAAAGAAGAAAAGTAAGAAGAGTCAAAGCAGGTTTTTTTAGTGCATGTGAGTGTCATTTGAAAACCAAGCAGTGGGGCTGGGGTTGTGGTGCAGTGGAAGAGCTCTTGCCTGGCATGTGTGAGGCCCTGGGTTCCATTCTCAGCACTACATATAAATAAATAAAATAAAGATCCATTGACAACTAAAAAAAAAAAAAA
>JAJEJO010000440.1:908679-1111422 GCA_020662805.1 Glaucomys volans | reverse complement strand
AGGGTGTGGGAAGAGAACATCTGTTGACTTGGTGATGTGCCGGCAGGGGCCTCACCTGGCAGTCCTCTGCCCTCTGCATCAGGGCGGGACTAGACCTGGTGAAATGTAACCAATGCTGCTTGTCCACACTTTTTTGTCACCGTGTTTTTGCCTCTGGATGCTTCTGTAGAGTGAACGTGTAACAGCTGTGGACATGGACTGTGGCAGGTCAGTGTGGGTCATTGCTTACGAACTCCCATTCAGTGCAAACGTAATTTGCACGCCACGGGCAGTGTTCGAGCGGCCTCGAAATGCGCCAGCAGCGTCAGAGGAAGTGGAAGTGGAGTCCCATTGTGGTGCTGTGCCAGCATTGCTCCCCGCCTCCTAAGCCAGCCGAGGTTTGGGAAAGGGTGAGAAGGCAGTGCCACTGTGCGTGCCCTCTCCCTGTGCTGCCCAGAGTCAGAGGAGCTTGGCAGATGTGTCATGCCCCACGGGCCTGCTGGTGGCGGGAGGGTTGGTGTCCCTGCCTTTGCTCTGGGCTCTTCTGCTCCTCTCCTCTGCCAGTGTCTCTATGCCATCCCTCTTGCCTCATTCCCAAGTGTCCTTTCCATCATTTGAGCTCAGTGGTTCTACTATTGTTCTTCCTGTCTGGTTCCCTTAAATCCAGCCCACACCTTTCAACTCCATATCCTGAGTCAAGTGTTTGAAAGCTGTTATTTCATGTTAATTAGAAGTTCTTTTTCCAGCCAAGAAGCCTTGCTCAGAACTGCTCCCCCAAGCTGAGACTTAGACGCATGCTCTGGCATTTTGTACTTGGGGTACAGTGAAAGGAATTGTGGTAATTGCCATGAGAGCTATGCCACCGCCCACCAGACAGGGAAACCTTCCCACTAGCTCTGTGGCCATCCTCTGAGCCTGGCCGAGCCGGAGGGGCTCCACGTGCACCAAAGTGCCCCCCAAGAACCTCACTACCTGCAGTGCTGGGAGGCATGATCTCCTGGGCTCGTCACTGTCCTCAGCGGGGTCTCCCCTGGCCACAGTTGCTTGACAGTCCCCCGTCATCCAGAGGAGTTTCGGGGCCTCTGGGTAGATCCCTACCAAGGCTGACAGGTGACCATTGGCAGCTTCTGCTACCTTTGTAGCATGCCTCCCAGTTGGCCTGAGTTTGGTGGAGATTGTGGTGGGAATGGACTCCTGCCGTGTTCTGGATTCATGCAGACTAGGGCAGGGGTCAGCTGTGGTTCCCTTAAAACCCCTTGAGATACCTAGAGTGCCTGCCACTCCCTGTAAGTGTCCCCAGTAAGGCTTCAAGGGAACTTCCAAATCTTGAGAGGCTGCAGGGCAGAGATGAAACCCCTTCTCACGTCTTCCCGGTGCTCTCTGCCCTTCTGCTTGTAGGTCAGAGATTGTGTCCTTCCCACCACCTGGCCTGCCCCATTAGCCCCGGTTCTGCAAACCCAGGTTGGGGTGGTTGTAGTTTAGAACCCTCTGGGAGCCACCAGAACCCCTTAGGCTCCCTTTGTCCCACTGGGAAGTTTGGATGGTGACAGAGCAGGACCACTCATTCATCACTCACAGTGGCAAGAGACCCTGCTCCTCAGGGACCCCGGGAGGAGGCTGCCACACCTGCAAAGTGGAGGAGCTCTCCTGTGTGTCTCTCTGCGATCGCTGGCAGCATGCCTCCATCTCCCGTGGTTTACAGAGAGGTTGTCAGTGAGCAGATGCTGAGGGAAGGCCGTCAACCTCGACACAGTCCTCGGCTGTGAGGACAGGGCAGGGGGGTCAGGGCTCTGATGGTCTTGAGGAAAATCACATCCAGAAAGCACCTGGCCAGAAGGCAGCTACGAGCCTCTGCGTCTCCTCCGCTGGGGACACTCCTGCCAAGAGAGCCTGGTGCACAGCAGCCTCTTCCTCCCCGTCATTAACAGCAAACACCCACCGCTCTGGTCCACACTGAGTAGAGAAGGTGACGGTGGCATCGCCAGAAGACTTAGTGGCTGAGAGGGGCTGGGGAGGGTGGGCTGGCAGAGACTGCCTTAGAGACACGGCATACACAGCCATGGGGCTCGGCGGGAAGCATGGCGTTTGGCCAGTGGACTGCCTTGGCGGAGTAAAGGTCCAGCGGGATGCGTGGCCCAGTGAGACGTCTCTGAGGACTGGAGAGTTGTGACATATTGCTGTAGGCAGTGAGGCTTCTTTGCAGTGTTTTGAGCTGGGATGGAAAGGCTGGGTTTCTGAGAGCTGGGCAAGTCTAGAGACAGGAAGACCACCAGGAAGGGCTGGGTCTTCCTCCAGGGCGATGGTGGTGAGCCCGGGGACCAAGACGCCGAGGTCTGCAGCCACCCAGGCTGATGTCCACAGAGAAGCAGGAGAGTCTGTACCCAAGAAAGTGAAGGTTCCAATCTTAGCACTCAGGTCTGGATGGAAGCCGAAGCCGGTGGTGGTAACACACCAGGGCAGAGGCTCCTTGGTGACTGTGGGTGTGTTGCAGGCTGGCCCCTGAATAGCAGCTGGGCCGAGCGGGGAGCAGCTGGGCCGAGCGGGGAGCACCTGGGCAGGGCCCCTCTGTGTGCCTTCAGGCTGCCTTTCCAAGCTGCCCAGAGGATGAGCACACAGAGTTCTTTCTGTAGATATATAGAATATCAATTGAGTCATATCTCTTGTGTAATTTTGTAAATAGATCAAGACTCACTTTTAATGACATTTCATAGATAAGTTGGTTTTGTTCTAAAAAGTATGTTCTTAATAAAATTCCAGTGTTCTAAGTAAAATCGGCCACCCCGATGCTTTGACCTGACCACAGTTAGTCACCCTGTGCCTGCTTTTGCCTCCATCCTGAGACTTCAGATATTGACTGGGGTTCTGGAATGCTTGGCCCTGCAGCCATGGCCCGCTGCACCCCCCTGCCTGTCTGCATTCTGAGTGCAGCTGCCCCCAGCTGAGCCCACCTCTCCGCATGTTGGAGTGGCAGCCCCCTGGCATGACCTGTGTTGTTCTCTCTGTCTCTGCTGCAGACTACTGTTTTCCAAAGTGAAGTTGGAGTCCCTCTGCCGAGGCCCAGATGAGGCGCTGCTCACCTGCAAGCACATGTTACAAATATGGAAATCCTGCTACAACCTGACCAATCCCAGGTAAGAGGCCCGTGGCACCTGTTTTGTGTGGCTTTTGCCTGGTCCCCACCTATCAGTGCCATCTCTGATGGACCTTTAGTGGGCATTAACTCTGCCATCACAAGCGGCAGATCATAGTGATGGAGCTTCACATCACTTTAAGGAACGTTTCTCCCAGAGGCTGATGGAGCCTCCAAATCATGGGCTTCTTTTGCTTTTGTTGCCATGGTGATCCATAGGTGCAGCTTGTAATGGCGCTCTCTCCAGTTTCTCTCTACCACCCATTTACTTAACTCCTGTGACAAGTCTGACCCTCTGCCTGGTAATTTATGTCTGTCCAAGTCAGGGATGTATTCCAGATGGGGTTCTTGCAGTAGAGTTGACCTTGCACAGTCCACAGGTCACATCCTACTAAGGACAGGGGAAATTGCTATTATCATGGTAAAATACAGTTTCTAAAAAGTTAAAATCATGATTCATACAAATATAAACTAAGCACACGTCAAAGATTTTATTTACCTCATTAACTAATGAAACAAGTACAGCGATAAGAGCAGATCAAAGAATAATTTGAAAAACATTTGTATAGGCAGAAATGCGGAAATGAATTTGCAGATAGATGCAAAAACCAGGATCCTATGAGACAATGAAATGCATGGTTAGGGGTTATGATCTCGACAGGGTAGAAATCAATCACAGCTCTACCAGGCAAAATCCATTTGTCTTACTATTGGTTTTCTGCAGTTAGTTTCTGCCCTTTAGCCGTAAAGTAGCCCAGTCAACAGGAAGTCAAAGGAGCCACCCTTTAGAGGCAGCCTACTGGGGAATGGGGACCAGTCACCCCCAGAAGCCCACTGCAGACACCTGGGGACCCATTTGCCCATTCCTAAGCCTTGGACACTTTTTCCTGACATGTTTGGATGACTCAGTGTGCCCTGCCCTGCGGAGGAAGTAATTTAATGCAGAGGGACCCGACGAGTCAAGCAAATTCACAAAACTGCTCATACACTTGAACTTTTCAAGTTCATGGCCAGGTGTGTGGACAGCCCCTGTTCCACTCAAAAGAGTTGGGAGCCTGGAAATGGTGAATGAGCACCAGTGGTGTGGCTGGTGGCTGCAGTCTGCAAAGACCTGTGGGAAGGGAAAGTGGGGTGTAGTTAGGCAGCCACAGAATAAAGGAGCTCCCTATGAGATCTTGTTTTCCAAAATCCTCTGCCATTATTAAAACAAACAAAAAACACAGTGTTTAAACTAAGGGCCCCATGAAGGGACTAGCCTCTGTGAACTGACCCTAGCTAGACCTGTGACCAGCCTATGGCCAAACAACTGAGGGAAGGACTCAGCCTGGAAAGCCAGCCACAGGGGACTGATGGCCCTGTGGCGCTCACTGCAGCCCCAGCTCCCCCTTCCTCTGGGTGAAGTGTAGTAATGAGGCCAGCCTCTTCCCTCCCATGCTGTTGATCTGACAGCAAAGATCATTTTAATTTAAAAAAAAAATTCTATTTGTCTAAGTCTGCAAGCAAAAATGGAAAAGCCTATATTTATCTCCCCAAAGGCCCCCACTCCTGGCCTATCAGTAGCATCAGGATTTGGGGGAGTCTTTGCCTCGTATCAGAGCTGACAGCAGCTACTGCCCCAGCTGGTCGCCACAGTGCTGGAGCACATCCTTTGCCTGCACCCCCTTTCAGAAGGAGAAAATAAACCCATCAGCTTTCATGTTGCCAATTTTCCCTCAGCTCTCCACACCTCTCCCACCTCCCCACATTTCCTCCCACTTAGCAACCAAGAATATTGAATGTGAGGAGAAAGAAATAGCAGAGTTGGAAAGCTTTTTAAAAACACTTAACCAAATGCTGGGCTCTGTCCATACTTCCTCCGTTTCCTGCAGGATTTCTCAGGGCCAGAACTGGAGGACTCCTCTGGGCACAGATCCTGGGTGGGGCTGGGGTGGTGGGGGAGGCTCCTGTGGTTGCTCAGAACTGCTCTTCTAGTGATTTCCAAAGCCTGGGGCAGGGGGACCAAGCAGCTTCTTATTAAAGAGCTTCCTTATTTGTTTTTTAACTTTTTTCCCTCTGGGATATAAACACATACTTCTCCAGCAGCCCTTACCGTTGTGCAGATTCAGCCATGCTCCTGGCCCACTTGGGTAAGCAGTGGCCCTGGCCATAGAGTAGAGCATGAAGCGGGAGGGCAGCGTGTCGGGGTCAGCCCACGTCCCAGCCTCCAGATGTGGCAAGGGGGCACCAGCAGCCTAGAGGCTGCCTTTGGGACACACCAGGCTTTAGAAAAAGGGTAGAATCGCACAAACAAGTGCACAAGAAGCATCCCTTCCTAAAAATAAAACAAACTGAAAACTAAGCAGAAAGATTTTGGTAGGAAGCAGTTGGTTTCTATCTGGAGTAGGTTCACCGACTTCCTGGCTCCTGGGCCCTGGCTTCTGCACATGCGCAGCAGGGCCCTCTGCTCCACCTGCCAGGAAGCGGCCAGCCCTCCTGCCCCCTGCTGAGTCCATGGAGGCTCAGCACAGGCCCCAGGGCTGCAAGTGAGGCCTGAGAAGTTGGTGGGCAGCCCCCACCCTCGGGGTGTGTGGCCAAACTGATATAGACCATAGCTTCAGGTTCCCTGAGCTCCTGCCCTCTTTATTTTTGCTCAAAGAAAATCACAGTATGAGCTCCTGGCTGGACTGAGCCTTGGAGGACTTGGTCAGCTGAGTTCCCCCTGCAGTTGGTGGTGGCACTCTCCAGCTCCACAGCACATTTGATGAGGTGTTTGGCGTCTCAGAAGGCTGCGTTTTCTTCCCCACGACCTGCAGTTTTACTTGCATTTAGGATAGAAATCTGTCTTGTGTTTTGTCTTCCCTCCCTTAGGAAGTTCACAAGAACTCAGGGAGCTTTATATAGTTTTTGTGAATATTGCCTTGGCCACTCAGGACGGTGCGAATCTGACCAGAATCTCACCAGAAGGCCCCAGCAGGCTCCCTGCCTGGATGGCACAGCACTTCACCACGGATGCTAATGACCATAGTTATTGGAACTTCCCTGTGCCAGCGCTGTATTGGGCCACTTATGTGCTGCCTTCAGTCTCTGAATCAGCCTTGCAAAATAGCCACTGTTACTTCCATCCTGTAGGAAATAAAATTGAAGCTAAAGGAGGGTAAATGCCTACCTCAGTTTGCCCAATTAAATAAGGAGGAGAGCTGTGATTCACAGCCAGGTCTGCAGACCTCGGAGCTTGCTCCATGGCAGGGGGCTGCCTCTCCCAAGGCAATGGCCAATTTCTTTCCTTTTCTTTTCCTTTTCCTTTTTTTTTCTTTTTTTAAATTGCTAACCATGTCTTTCCCATTCATGCCACTTTTCTTCCTAAGTCCTGTTTCAGTTACTTACCAACAAATAGCATTTAAAGTTCACACACACATACATGTGCACACATTCTCTTCATTCTGATCTCAGTTGGCAGCTGGAGACTTATGTCATACCCAGAGTCATCAGCATCTGGGCAGAGTTTTTCTTTTCACAAACCATGCTTTCATTTCATCTTCAAAGAAGGCAAATAAAATGGGCATACATCATTTATATCAGGCCCATTTTACTGAGGGGAAGGTTGAGGCTCAGAGATATTGGGAACTTGCCTTGATTCTGTAGGCCCAGGTAGCCTGGGAAAAAACAAGCAGAAGTTCCTCTCCATCTGCCTGTGCTCTGGCCTGCTCTTAGCCCTGGTGTTTGTTGGGTACCGCACTTGTCCCAGGAGCTGGGAAGAGGCAAAAGCGTGGCTAGAGGCCTCTGTGGCTGTGGAAGATGGCAGATTCCCTGAAGAGGACTTCAATGTCCAGTGTGACTTTAGCATTACAATATACAGTGTATGGTGAATTTTCAGTCCCAATGAGGAAGAGAAATTTCTCTGCACGTGTGCACCTAGGTAGGTGGACACCTGAGCTTGTGTGCCATGGCTCTGGGGGCCTTCTGCTTTCCCCACCTAGACCATCTCCCCTCACTGCTGAGCAGGAATGGTGTCTCTCACCAGCCCTCCTCATGTATTTTAACGTTTACTTATTTTTAGTTGTAGATGGAAACACTACCTTTATTTTATATGTATTATGTGGTGCTGAGGATCGAACCCAGAGCCTTACACGTGCTAGGCAAGCGCTGTAACTGAGCCACAGCCCCAGCCCTCGCCCTCCTCACTGGGGGTTGCTCCTGTCTGCCTCAGGGCTGGGCATAGGAGAGGAGAGGTGAGGTGCTGGGTGGTCTGAGGGAGCTCCCGCCAAGGCAGTGTCCAGAGGGAGAGAGCAAAGTAACTTCCAGTCTTTGAGAGAAGGATTAGCTGGGGAGAATCCAGGAGTCCCCAGAGTTGGCCAAGGCATTCCTTCACCCTTTTTCCCATAATCTGTGGGTGTTGCAAAGGCAAGTCTTGATTGGATCAAACTCTACACCAAAAGAACTCAAAATTGCTTGAAGCATCCAGCAAAATGTTTATAATCAGCCACAAATACCTAATTATTTTTAGTGAGAAAGCATTCAGTATGGAACAAAAGCAGCTCCATTTTGAATTGTTAATAGTTACTTGTACACTGTGTTCAGGGGGAACTGTGGAAGACAAACTGAGGAAGTAACCACTTGAAACTTCCCCTCTGGTGGAAGGAGATGGGCCCTGTGTTGTTATCAGTGAGCAAACATCACAAGTCAAGGTCATGGGCTTAGTCGGGGTTTCTCGCGTGTAGAGTAGGAGGCCTTTATTTAGCCCAGCCCCCTGCCTCCCACAGTCACCCCAGAAGGCAGGGATCAGATGTCTCCAGGAAGCAGCCAGCCATGTCAACCCCAGATGCATATTTGGAGAGAGAGTATTCATAATGACACCTGCCATGTGTCTCAAAGTCACACCCCTGCAGAATGTTCCGTCTACACCAGCTCATTCCCTCCTTACCCAGTTCTGTGTAGGAAGATAATCCTTATCCTCATCTGACCAGGAAAGTCGCCACAGCACAGGGAAGTGGCTTTGCTCAAAATGATTATGCCTGAGTGATGGATGTGGGAGGGGAACCAAGACCTCAGCCGGGTTGCAGGACCCACTTTCTGGGTCCTTTCAAAGCAGCACACCTGTTAGCCAAGCCCATGCTCTGAAGCTTGGCGAGAGGACTCCGACGGCACTGCAGCTGAGCTGGGTCCCAGTCTGGCCACCACGTGTCCAGCAAGTCTTCCTCTGCAATGCCAGCACCTCATTGCGAGTTCTGGAATCCCCATGGTGATGAAAAGGGTCTTTATATTTTGAGGAGTCTTCCAAGTGGGGAGCTATTGCAATATTCAGATAATTAACCCTTTGTAATATTTATATCAGAAACGCTACTTGAGCAGACTGGTGCTGGAAATATTCAGCGAGATTTATAATTATTGAAAATGCGCATGATCTTTTATGTTGTCTTCTCCTTGGAGACACTTATTGTTTCTCAGTTGTGGAAATAATTAATAGAGCAGCTTCCAGAGAGCCTGCAGGGATGATGTAATAAGTGTAGGCTGACAGTCCTCACCAAGGACGCTTCCTACGGACCCCTCTGACTGCACCGCTGGGCGGGGACACTGCAGCCTGTAAACTGTGCTGACTTTCATCACAAACCTTGTTTGTATGTCTTTAGCAGCAGCTGCACAGAGGAAGGAAATTGTGTGCCTTTATTGTAGAATTTGAACTTCTCAATAATAACCAAAAAACACCTAGAGTCCCCAGATAGGTTATCATGAGGCAGGTGGGGGAACAATAGTTTTTTCTTAAAAACTTCCCAGAATTGCAAAAAAGCCAAGTCTCTGGGGGCTAAGTTCCCTTAACTGTTCCCCGCAGGTCTGTGTGGTGTCCAAGTGACTTTGCTGGATGGGTGGTAGGAGGAGGGAGGGGGGATTCAGCAGAGGGGGGCAGTGCCAGAAGCTGGTGAGACTGGTAGGTGGGTGTCAAGACCCTGTGTGTTCTCCCCAGGTCCCTTCAGCAGCTCTGCTGTGACCAGCTCCTCATGCCCCTCACAGCACTTTGCCCTCAGTATTAAATAGGCTGTCACCCATGCAGTATGTCTCAAAGTCTTGTCCTAGGGTCACAGTTGAGCCCATGACTGTGATCACCCTCTGAGAAGCAGGCCAGCATCCTCGAATCTAGCAGCTACACCTTAGAACCATGTGAGGAGCTTTGAAATTTGGCCAGAAATTCCCATTTACTTGGTTGGTCTGGAGTGGGGCTGAGCGTCAGAGGACTTTGGAAATGCTCTGGGTGGTCTTCTCAGGCCTTGAGGCTCAGGAGCGCTGGTGTGGAGCGTTGGCTCATGAAGTTATCTCAGAGGGTGGCGTGTCAGGGGCTCCATGGGTCCTCAGACATCATAGCGCAGAATGACGACCAGTGTTCCCATCTGTTGGCTGGAGAACCTGCCTTGAAGTTTTCATTTTCATGTCTTATAAGGACACAGTGACTAAAATTAGTTAGGGTACATGGGTGGGTTTCAGCGTCGTGGTCCTGACAGCTGAATCCCAGGCTAGGCCAAGCCAGGAAGCAGACAGAGGCACATCTGCAGCACGACGCTGGGGCACATCCAGAGCGCACCAAAGGTGTGCACTGCATCTCACCAGGGGTACTGGTTGGGTCTGTGTCCCTCCCCTCCCACCTTTCAGGTGACTGACATTCGCAGTGTGTTTTGCAGCGACTCTGGACGTGGGAGCAGCCTCTTAGACAGAACCATCGCTGACAGACGACAGCTTAATACGATCACCTTGCCAGACTTCAGCGATCCTGAGACAGGTGAGAATCAAGAGCCAGAGGGGACAAAATGGCGTCCAGGAGGACGTGGGCCCAGGCACTGAGTGGAGTGGCTGAACCACGTCTGGGGTGGGGAAGTTCTCTGGCAGGTGATGCGTACCTGAAGCAGCGTCCTCCGGGCTCTTCTCAAGGGCTGGTTCACGGTGGGGAAGGCAAGGTTATTTGCTCAGCACAACGCTTTGAAATCTGTTTTCCGGGCTCTGGAGCTTAAAATGTGAAACTAAAAATAGGTGGTTTCCATGCTGTGCAGTTCCCCTCCCTTCAGGCTTCAGACATTGCCCAGATCCATCGTTCTGATTTCTCATCCTTTGCACACATAAACACGCATGCTCCCAGAAGGACCTGTAGAGCGGCAAGTGGGGTCTGAGCTGTTTCATTCCACTGTCCCCGCCCCCTGCCCCCTGCCCAAGGCCGTGGCTCTTACTGCCTCTGAGCAAATATTTGTACTTTGCTGTTTTGTGGGCCACATATGCCAAAGTGCAGGGAGGGTACCCCCGAATTTCCATAGCTCCCCATGAGCAATTCCAGCAGTAATACTGACTATTCAGTGACAATTTGAGGGACTCCATAGACCCACAAAACAAAATGAAATTCACTCAGCTTCGAGCCTCAAAGGTAGTTCTAGAACATCATTTAGAACCTGCTCTGACTCCACCCACAAGGGACCCAGTCAGGCTTGGTTCCTGTCTGGGTATGCCTGGTCTTCGATGGGCTGTCCTCAGGAAAGGAACCTCCAAGTCCTTTTCCTGTCCCTGTGCCATGTCCCAGCTCCCAACAGAGCCCATCCCCTGGAGAATCCAACCCCAGGCCAGTGCAGGGAATAAGGCCCTGGGAGACCTGTGTGGTGCTGGGTCCAGGGCAGCCTCAGGGCTGCCTGCAAACTTCACTCCTGCCAGGCTCCCCTCCCCAAGCTGGAAATCAGCCTGAGACGCCTGATCCAAGGCCCTGGGGCTCCCAGGTGCAAAGACTGTTGGGCCTGAGAAGCAGCACACATTGTGAATTAGTGCCGGTTAACCCAGCTTGCAGCTGCAGACTGACCAAGCCACAGGAAGTTCCCCTCCCCAGGAGAGGCCTGTCCCCAGGATTGGTCAGTCACAGGTGGGCATCGACTGCAGGCGAGGCGAGGCCTGCCTGGAGCAGCGTGGCCAAGTTCTCGTGGGTGTGCTCCTGCCCAGGAAGCAGTTGGACCCCCTCACTCTGGGAAATGGAGTGTCAGGCTTTTAGCACTAGCTCAGCAAGGCTGGGACACAGGGAGGGGAGAGAAGCCAGTGGAGTTTACTCTGGCCCCTGCAGCCATTTGGGCTGATTCAGAACAGCTTCTGTAGATGCCCTGAGCTGACTACCATTCTCTTCAGTGTCCTGTTAGGACAGTCATACTAAATCCAGACCCCGTTTCCTCCCAACTGGCTTGGACCTTAATTTCCCTGGAAGTCCCAAGACTTGATTGGCACATCACATTAAAAACAGAAAGTGACAGAAAATAAATGAGGCCCTTGTCATTTTCCCTTTTGCTCCCTTGAATGGCTTCCCCAGAGCTCTCAGGAGGTTGGACCTTCTCAGATGCTGTGTTGTCCAGGGGGGTGGGCCCCGCTGCCC
The DNA here is from genome assembly GCA_020662805.1 of Glaucomys volans. NCBI lineage: Eukaryota > Metazoa > Chordata > Mammalia > Rodentia > Sciuridae > Glaucomys > Glaucomys volans. Next base: position 1,099,954 of record JAJEJO010000440.1, on the reverse strand, counting down.
CAGGGTGGACCCAGCCCATCCTTTCTCCTCCCCCTTGGCCTTAGGGGCCTCTGTGCAGCTGCTCTCACAGCATGGTCCCCACTCACTCCCTGGGAGCACAGGTGTGTGGGATCTGGACTGCTGGTGCCCATGCCCTTTCTGAACAGGAGGGGGCTACCACTGCCCCAGGGCTCAGGCCAGGAACCCATTTTGTTGTCATAGTTGTTATGCCCAAAGGAATCCCTCCCTTTGCTCAGTCTCCAGCACCCCAAAATGTTGTTTGAACACCCTTGATTTTCCTGAGAGACCAGGGAAGCAGAAAATGGAAGGCCATGTGAGGGGCCTTGCCATTCAGGCTGTTTGTAAATGAGAGTAAGACTTTCTGAAGTGACAGTGTAAGTCAGGGACACTGAGATTGGGAAGGGCTGCAGGAAGTGCAAGGACGCTGGGCTGGAGTGATAAAGCCCTGTTTTGCTTACCTGGGCTCTGGGCGTGGTCTCCAGAGAGGCAGCCCTCTTGTACACGCCCCTGTGTGGCTGCCTGCCTGTGGAGCGCCCCCAGATGCTGGTTGTACCTCTCATCTTGCCTTCATTTCAGGAGGAAATATGTTTCATAATTCGAAAGCCAGAACTAACTCTGAACATGCTGCGAGAAGTGTTGCTGCCCTCCCCGCACTCCCTTACCTTTCCCCAGAGGGGCCATTTTTATGAGCTTCTGTTTACCCTCTAGTGCTCTTTTGTGCAAATAAGCATAAGTGTGCTTTCCCATGCTGCTTACGTAAGCTGCCACACACGGTGTGTGAGCTCAGCACCTGACGTTTTTCACTTCCCACAAATCCTGCAGATGCCTCCATAGCTATCCACAGAGAATTTCCCATCCTGTTTCATAGCTGTGAAGTATCCCGTGACCCCACAGGTCATAGTCAGGACACCTCACCACCCAGCATGACCGCAGGCCTTTATCTTCCCTGTAGTTTTCAGGGAAGCTGCTAATTGTGAACACCCACCAGAGCACTGTTCGTTTAGGAAGACCACTGGGCTATAGAACCAAAGGGGAAAGGAGCCCATCTGAGGTCAGCGTGGTCCCAAAGTGACAGAAGAGACTGTGATGTGGTTTGGGAGAACCGAGCCCTAGAGGTGGCAGGGTGGCTTCTGCATTGGGCCAGGCCGTGTGGATGCCTGCCTGCCTTCCCACGTCTCCTTTCAAGGGCACCAGCATCCAGCATGAGCACAGCTACTCTGTGCTGGCATTTGGAAGGATATGTGGCCAATGCCATGGAGAACCTCCATCACCATGATCCTGCCAACTCTGGGGCGCAGGGCCCAGGACCCCCCACCATGCAGACTCTCCAGAGAGGGCCAGGCCTTCTTAGAGCAGTTTTGTTTTTCCCCAGAACTAACTTTATTCATTATTTTATTTTTAAATTTTTATTATGGAGAATAGTCAGATATGCCAGAAAAGAGACACTAATATGAGCGAATTCCCATTACCTACTCCAAGTTCAGCAATTAGTGCTCCTGTTCCCTCCATTTCTCCTGTCCCACACTTGGTTTTTGCAGAGAATTTTAAGGCAAATCCCAGACACTGCATTTTGCCTATTAAAACTTCAGGACATATATCTGATATAAAGGAACTTTAAAATATGTATCACAATACCATTAGCATACGCCCCAGGTCTTTATACACTGCAGACTCTGTTCTTGATTCCAGAAGTGTTCGATTAAGGGGAATGTGGTTTCCCTCTGAAATTCTCTGTGTGCAGATCTGTGGGAAAATATGAGGAGAAACTCACATCTGAGCTTTGGGCAGGCCGAGTCCACAATAGCTAACAGAGCAGACAGTGTTTTATCAGATGGATGTGGCCACCATGAAAGCCCCCTTCCAGAATAAGCTCCCCCCACACACCTCTGTTATCTAATTCGCCCCAGCCGGTGAAAAAGGGGGAATCAAGTGGAATGACAGTCTACTTTGAAGCTATGAGTCATTGTCTTTTCTTTGGAATAGGTTGGTAGTTCCTTAAATAGAGGATGAAAAAAAATTATTTTTCTTCCTTTTGCCTTCAAAACAGGATGTGGGGTAAGGGGGTTTATGTTTAATCATTGGTAGACATTACCGGATACCTATCCCAAGCCAAATAATTTTTTTAACTTGAAAGTTTGATCCATTTTGTTTGGGAAAGTTTCTACTTACAGCTGTGGGGGTCTCCGCATCACCAGGTCTCCCCCCAGCTGGAAGACGCAAAGGCAGCAGGGCTGGTTTCCTTTCCAAGTCCCGGACCAGTACCCCTCCCACTGTAGACCACCTCAGAAAGCTCAGCGCTCCATCATCACCATGCTGGCCCGTGACGCCATTGCACTCCAGCACACTGCACCTTGGGAAACTTGAGTTTTTAAGCGGACTTTATATAAGTGCTTCTCATGAAAAACAAATCTATGGAAAGCCAAGTCCTAACCTTTTCCAGTTGAAAAGCCATTAGTGTCCTGGAGAATACCCTAGATGCTGTAGGTTAACGTGTGTGATTTTCAGCAGCTCACACTGCTGAATCTGCCCAGGTACCTCTGAGTTACTTTTATTCCATGATACTGTTGCAGAACAATTAAATAACCAGTGGAAAAACAAATTTGTTTTCTTCGAAAAGCACTTGTATTCTATTGTCAAGTAGAGGGGCGATTGTGTATTACATGACCTCATTTTCTTTGCAGCTTATGTGAGTATATTAAAAGCTAGTTTATTTTTTTCTTTGTGTTTTAAAGGTTGTTGTTGGTTTTCTTTTTTTCTTTTTTCTTTTTTTTGCCTTTATCCTTTTTTTTTTCTCTTTTCCTTTTTTAGTGTCAGAGTGCTCCTCCTCCTCCTCCTCTCTTTCAAGAACCGAATCTCCTCTCCACCTGTTTGTATCTTCTCGTCTCCATTCTCATCCCAAACCCGATACCTTTGTGTGGCCCCCTGCGCCTCATTCATTCAGTGACTCAGGTCCCCGCCGGGAACCCTCTCTCTGTAAACATGGTTTTTCCTTTCTTGTTAGACCTGCTTCATCTGCCTGATGTTTTATTTTCTGATAATCTTCCTAACTGATAAGCTGGGTAGGAAACTCCATCAAATTTGTCACAGAGAAGATCTCACTTGTTTGAAAATTCAAAGGGCAGGAGGAAACCTGAGAGGTAGATATTAGGTAGATATTAGAGGTAGATATTAGGTTCCAACCTCCTCTGGAAAGAAGGAGACTGATCCTCAGCAAAACTTACTGAACTTTCTTAGAATATTACTTTTCATCCTTTGGTCCTTCTGTGCTTCTATCTGGATTTGATAAAAACATGTAAAAAGTAATCCTGTTAAAGAAAGGCAAATTATAATATTTTGCAAAGAATAATCCCCAAAATAATAATCCTAAGAATTTCTGGGCTTCATTTTACAAATTAATTTAGTTCAGCTCCCATACATTAATTACAGGGAACTTTAAGACCTGCCAGTCTCCTGGGCTTCACCTCCAGGGTTCATGGCTCCACCGGCCTGAGCTGAGGCCCAGGGATCGAGATTTGCAAACCACCCCTATGATTCCAGTGCCACTGGGTTATGGACCACATTTTGAGAAATGGTGCTATAAATTGTTTTCCATTTTGCAAGGAAAGAAAATGTTGGGTTTGTGTCATTAAAACCACATAGGGAAATTGAACAGCATTTTAGTCTAATCTTGCTTTTAAATAATACAGAAATTCTGAAAGTCTACTTTAGGGAATTCCAGGATCTGACAATTTAAAAAAAAAAAAATCCCCATATTAAAATGCAGCACTGATTGGTAAAGTCCTTAAAAGGGACCTAAATACAGATCTCCCCGGGAGAGTCTATCCTTGTTTTCTTTCACTCATTTATTTAATGTGCACTTTACTGCCAGAACTGCCAGAAAATTTAATCTCTGTATCTATGATTTATAAGGGCTCATCTTTGTTCCAAATGCTCAGTTATGTGCTGACCAAAGCTCCTAAATGGGATGGCTGCCAGAGGCGCTGCTTTCTTCGCTGCTAGCCCACGAAGCCAGCACAGAAGAGCAGTGCTCATCTGAAGTAAGCCGTCCACACCAAGAAACGCCCTGACCTTACTCATCTGCGTGTAATGGCAGCCCTAGTTTTTATGAAATCATAGATGAAGATAAACCGTCAAAACAGACACTTTACCTTAATACAATGGCCAACTTCCATTTTTCCAGAAAAATTCTTTTTAACATTGACTTCTGCTGAGTGTGTTATAAAGTGGGATCTCACTGTCCTAGCACGGAATTCTGTTCCACTGCCTGTCCCCTCTGCCCAGCTAGCCCGGCCATCTCAGCAACCCGGCAGTCGCTGCATCCTGGGGAGCCCTATGTTCCTCTAAGGCTTTGAAAGGCTGGAGTTCTGGCTCTTCCATGGGGCATTCGGATCAGGTTAATTGGCTAATTGTGGGATGATGAGCACCCACTCAACTTTCTGCTGAACGCAGCGCCTCCTAAGCCACGCTCAGCGTTGACTCTTGGTGAAGCCAGGCGTCATTGTGCAGTCCAGCAGCCCCTGTTTCAGCTAAGCTTGAAGCATCCAAGGGACACTTAGTCAAAAAGGAAGACCTACTGACAAATGTGGAATTTCTTGACTATAGTAGTAATGAATTTGAATCCTGGTTCCTTCCTGGGGCAAGCAGGTAGCCAAGGGCTGAGGTTTTGTGAATTTCTCCCTCCCGCCCTTTGACGTCCTAGGAATAAAACTAGCCCAGCCCTTTACATTGTTGGACTCAGGATTAGGGTTAATGTGTAGAAAGATCCAAGCCCTGCTCCTTTCATTATTTTTCCTTCCTTTTGGAATTTCCTGCTCTGGAAACAAAGCAGGAAGCATGGATTGGTCAGCCTCCCTGTGCCGGGTGCACGTGTCAGCACGAGGGGAATGCCCAGCTGGCCTTTCTGTGCTGAGAAAAATCATTGCCAAAGGGAAAATGTGTGTCACTCTTGAACTGAAATCTGATTCCAGACAGCCAGACTTATAGTTGGAAGGTTATTAGAACTCTCTGTGCATTTTTAGCCTTAATTTTGGTTTTTCAGTTGTTTGGTTTCTTGGTTTTAATTTCTGGTTTGATCTGTTGTTCCAAGGCAACTCTCCAGAAGCATACTTTCATGGTTTTCCTTCCCTTTTTTCAGTTAGTAAGTAGTTCACCAATCTGTCAACCCTTCCAAGGGGCTCCGGAGTCACACCTCCCTCCACTGTGGCGTGTGTGCTGTTGTTGTCCGGTGTTGGGACTGTTGGGATGCTGTGGCCCTCTTGCTACCCCTGCCTGCCCACTCTGCCACTTGGGGACCAGCTCCCCTAAGATGCCGGTGCACTCAGCCCTGCCTGGTTCAAACCCTGCGAGGCAGTACTGCTCTGGGACGGACTACGGTAGCTGGGAAAGTGCCCACGTCGGGGTGGGCAGTGGGCGGATGGCACTGATTGGAATTGCAGCCCTGGCCCCTATGGTGGGTCACTTGTGAATGACAGAACCAGTTGAATCTCGACATCCTGTCCGTGTGGCTACTACTGCTGATAGAAAAGCCATCCTCATTGTTAATTGTTCTAAAAATAGATATCATAAAACTTAAAAACACACCTACCAAAAGTCAAAGGAGACTAAGCAATTCCCCAGAAGTAGGACCAGTGCTTTAAGTCATGAGAGAGTGATCACATTTCCTAAAGGATGTTCCCTATGCCCCTGATTCTGTCTGGTCAAATTTTGGGAAGTGGTCTGTCTCCTGCCGAGAGACTCCCAGTTCACATGAGCATAGTACAGGCTCTGCAGAATCTTGCAGTTTAAAAAAGTCCAGACTCTTGACTTTGACCAAATGTTCTCAAGCTAATCTCCATTTTTAGTGTTCCCTGGGTTGCACTTGGGGAGCTGCAGATGGACATGGCGATCAGTGCATTTGAATGATCTGAGCCTCTCTTATGGCAGACACGCCCCCACATACCCAGGAGGTGACTTCCCTCTCTGAAATCCAGCCTGAGCTACATGTGGTGTCATTTCAGCCCAATAGGAGAGAGGTATATTTTGGTATTGGCATCACATTAGAGTTCTTCATTAAAAGATCTCACTGCCAAGCCCCTTCCATACGACGCTCCTACTTGATTTTCAGAGAGGCAGGCTGCATTAAAACCTAGCAGCCCTGACTAGTTCAAGTGAAGTTTGATATATTTATGCAAAGTACTAACATATTTTCCATAAGAGCAGCTCCAAGTCCCTCAAAGGAAGCCTGAGTTCAAGGGCCAGTTCAGCAGAGGAGTCTCTGCAATTCATTTAATCTCTCTGGGCCTTAGTTTCCTCATCTGTTAAAAAAAAAAAAAAAGTAAATGTAAATTTTGAGACCCAGCCAGGTGCCTTTCTTCCTGAGACACACCTGGGCAGCTGCAGCTCCCACAAGGCCACGCTGACTCCCCAGAATGGGAATTGTGGAAGGGCTGGGCAGGGTTTACAGAGCCATGCAGGGCTCTCTCCGCACTGCTGCGCTCTGCTCCCGACTTGGGGACCCAGAACACGTGCAGATGTTTTACTCCTTTCCAAGAACGCACGTGTGTTCTTGACTTAACTGTCATAGCACTGATTCTGGTGAGGTTTTTGCTGACTTTGATAGTAAGTCACTGGGAGAAGATAATAAACAGATTCGTGAAAGAACACGCTGCTAAAATGAAATAAGATGGAGAAATGAATTCAAGATAGAAGTGGGTTGTTTCTCTTTCTTCATGGCCAGCATTTTATCATTGCATTTGAATCTTCTAACATTCAAGAATGTGTATCGTGGCTGGTCAGGTGGCACATCTTACCCTCTTCTCCTGCTTAGTAAAGTAGTTTTTTTGGAAAATATACATAGCTATGAAAACATTACTCTAGCAATAACCCCACCATTTTTGAGGAGTTGCAATTTTTAAAATTCAGCCCTGAGATATATAACCTTTTCAAATATAACCTTTTCTACTATTTAGATTAGATTAATATTAATTTAATATAATTCTCCTTAATTAGTTTTGTGGTATCTTTCTTTAAATAAGATTGAATGGAATTATAAGAGATTGACAAGATAATAATAAATGGTACTCAGATAGAAGCAGGTGTCCAAATTTAGAGTAGCACAAAACCTGGCAGACTTCCCCATGGTGCAGCAGACAAACACAGCAAGGCTCGGGGGCAGCAACCTCCCCAGCAGAAGGGCCCCTGGGCGCAGAGCCGCAGCCTCATGAATAGGCACGCAGGAGGAAGGCTGGGCGACCAGGAAGCCTCTGCCCACAGTAGTTCTCCAGAAGGTACTGTCTCCAGCCCAGAGCCACCGCGATGCACTTGGACAGCTGGTACCCTCCGCATGCTTGTGAACAGCTTTGCGCCATGCTTCCCGTTTGACCACCTGGCCCTGCCGACCCCGGCCAGCTGCATGCTGTGCTGGCCGCGCATGCCCACCTGTGACAACACATCCCTGCCTCGGGGGTCCTTCCCCGAAGCTTTCCTGGGAAAGAGCTTTTCCCTCTCAGAATTAGACACACCCTGTCAGGGTTAAACTGTGGTGGATCCTCTGTTCAAGTTGTTGGGAAATTGTGACCTGGTCTTGGGGCCAGGTTTGGCTGTCCCAGTCTGTCCTGCACTCAGGAAAAGGCAAATTCTACTTAGAACCATGACCAGAGTTGTTTATCAGGAGTTGCAGCAGGAGACAGCATTGCCAGTGGGGATCAGGTGGGAGGCAGTAGTGGCCCAGGAAGCTCTGCAACCCTGGTCACTCTGGTGGACATGGCATGGAGAAATAGCCTCTATGGAAAGGAGACCTGTGACAGTAGAGTGAGAAACCACCCCCAGTCAGCCTCCCCAGAAAAGCAGGTCTATCCTCTAGCAAAGATGGAAGTGGTCCTAACTCCCCAAGAGAGGGGAGGCCACCAAAACCTTCACGTAGAAAAAACAAGGGTGGCTGAGGTGTAGCTTAGTGGTAGAGCACTAACCTAGTGTGCATGAGTCCCCGGTTCCATCCTAGCACCACAAAAAGAAAATTTTTAAAAGATCCAGAGTCAGATGTGGTGGTTCATACCTGTAGTCTCAGCAGCTCAGGAGGCTGAGGCAGGAGGATCATGAATTCAAAGCCAGCCTCAGCAAAAGTGAGGCGCTAAGCAACTCAGTGAGACCCTGTCTCTAATAAAATACAAAATAACAAAATAGGGCTGGGGATGTGGCTCCGTGATTGAGTGCCCCTGAGTTCAATCCCTGGTACAAAAAAAAAAAAAAAAAAATCTAGATAAACATGCTTGAATCAGGGACTGAAGTTGGTTGGATCAGGCTCCCCTGTCTCTTCTCAGACCTTGGCCTTCCTGCCTTCAGCCCAGATCATTCTCATTCTTGAAGCACTGTGGCAGGTGTAAACACAGAAGGTCACGGTCTGCCAGCAGTCTGCAGTGTTGGCTGGTGTGCGTCCTAGCCCCGTCTCTAGAAACACTCTTTCGTTTCTTTTTAAAAATGAAAATCCTAAGCAGGCCACTGGCAGAATGCTTAGTCATTGGGATCACTGTTGAGTGCCCAGGATCTTGAGACAGAAAGGCTGCTTTCTCTTCTAATTGTTTTGGTGGCACGGTTTCTAAGCATTAGATGCTGAAATAAACTGTATCCACAGATAATACTGAAAAATCTTGAGACTGAAGGAAGACAGACAGAGGTAACTGCACGGAGCAGCTCAGTTTCTTTTCCAAAAAATGTAGGGATGGTAGGTATTGGCCTTGGCAGCAGGAGGTGGAAAGAATGTGGGTGACAGTGGAGATGGGACACGGAGTGCGGCCTCATGCCCCGTCCCTCTCCCCTGTGTGCACATAAACCAGCCCTCCAGGGCTGAGGGGCAGAGGGCTGTCCAGGACCTGAGCACCAGGTGCCCGACGTGTCTACCCAGGTCTCTTTGGTGGTGGACCTTGTGTAGCACATAATGGAGCAGCTGCCTGTTGTTTCAGGCACTTGCAGCCTTCTACCCGGGATCTAGTTCATCCTCTCCGTGCTGTGAAGACCCCAGGGCAGGGCAGGTGCAGGTCCTCCAGACTGAGGCTGCGTGTCCAATCCAGAAGGAAGCCAGAAGGGTAGCTGGAATGGAAACATGCCCGGCGATAGGGACCCTGCTGGAGAACACAGGGTGATCCGACATGACAGAAGCCATTTAATTTTTTCTACCTTTCGCTTGAAATGACTGACTCTGGGATTCCTTTGAACAGTGAACTTTGATGGCAAAGTAGGGCTCATACCGACTGCCACATTTGAAGTCTCACTGAGATCGACCCAGGGTGTCTGTTTCCTTCAGTGGAAAAGGCGTGTTGGAAAGGTTTCCTCTGCCAGGCGTTTGAGCCACTGTCGTCAGTGTCCTACTTGTCGCAGGGTCTCAGCAAGCGTCAGCACGTGGAGGGAGAGCTGGGACAGGTTCTGAGCATGGGCTCGCAGCATCTGGAGACCATTGGCCTTGGCTCGCAGTCCTCTCGGATTGGTGAAGGTCTTTCCAGCACAGTTCCTGGTACCCCCCACAGTACCCCCATCATCAGGGGGAAACCTGGAAGAAAGCCGTGGATTAGGAAGCAGAGCAGTTCTTCGGGTGGCACTTGCTTTGTGTCAGGTGCCTGAGATGGCCCAGGTGGGGAAACCGTGGGCCTGAGAAAGCTCCCGTAACCTCAGCTCCAGCATCTGTGTCCTGGACTGTTCTGGCAATTAGATCAGAGTTTGGTCCAGATTTGAGGACATATTCTTGCCTGCCTACATTGCACTGCTCAGCACAGTGGCTTCTCCAAGCCCCTGTGTCCTGAGGGGGAGGGACACATCCCTGCGGTAGAGCCCAGTGGCTCACACAGCCTCCAGGCAGGGCAGTGATGAGCACCTTCTCCAGTTAGTGTGGTAAATAGGAGATGCAGAGCAGTGGGGCCTGATGATTTGGAGACATTTCTTTCAAATCATCATTTCTCTCAAATCCAGTAAGACTTGGATTTTAAATTGGAAATATGTCCTCTATTCTTCCGATTCCTTCGAAAGTGTCAATTTGTCTGTTTCCACCTGAGATTGTATACAATGCAGGGAGGCCATTGCTTTGATGAGAAGGAAGCGTTCCTTTCAAGTGTGTGGGTCAGAGCCAGCGTGTTCATGGTTGACCTGCCTGAATCAAAGTCCAGAGTCCCTGCTGGCACCCCCCCAGTCCTGTGAAACAGTAAGATGCAGGTCCTTTTGATTGTTTTTTAATCATCCTCAAATTCTAATCCCATGGAAGACTTCTGTTTACCGTTATTGCCAGGAGTAGCAGATGCTAACTATTCTGTGATTTTGCCATTGTCATTAGTCATCTGCTATTGTTAATAAATCTCCAAATGCGTTAATGTCTCCCCCTGGTTCTGAACGGGAAGCCTGTGGCCCTGTGAAGTTGTGGACCAGGAGTCGACTTAGAGGGAAGAAGGTTCTGGAGAACCTGCTACCCTTTGCTCTGGTTTAGTGGGCTAGTTACATTGGTGAGGAGTCACTGAAAGACACTGAGGTTTAATTATCTGCCACCGACACTTTCAGTCCAGATTGTTAGAAGTGACAACAGCCGCACTAAAAGACCCTTGAAGATGGCAGTTCTGGCCTCTGATCCTTCATTAGGGAGGAAGGTGGAACACACAGACGCACATCCCAAAGTGGGGCCACTCTTCCGAATGTCGCATGGTGACATTGTCTGTTTCTGCTGCTGTCCGGCCATCCCACCGTGTCCACCTGCGATGGAGGATGGGCCCAGCACGGTTGTCTCTGCAGAGTCCTAAGCAGAGGACACATCCTGCTTTCTAGAGCCACACAGTGACAGTGACAGCCACAGGGAAGCCACGAGAGTGCCAGGAGGCCTCCCTGCAGGGAGGAGCTGAAGGTCACAGCTGCCTCCCTAGAGGAGGTGGCTCTGGAGCTGGACTCAGAGGCTGGATTTAAAGTCAGGCCAGGTCAGTCCTGTTTCTGCCACCGCTTGGCTGTGTGACTTTGACTAGTGACAAGAACTCATCAAGTCTAGATTCTGCCGGAAAACATTCCCTGCCTCACAGCATTGTTGAGAGATCAATATGTGCAAGTGCTAGTCCCAGGTCCTGAAATGGCCTGCGCCCCCTGGCTGATGACCACCACACTGCCAAGGTCGGCCTTGTCTGCCAGACCTCATTCACAGTAGGCTCGATTGCTCGGCTAAGAATTAATTAATTTAGGCCCATGTGGATCTCACAAAGAGAAGGAACAATAGTTTTTGATTAGTTCTTTTGGGAACCAAATGAACAAAATAGTTAATCCAAAAAGCAAAATGTACCCCTCCAAAAGCCACAAGTTCTTGTGGTAAAGGCTTCATAGAAGCTGGTAGGAATTTTGTAGAATTCTTCTATAGCCATAGAGCATTATCATTTTTAAATAGATCAGTAACTGAATATTACAAGCCTGTCTCCATTTCTAATGTGGTAAATAAATATCAATAGATAAAGCCACTTAAATCCCATTAGTATCTTTAATAATTTTCCAGAGTCCAAAGGGATTCTAAAGCCTAGTCCAAGACCCTCTGTTCTGGGGAACAAGCTTTTGGAAGTCCATTGTCCGGTGACCATGGGCTATAGGGAGGTCACAGTGCTCCTTTGCCCACCTGGGCCCAGGCTTTCCTGACCATGCGTTAGTCACAGCTGCTCCTGTCCCTGCCTGCAAGCAGTTCTGGACTTGACTGTGTGTTGGAATTACTGGGGGTGGTCACCAAGTGGATGTCTCGTCCTGCCCCAAGAGTTAGTGACTCCTTTGGTGTGGGCTGGCCGTGCACCACCGGGATGTCTAACCCTCAATGACTGTGATGTGAAGTCGCGTTGAGAACCCTGTTCCAGACAGACCAGCTTGGTCATGGCGGAATCCAGCAAAGCCACCTCTGGGATATTCATCTATTTAACTCATCATTGCTATATCAAGTCCTTCTCATCAAAGTTAAAATGACTTGACGGTTTTGAATTCAATATAACTGTGAATCCTGCTTTCAATTCCAAAGTCATACTGCCAAGAGCATTGGACAGGTGGGGCGCGAGCCCTGTTTAGGGAGCTGGTCTCCTCCCGTCAGGGCCTCTGCAAGGCTCCGTGCTTCTGGCCTCACCCGCCACACTGTGCCTTTGCCTGGCAAATGTGCTCGGGGGGTCTCTTTCCTCAGCCTTTTTTACAGAATAGTTAGGCAGGTGTTCTGAGCCCTGGGTGTCTTAGCTACAAGCCGTCCTCCACGAGTCTGGTATGAGCCTTAAGAATAGATGCTGGCTTAACCCGGGACAAAGGGCCCGCTTTCTGCAGTTTGTAGGCCATGCCATACGGGATGCAGTTCCCCGTCCAGGGGTGTTGCCCACCTCTCAAGGGCCTGGCTCCACTACTGACATGGCAGGTTGCTGGGTTTGTCCTGAGAATGGCCATCCAGCTACTCCAGACACTGCCCTGGCGGCAAGCGGGGTGCCCCGGGCTCTCCTATAGAGTTACCAAGTTTAGGCCCTCACAGGGTGCTTTGTAACGTCCCTTTGTAGCACTTCATTAATGCCGTTTGTTAGCGCCGTGTCACCGCTATGTGTCTAACTGTCCCCCTTCCTGCTCCTGACACTCACTGTGCCATGCTGAGCTCCTGGAGGGAGCACTTGGCATAGCATGCGCTCTGCGTGTGAACTGCAGGATCGGCCAAAGCAAAAGGAGGAGGCCGAGGTTCGGAGCCATCTTGGCCCTGACTCTTTGTGGGCAGACTCAGAAACGTCCTGGGAAGGGCTGTGTGAGCGTTGTGCACTGTGTCCGTGTCCGGGAGGGGGTTTGCCAGGTGTGTGGTGGTTGGTCTGCCTTTCTGCTCCTGATCCAGTCTTCTCGAAACCTCCCATAGGCTCCGTCCACGCCACGTCAGTAGCAGCCTCGAGAGTGGAGCAGGCCCTGTCGGAAGTGGCCTCGTCTCTGCAGAGCAGCGCCCCCAAGCAGGGCCCACTACACCCCTGGATGACGTTGGCACAGATCTGGCTCCACGCAGGTACAGCTCTTTCCTCTCCTTTCTGAGGGCGCTTCTACCCACCCACCCCCCATCCCCACTCCTGTGCCTGAGGCTGCAGGGTCCTGCCAGTGCTCAGCCATTTAGCCAGGACCCCTCCCGGGGAGAAGTCAGAATCTTTGAAGTCAAGCACCAAACTGGTACTTCTTTTCAGGGGCCATGAGTTACTATTTCTCACCATCCCTCCCGTGTCTACACCTGACCCAAAGCCTGGCCCAGAGCCGGCATCCATCCAGGAGAGGTGTTGTGAATGGGACTCAGGATTCCTGGGGAGTGTGCCATGTGGGGTGCGGGGTTTGTGCTGAAGACGGACCAGAGCTACACCCCTCATTGTCCTTGTGGGTGACCTGGAATCCCAGCTGTGCTGCCTCCTGGCTGAGTAGACTCGGTGCTATCTTGCCCTCTCTGCTTCAGTTCTGTCATCTGCACGGTGGGGTTAGAGTAATACGTGATGTGCAGAAGGTCGGACATATCACAGCAGCCAAGGAATCTCCAGGAGAGGGGACAAGGGTGTTAGTGACACAGATGTCTTCATCAAAGCCAGGACAGGCAGTGTGTCTGGTGTCCCCACTCCCTTCTGATGTCACCACGGGTGACCCACAGGAAGGGAGACAGTAGCAGCATCCACTGGTCTATAAACTGGCCTGGAAGCAGGTGTGGGCCCCTGCCCCAGCCCCACGTGGCAGCCAGCGGGCTCAGGACGCTTCTGCGCAGCTGGAAATCTCAGAAGGAAGGCTGCCCGCTGGCCCTGTGGTGAGGAGAATCCACCACACAGGGCTCCTCAGGAAATGATGGCTGTTGATTTACTGCATATTTCTACTTTTACATGAAAGCAACTTCTGTCCCTAAGTTTTATTGCTTGATCTGCATGATCCTGATGAGGCCTGCTGAGGCTCCACCCACAGGTGACACCAAAGAGATGGTGTTGCCCCTCCCCCGCCCACCTGCACGTCTGTTTACTGCTTTTTTGCCAGGGCTGACTGCACGGGGTCCTCCCAGGGCGTCACTGTGGTGGAGCTGCGTGTGCAGGCTGCTGGACTGACCTGGCCTTGGCAGTCTCGGAGCCCAGCAGTCAGCACTCTGTGTTGGCATCTTTAATTGAGCCATAACAACTACCGTAAATTAACAAGTTCTCTTCTTTGAGTAGATGTACAAGAGGCTGATTCATGAGTGTCTGATTATACTTGCCCCAGCGTTGGGCCTTTTTCCCAAAGAGGTCACAGAGAGGCTGCCTCTGAGGGCCAGGCGCACACACGCCTCCTCCCAGCTCTAACCGAAGAGCCTGACCTAGTGTCCAGGTCTGGGAGCCTCACTGAGCCTCTAGGCTGGTCTAAGAGCAGAACTGTCTTAAATTAGACTTGAAGTGGAGCTTTTGAAGGGCCAGAGTCTACAGCCTGGAGCGCTGCTTCTCCTGCTTGTTTCACTGAACAGTTAACGGCCTGAGGGCCATGCGGTTCCAGAGAGCTTTGCCTGGTGGCTGCTGCCTTCACTCTGTCATCCAGGACTTGCCTCTCTGCGTGGCCTGCCATGATCCGGGAGGCCATTCTGCAGCTGCTTACTACAACACTGAAGAACTTGGTGACTAAGATCATAGTTTGGAATTATCCTTATATTTTTATATAGTCCCATAAGCGCCATTTCTCATTGCTATGGCCTATAGGACAGAAAAAAGGTCCCATTACTAGTTAGTGAGCATGTTTTTAATGTTCTACAGACTGGCATTGAACTACAGAAAGCAGTTGCCACACTTTCCTTATAGATCTGCATATTGCCCACACGGAGTGAGCACAGAGTGCAGTAGGAATGAATGGGACAGGTAGCGTCTTAGGATCTGTGCCAACTGACTCTTGAAAGAGAAGAGCTGCATCCTCTGTCCACATAGTCTTCAGTTTCCACTGAGCTCTCAGCACGTACCATGTGCAGTTTGAGCTCTGCTGCTCTGAAAGGCAAAAGAAAGGTGTCCTCATTGACAGTTGATCAAAACCAAGTAACTTTTGCTTCCTGTGTCCGTCATCGGCTCCAGTGATATTTCCGGATTCCATAAATTTTGTGTGCTTTCCAGAAATTGAATCAAGTCCTGACATCAGGGCCATGGTGCTCCTGGGCAGGTGTGGGCCTCTTCTCTCTTGGTTGCTTTTTTGGTGAACTGAGGGTAGCAGGGAGCTGACCAGGGGAGCTCCTGCTGGAGCTCGGGTTTGGCAGACTGGGGACTGACCCCAGGCCTGTGAGTGCGAGACCAGCGCTCCACTTCTGAGCTATATCCCTAGCCCTTTTTATTTTTTATTTTGAGACAGAGACTGGCTAAGTTGCCCAGGATGGCCTGGAACTCGCAGTCCTCCTGCCTCAGCCTCCCACGTAGCTGGAATTAGAGGTGTGCACCACCACACTGGGCTTGTGACCCTAGGTTTGATCTTGCAGAGAAGGTCACTCTGAGATTCTGTCCGCTGTGTCAGAGGGATTCTGGGGGCATTTATATGTGCATCTAATGGCAAGAAGATCATGAGCAGGACACCTGAGCCTCTCACTACTCTGTGAGGGAGCAGGCCAAAGACCCAGCCTGCAGCACAGACCCAGGAAACAAGGATGCTTGCCCATAGAGGGTCCCTCCCTTCCTGTGTGGTGGGCTCTCCTTCCCTCAGCACCTTCTTTTCAGTCCTGGACACCTGGCCCCAGGGCCTTAGACTCAGCAGGACACCTGGTAGCTGAGCTGGACTGGGCTGTACAAGTTTGTCCCTTGGTTGTTTTGGACCTGTTTCCGTGGTTTGTCTATCTAAATTGTTCTTAAAGAGCACACTCATGTGGTACATAATTGAAAAGTAGGAAGGATGTAAAGTGAAGGCTTCCCTTATCCCCAGTCACTGTCACAGTCTTCCGGAGACCTTGGTACAGTGTCCCAGGTGCCCTCTTAACAGTGTGTCTGGGAGACGTTGCATCAGCATGTACGAGACTGGCCAGTAGTCTTTGCAGCTGCGCAGTGTAAGTCCATGCTGTGGAGAGCCTGAGCAGTGCTGTCGAGTAAGGGTTAGACCATTGCTAGTACTTTGCTGTTATAATGTTTCAATAAATATCCTTACATATATTGTTCTGTATTTCAAAGATAAATTCCAAAAAATAGCACTGCTGGGTCAAAGGCTATGCACGCCTTAATTTTGATGAAGTTTGTCACGTTGCCTTCCATGGAGTCATACCAACGTCCAGGCCGGTCAACGATGCGTGCTGTCTGCTTTCTTCCTTCCTTGCCAACACCACAGAACCTCAGAATCCTAGGTCTTTGCCAGCCCACTACATGAAAAATGGCATTTGCCCTGTATTTCCTTAGACCCTGGGTTTTTCTTTTTCACTCGTGTTTATTGTATGCTTTATGTCTGTGGTAGGTGCTCAGATTTTTTTTTTTTTTTTTTTTGTCTTTTTCCCCCCGCCCGAACACATTTATCAGTCTTTTCCTATAGCATCTGGTCTTTCCACAATATTTAGAAAGCACTACCCATTCTGGTCTCTGAAAGTTCCATTTGTATATATACTGTCTTGAACAGAAGGCCAGAGGGAGGGTCTTCCCTCCACTCTGCAGCAGGGGGACCTGGGTAGACAGACACGAGCATCCAGGCAGTGTCCCTGGGGCAGAAGTCGGGAGAGCTGGAGCAGACGCGGTGTGACTCTCGGTACAGAGGTCCTCACAGCCACAGGCCTGCCTTCTGTGGGCCGCACACCCCACTGGTGGCATCAGAAGCTCATGCAGTCATGGTAGTTCCAAGTTGGACCAGACCCTTTCCAAGCCACACAGCTTCCGGGTACCCATCTTTCAAGCCCCACGTTGGGATGGCAGCTAAAAATGACTTGGTGGTAGGTGGTTAATTTTTGCTTGTTACTTACTAATAATTATAGCTTTCACTTTGGCACCTCTCACAGCCGAAACCAGCGGCTATTCTTAGATGTGCAAGATCAGAGTTTCTGATTTCTGCTGGGAGTTGAGGCTCTGATACTCACAGATTCTTTGGTCTGGCCTGACCTGTCGCCTTCATCCTTCCCACTCCCAGGCTCCTCCTGGGCACCAGGAGATTGCCTGAACATGGCCAAGGAATGTACCTGTGGCATGTCCTCCATGATGAGCTGAAGACAGCTCCCAGACCCGCCATATGCGTACATATGGGTACAGAGAGCACCTGTGAGGCAGACCTGAAGTCCCAGGGGCCAGGCCTGGGCAGGCGGTGCTGGTCTAGATGGGTCAGCTCCACCCCACCAAGCACAGAGCAGGTTCAGCTGCTATTCCAAGGCCTTTCTGTCTCAGCCTGGCATGGGATGATACCCTCTGCACCCCACTCACCCCACATGAAGAAACTGAGACATGGCCATCAAGTCATCTGCCTGAGTTTGCATGGCTCACATGTTGGGAAGTCTGCATACAAGGCCACCAGTGTGGCCCAGAGCCTTGCTCTAACCCTCAGTAGGCCCCGGTTGTTCACCCAGTATTTCTGAGCATCTCTTTATGTGCCGGGCTCTGCAGTTCAGTGGCCATGAAGACAGGCCCCGTTCCTTTTCCTTCAAGGAGTTCACAGATACGAACAGAACAGCTACAGAAGCCCCACAGTCAAGTGTCAGGAAGGAGCAGTGCAGCTGCTCTGACCCCCGGGAACAAAAGCTCTCACCCTGGCAGGGCAGAGGAGGCCTGCACACATTCGAACAGAGACTGAAAGCTCAGTTAGCTTTGGCCAGGGATGATGGAGGGAGGCCCAGGCCGAACCCTGGGAAGGTCTGAAGGTGGCATGAGCTCTGAGAAATGAAGGGCCCCGGGGCAGGAAGCTTGAGTAAGAAGGAAGGGGAGGCAGCAAGCGGGGGTGGGGTCACTGTACTATGCCCCCAAGAGCCCTGTTGAGATCTTTGAACCCAATCCTAAAAACTCGTGAAGGACCTGAAGCAGGAGCATGAAAGGACCTGACTGAGGTTTTCAAAGCTCACTCCAGCTAGAAGTGGGATGGACTGGAAGGCAGCCACGCCAGAGGGCAGTTGTTGGGAGCATTGGTTGGTCCCAAGTGGTTGCTATGGGTGGGAGAAGGGTCTGCCCGGATGCATGTTCAAGGTGAGCCTACAGGGCAGGCTGGCAGATGAGATGAGGGCGACGGAGAAGGAGGAATGCAGGAAGAATCCCAAGCTCGGGGCTTGAGTGGGTGGTGGCAGACAATACCGTTTCCCACAGTGGGGCAGCTGGGGAAAGACCTGATGTCCTGGGGGCAAGCAAGGAGGAGATTCCAGAGTCCTATTTGAACTTGGAAGTACCAGATGCCCAAGGACATGCAAGTGACACTGCCACAGAGGCGGCTGCGTATTTGCATCACATTTCACATTCAGGCTGGAAACGCACATTTGGGAGTTGGGATTTAAAGCCAGATGTAACAAGAAGGCCTAAGAAGAGAATGAAGGTGGAGAAGGCAGAGGACCAGACTGAGACCTGAGCACTCTGCATTGGCTCTTTGGAGAGAGAAAGAAAAGCCACAGGAACTAGGGAGTGGTCAGCAAGGGGGAGGAAGGGGACAGTGGCCCCACACAGCCAGAGGGGGTTTGTGAAGGTGCACCTGCAGCACGGGGAAGGACCCAGGCTCAGGACTCGCAAGCTGGATGCCTTTGTGTCCTAACAAAATGAGGAAGTTGGGACGGTCACCTAAGAGAACGCTGTGGCCCTCTCAGCCTGTCGCCATTTAAGTCCCTACTTTGAAGGATACGGTGGGAGGTGCTGCTGAGCAGTCGGGTGTGACAGAGAAGGAGCATTTGTTGGTGGAGCTGGAAGCCATGCAAGTGGCAGGTGAGGACACGGAAGCAGAGGGTGCAGCATCCTTGCAGGAAGAAGCCTACTGAGCAGGGACGGGCTGAGCAGGGAGCAGGATGCTGAGAGCAGCTCGCTGGTTGCTTGTCGCTGGCCAGGGCAGGGTGCTGAGGAAGAGCAGCCAGAAGTCAGCCGACACGGGTGAAGGTGTGAAGTCCCAGAAGGTGAGGGTCGCAGAGGCCAGGGCCCAGGCTGACACCCAGCCCCAGCAGGAATGCAGAGTGGCAGGTGCAGAGGACAGACAGGCTTGTCCACTGGTGGCAGGAAGAGGCTTGGAGGTCTGCTGTGCTGGCTGCCGGTATCCTATGAATGATGAAGCAAGGTCTGCAGGGGGCGCAGCTGTGGGGAAGAATGGGGGAGGGACAGCTGGGTCACAGCCTGGAAGGGATAAAGTGTGACCCCAGTGGGTCGAGGATGAGCTGCGTGTCTCATTCCCCCCACACCCCCAGGACGGAATCACTCTCAACAGGAGGATAGCCAGACCCAGGCTTGGAGATAAATGGCAGTCCTGCAGCCACAGCCCTGGCGAAGGCATTTGGCTGGGCCCTGTGTGAGGACATCATCTGTGTCCAGCTTTGGAACTGCAGGGCCCAGCTGGGCCTGGCTCAGAGAAGTTTGGGATACAGTGACTCCTGGGAACAGAAGTACTCCTCTTCTCCTCCCCACCTTTCCCAAACAGCAGAGCACCAGCGGCCTCTTCAAGAGGTGATGAGGAGCCCACTGAACCCTACCACTGTCCCCTTGGCTTGCCTGCTGGTTTTCATGTGGAGAAGGTTGGTGGGAGCTGAGAAGAGCTCCAGGGCACCCTCTGTGCCACAGCCCCCTGCGTCCACCCTAGTGGGACATGTTGCCCTCCAGCACATCTCTCCCTGGGGAAGCAGGGTTCAGGGATGAGAGTCTGCCACCTGACCTCCCTGGCCCTCTGCTGCCTTGCTCTGCCTGCCTTGGGAGTGAGCCATGGTGTGCCTCCTTCCTTCAGCCCCACAGCCAGATGTGCCTGCCTAGGCACCCAGCCAAGGCACAGTGCTTGGGGCTGCCTGCGCAGGCTGCTCCTTGGAGGGGATTCCCTAAAAGCTGTCCCCTCTGAGTAGACTTAGCCCCCTAAGGGAGCAGGCGCGGCTTACTGAGGCATGTTTGTGAGCAGAGAAGGGTTTCCTCCGTTTCCCCAGGCCAACGCAGCCCTACAGCAGGCCCACCCTGTGCACCGTGCCCGAGCTCACAGCCCTGAGCCCACGGCCAGCACCTCGCAGCTGATATGAAGCAGGTCAGCCAAGTGTTAGATGAAAGAGTGGATCAGGGACCCCAGTCCTCCTTGGAACACCTCTTCTCAAGAAAGGACCAGTCCTCAGGCCTTCACCACACAGTTCAGCCCTTCACATCTTACTCCCGAGCTTGGGGGCTCAGCAGACGCTTCCAAAAGGCCGTTGGTACCAGGCCCAGTGGCTTGGGAGGCTGAAGCAGGAGGATCACAAGTTCAAAGTCAGACTCAGCAACCTAGTGAGGCCATAAGCACCTTAGTGAGACCCTGTCTCAAAATAAAATATAAGAAGGGCTGGGGGTGTGGCTCAGTGGTTAAGCACCCCTAGATTCAATCCCTGGTACCAAAAAAAGAAGGCAGCGGCCATCAGTGCACAAGCAGAGTCAGGGGCTCGGGCAGTGCAGAGAGTGCAGACTCCCCCAGGCCCTGCAGGAGCAGGTCTCATGGGAGATGGCGAGGGCTGTCCCAGAGCACCTACAGGGCAGTGGAGGACTGGAGGGGGAGAGAAGTGCACTGGGCTTGTCTGTGGGGGTCGTGCGTAGAGTGGGAGGTGTGTGGGGCAAGGGAGTGGCCTGGGCAGAGGTGGCCACTAGGCCTGGTGGAGCCCGTGTCCATGAGCAGAGGAAGGGAAGCGGTCTGGAAGGAGCAGGCCCTCATTCTGAATGCTCACCAGGAAGGATTGGGTTACATTCACCCGCAACAGGGAACCATGGAAGGCTGGTACGTTTGGAGGTTTTATCCCAACGCCTTTCTGGTAACCCGTCCCCAAGGCCAAACCAAGGGAGTCAGTAGAGAATGTGCTGAGCTGTTGAGCTCTGACA
This sequence comes from Glaucomys volans, assembly GCA_020662805.1. Taxonomy (NCBI): domain Eukaryota; kingdom Metazoa; phylum Chordata; class Mammalia; order Rodentia; family Sciuridae; genus Glaucomys; species Glaucomys volans. Next base: position 1,079,060 of record JAJEJO010000440.1, on the reverse strand, counting down.
GGGAAGGTGCCCATGAGCCTGCGCGGCCCTCACTTGGAGGCTTTCAGGGAGTGCCTTCAGAGCCCCCAGTGCGGGCCCTGCCCGCTCCCAAGGGTGTTCTTCCTTTGGACTGATTGACTCTCACTTCCCAGAGCCCCCTTCACCCTGTGGAGGTTCTGACAGCTCTTAATAAGTTCATGGGCCCTCGTTAGTTAACTTTTTAAATTTGGATTTAGCCCTGCTGGAAGGGACAGGGAAGTTTCAGTTATCGTTGCTTTTCTGACCTTCGACTTCCTATGACCTGTGCCACAGAAATGGTCACCCTGCTCTGACCCTTGATCAGTATTCCCATATCTGCAAGCTTTTCCTGAGCATCTACTAGGTGCTTGACCTGCTATGCGATGTGATTGTGGCTAGGAGTTGCCCATAATTTAGTGGGAAAAACAATACCAATTAAATGCTGGAGGCTTTGGAGAAGTAGAAATAATACCCCTCTCTTTACTTCCCGAGTTCCAAACCAGTGGACAGGGGCAGCAGATAGAGAGCCAGACCCCAGCTCTGTTCCCTGGAGGCTGAGTGGGAGCATGTGACCTGCCTCTGGTCATGTGCATGTGGCACAGCAGGGTCCCTGTGCATCACAGCACTGGGGGGTCCTAGCCCAGATCGCCTCCCTGCTGCAGAGGCATGGGAGGGGCAGCCAGCCCCCTGCGGGGTAAGGAATGGACGCTCATGGCACCCTCTTCCGGGGAGACCTCGGCCTCATCTGATCCGTGGATTCCCAGGCAGGGCTTCCAGAGCAGTGCGAGCTCACCGTGAACACTGCGTGGCCTCGTATTCTGGGACCAGCTGTGTGTCCCGGCAGAGAAGACCCTGCTGTGGTGACATCAGGAAGGTTGGGCAGCCTTGGTGGTCTGCTCTTCCTCCTCCCTCAGCCCTGTTCCACGCTCCCTGATTGATGCTGGAAGTTCCTCCACCACAGCTTCCTTCCTGGAGCCAGAGGCATTGTGCCTTGCGTTGTGGTTTCCTTTTGGAGAGGGAGGGGCTGTTCTGAGTCATTGTCTTAAAGGAGCCCTAGGAAAACAGAAAGGCTGGGCCTGGGTCCCCAGGCGTCCTGCCTCAGCATAGCAGCCTCAGGGCTCCCTGGCATCACCTGCAGACTTCAGGAGGGGTGGGGCTTGCACAGGTGCTGTCCCCACCATCTCCCACTCACTCTGGACTCCCAGCTCCCAGCCTCTTGTTAGATCCTGACCACTGCCCCAGGGAGGTAGGGCAGACCAGGCCCCCATGTGGCAGCTGAACAGGCCCAGGAACCTGACCGACTAGATGAGGGTCACACATGTCCTTGGCAAGCACCAAATCCTCCAGGACCTCAAGACACTGTGGGTTACAGACAGGGAACCCTAGAGCCCTGGGGTCCCCAGTGGTGCCTCAGAGGCAAGGCGTGGGGAAAAACCAAGGGGGACGCCATGCCACCTGCTCTTCAGGATCCTTTTGTGTGGTAGCCTCAGAGGTCTTCGGAGGAAAGAGGCTCCACTGGTGAAAATAGTTCAAAATCACTGGAGGACCCTGTGCCTGTGTCCTTCCATTTGAGCTTCAGATGGGGTTTGGAGCCACCCAGGCTGGGACAATGCCTCATTGGCCTCTCGCCTCGCTGACCTCGTTGGTTCCCTCCAGCAGTTTCCGTGGGCCTGGAAAGAACATGGCCCTATTCTGTGTCCTCTTTCCTCCTCAAGGAAGCCATAGCATCAGGCCTGAGGCCGATGGAAACATGGGATAAATAAGATATTGGTGCCTTTTGGGGTTCTCGAGGACCCTCCGGGAACAGGACTTACATGTGTGCCGTCACATGGGTGTTCAAGGTTCCTCCCATTCAATTCTTATGAAAACTCTGGGAGCTGTCCGTCCTGCTCCCAGGCTGGCCGGGGATCTGCATGTGAATACTCCAGACTTACCCACAATGGAAGCTTCGGAGCCCAGTGCGCAGTAAGAGGAACATTCTACGCAGCTCTCCCAGGCCCGCGGGTGCCCTGAAGCCACAACCGTGTGTGCGCTTGGAGAGACTCATGCTCCTGAAAGACAGACAGCCTTGACGGCTCATTGTGGGTGCTCCCCTCCCAGAAGGGACAGGGGCTTGCCTGTCCAGTCTGAGGGGTGGAAATCGCCCTTGTCCCCTTAGAGCAAGGTGTGGCACCTGTCAAGTCGAGTCTCCGGGGAAGGTGAGGCAGGCATAACTGGGACAATGCTCAGGGCTCAGGACTTTGCTTTTGAACTGCCTGAGTCTCTGGGACTGTCCTCTACAAGACCCTGGGCCAGTCTGTCACCTCTCTGTGCTGCCATTAGAAGGGACTGGCAGATGGAAGGCGCAGTGTGGGTCTGTGCCAGGGTGAGGCCCTCTTTATCTGGGCCTTCCCTTGGCCTGGCAGGTCTGTCGTCGGAGTGAGTAGGATCACCAGTGCAGTGGGAGCTCTTGAGGAGAGGGCCTGGCCGGGTGACTGAGGGGCCACCGTGGGGTTTAGAAGGACAGAGCCCGCTCTGGGAGTCTGCAGTCCACTGTAACACAGTCTCCAGAAATGCTAGCAGGGACTCGGGGAAGCAGAGAGCTGCAGGGGCAGGAGGGGCAGAGCCAGGTGACTTCCAGGGATGGTGGCCACAGAGCTGGCCTTGAAGGAGCCTGGGGTTGACCACACCTGGGCAGAGGCCGCAGAGCAGATGAGCACAGAGGCAGGAAGGAAGACCCGCTCGTGTGTGGAGCAGCACTTGCCGTGCCGAGCCTGGTGGTGCAAGAAGGTCACAGGGTGAGAAGGGTGGGCCGTCACTGCCAGGCACAGGATCTGGAGGTTATTTTAAGCCAGAGGAGGCCAAGAGCCCAGGTCCATGCCAGGCGGCCCAGGGTCTGGGACTGCCTTTGCCTCTGACCTCAGGCGAGCATGCAGCCTCTCCGTGCTGTGTCCTCATCCGTGCAATGGGGACAAGACGGCAGTGCCTTCTGAGTCACCGCACGGGGCAGTGAGAAATGAGAAGGCCCCTGAGCAGGCATGTGTTTGGGGAGTGTGAGCTGCCGGCAGTCACCTGATCATTCTCTCCCCCTGCCACGCACTGGACTCCACTGTCTGGTTCTGGAGACACAGTGGTGGACATCACAGACATGTCCTACCCTCATGTCACTCACAGCTTACCCTCCAGAGACTCACAGGAAGTAGGATTGAGCAGGGAAATGAAGTGGGGTGCTCCGTGGCTGGGGCGGGGTAGGTGACTGGTCAGGGGCCTCACCCGGAGGCCTGGGAGAAGTGTACCACTGTGAGGACCGTGAGGAAAAGGCCGACATATTCCTGTTTTTTCTGACCCTGATTTCTCAACACTTCTCTTTGCTGCTGCTGTGTGTTATGCGTAACACACACACACACACACACACACACACACACACACACACACACGGCCTGCAGGTGCAGGAGTGGACATCACTCAGGGTGAGGCCCGGGACCTTGCCCTGCCCTGCAGGTTGGATCAGGGTCAGTTTGCCCAGTGCAGAGCAGAGTGGCCATGGAGGAGCAGACAGGGCCCTGGGAGGAGAGCCTCAGGGACAGGATGCAGTGTTCCCCATGAGGACACCTGTGTGGGTGCCCCTGCAGGACGGAGGTGGCACTGGGAACACGTGGTGGGCTCCATGGGGGAAGCTGGGGCTGCGGGGCTGGGCTTGTTCCCAGAGAGCAGCCTGGCCTTGGGGATGTTAATAGCTAAGAGTCCCTGGGGTGCAGCAGCTTTTCCCATGGAGTCTGGGTCTAAGGGAGGCCTTTAAATATGTGAGCCCCAGCCTGTTGCCCCTGTCACACTCTGGGCCTCAGAACAGGCTTGAGGGCAAGTGGTCACCCTGTGCCAGGCTGTGTGCTGATCCCCATGCTCTTCAGCCCTTTCTCAGTGGTGGTCAGAGCCAAAGGCAGGGCTCTGCCCCTGGGGGCCCTTTGGGTGGGCATCCTCTGAGGTGGGGGGCTGCCAGGCTCACAGCACAAGTGACTGGAGTCCCAAGCAGGAGTGGGCACGAGGGATGTTGGCCTGCAGCTTGTCCTCAAGGGGTGGGGACCAACTGGCCCTGCCCTGCTGAACTCCCGTGGGGGAACACAAAGGTCCTCAGCAGAGTGACAGCTGCTCACAGGGCCTCTCTCGGGCCATGAACTGGGACAGCACCTGCCTTCTGCTCTCCTCCCACAGCTGAAGTCTACATTGGCCTTGGAAAGCCTGCAGAAGCCACAGCCTGTACCCAGGAAGCTGCCAACCTCTTCCCAATGTCCCACAACGTCCTGTACATGCGGGGTCAGGTCGCCGAGCTCCGTGGGAACATGGATGAAGCACGGCGGTGGTATGAAGAGGCCTTGTCCATCAGCCCCACCCACGTGAAGAGCATGCAGCGGCTGGTGAGTGTGGGAGCCGGGCCAGAGCCCACTGCTAGGTCAGGGCTCCCCTTAGATGCAGCCGGGCTCGTGTCCACGAACACAGTTTCCAAAGGTCAATGCAGTCAGCTTGCCCAGCGGTCATACCGCTCTAAGCCACAGGCCACTCCCGTGGTCGTTCATGCAGATGGCACCTGGGAGTTGACAGTGCATAGCTGTAGCTACCCAACCCGGGGTCCCGTTGAGGTGCCATGGTCACTGGCCCTCGGGTCAGCAATCCAAGCCACCCTGTGGCTCTGGGTTTGATAAAGACATTCCTATGGCCCTGGGCAGTGACTGACCTCGTGGTCTCTCTCCTAGCAGCGAATATCCACACCTCAGGGGGTTTCAGAACAGTGTCAGAGCGCTTGCAGCCGAGGACTCCTTTCCTTCAGGGGCCTGAGACTCCAGCTGGTCTCTGAGACTGCTGGCCCGTAGGTGGCACCTGTCAGGGCCTGGGAGGAACTGGCCATGTTGCCCTGAGAGGTGGGGACACTGGTCCGTCACCCCCGTTTCCATATCGCGCTCCAGAATGCACTTCCCTCCTCTGGGGGCCTGCTGCCCCGCCCCTGGCTGTGGACCATCCTGGTGAGAGGTCCTGGAGTTGGCCTGTCTGTCAGTCAGTGGGAAGCAGGCCGGCCACTCTGGAGGGTGCTGCCTGTTGTGAATGTATGTGAGGGGCCACCCACACAGAGTCCTCCATCGCCGTCACCCTCTGTGGGAGTCTGAGCTGAAACGCGATGGAACAGGTCTCCAGAGCTGGGAGGAGCTGCACTGCCCTCCTGGGCCTGTGTGCCAGCCTCTAGTTCTGAGGTTTGGTTTGTTCTTGGCCCTGGAATCCCCACCACCACAACGTAATGAACACAGGAAAGAAAAGCCTGTAATAGGGCCGAGGCGGCCTCCAGTCGGCAGCCTCCAGGCTCAGCACGGTGATCAGATGGTGGTGCACCATGCACAGGATCAAGTGCTGGATGAGGGGTGCAGGGCTCTGGTCCCAGGGTGGCACTCGCTCACCCTGGGACCTCGGGGAAGGCCCAAAGCTCCATGTCCTTCTTGTACAAGGCGAGCATTCACTGGAGAGGCCAGCGCTGAGAAAGAAGATGCATTTTCTACTTATCGGCAAAATCTCCAGGGGATCAAAAACCCTTCATTCTCTTGCCATTTCTCCTAAGTGTTGCAAATGTAGACGGGGCTGGGCCACAGCTTCTGGTTTTCAGCAGAATCACTGACCTGCTGAGAATTAAATGACCTACTGCTAAAGAGTGCTCCAGAGAGTTGGAACTGGACAGGAGCTTGGGCTTGTCCTTGACCCCCCAGGAGCCTTGGTGTCTCTGCAAGTTGGGCTGTTACTTAACCTGGTGGGCTGTGTGAGAACTAAACAGTGATCACGTGATAAGTGCCTTGGAGGTGCTCATTAAATAGAAAACCAAAGACAGTCATTTTCAGTTTAAAAAATAAATCAAATCTTACAATAATTACAGCTACTCATTTTTTTTCAAATTCTTTTATGAGTATGCTGTCGCTTAGTGAAGCTTTATAAATAATTTTACATATTATCCAAACATTAGTCTCTTTGATTAAAAATATTACATTGGCTTTTAATTTTTGCCTCGCTATCAAAAGAGGAATTTGTTGAGAGCATTTCACATCCCGAGCTTTGCTAGAGCATTGCAGAAGAGTATGATCACCACCGTGTACCCAGCCTTTTTATTAAGAAGAGGCAGCATGTTTCCACCTCGGGGCCTGTGAATTATTCAGAGAAGTGTTTCTCATTCTTCTCCAAGGGGAGTACATGAGACAAAAGATGGAATGGGAAAATCACACCAGGAGAGTTTCGTTTCCCGTTGGAGTTTTCCAAGACACCTGAGCCCCTGACAAACACAAGGTGCTTTCCTTGCTGAAAGCGCAGGCCCTGGATGGTGGGCCTGGCCTCCCGCATCCATTCGCAGCAACTGAGCCTCACCTGGCCCAGAGCCCTGGGCTGCTTTCAAGGTCTGACCAGTAGAAAAGAGTAATACTAACAAATATGAGAGAAAGTGCATCCTGATTTGTTTAGAAAGCTACCCCGATTGGAGGCAGGTCGGGCACATCAAGCCTATGGATTTTGAGGAGTTCAGATTCTTACAGTCAGAAACTGCCCAGTGACTGTGATCGGGGGACTCAGAAAGTGGGCTTGGAATACTCCTTCTTGCTGACCTGAGGAGTGGCTGCCTCCTCTCCAGCCTGCCTCCCACAGCCCGCCCACAGCTTCAGGGACCCCTGCTACAGCCAAGGGCAAATCCTGGCACTGCTGGACCTGCCGCTGGCAGTCCCTAGTATCCCCAGACTTCAGCCTTGAGGCACGCTGCCCTACCCCAGCTACACAGGAAAGCCATTTTTCTGTGGCCATGGATGGAGGAAAAAGGTGGCCCTCACCATACACCCCAGTGGTGAAGGCTAAGGTCCCAGGGTGGCCTGGACTGGAGTCCCAGCACTGTCACTCACTGGCTTTGGGGTCCGGGCAAGTTACTTCCCCTCCTGAAATTCTATTTCCTCAGCCACAGAAATGGGTCAAGTCAGTCAAAAACCACATTTACTTGCTGCATCGCAGAAGGTCCTGTCCTGCCCTCACAGGAACCAGACTGGTTGGCAAACCCCAGAGTTAAGTCGAAGCAGGGAGATCAGAGCCGCCGCTCACCAGATTGAGTCTGGGGAAGAGACAGCGCTGCAGGCTTAGGTGGCAGAGGGAGCTGGAATCAGACACGCACGTTGACAGTTGCCTGGCAGCCAGGGAGAGGGCTGCGTGGGCAGGCGAGGGGTAGCCAGGGAGGCCTGTGCCAGGCCAGCTAGGGCTAGGAGGCCCAGACTGGCAGGAGTTCTAAGAAGGTGCACCAGAGGCCATCAAAGAAATCACCAAGGTGGTCCCAAGGGAGGGACCATGGAGAAGGCCCAGGATGGAAGGAGCGCCTGTCACAGCCCTGACACTCCAAGGCCAGCACTGGAGGAACAGTCAGAGGGAGGTGTCCAGAGGACAGGAGGCCACCTCGTCTGTCACAGGTGGAGCCCAGGTGGCCCCAGAGAAGAGCAGAGAGCAGACAGGACTTGGCTGGCTACGGAGCACGGTCACGACTGACTTCTCGGGGTAGGCGCAGCGGCACGTGCCGGTGGCCCACTTGTCTGGGAGCTTCAGTTGGTGCAGAAGGGCAAGCGTGTTGACATTGTTAAGAGGCAGTGGTGACTGGAGGCAGGTGGCACTCCCGAAAGAGCCGCAGGTCAGACTCGAGGAGGGTAATGGAAATCGAGTCCCAGGGGAAGCTGGCAATTTTCTAATGGCTTTAGGCCCCGGCCATGCATTTAAATTCACGTGCTGTGGGAAGGGAGAGCGAAGGCAGGGCCACCCTGGTAATGAGCAGCAGCGGGGAGGGGGAAGGGAGCCGAGGGTGGGCAGGTCTTAAGGGAACGACAGCTGAAGGGCCCGGAAATCACAAAGGAGTGTGTTGACAGGGGAGGAACCAGACTGATCAGGCTTCTCCCAGAAAATCTAAGGACGTGTTTTCATATTGTTTTGAACAAATGTATAAATTTACATTTATTTGCCTGCCATGTTGCAAAGCCTTTCGCTCCTAGGACCCAAAGTGAATTAATGAAGCAAAGAGCAGCTTTTCCCAAGCCAGTCAGTCTATGTTCTGAGTGGAGGGAGAGGAGGAGAGGTGGCCATGGGACTGGGGAGCAGAAGACCAGCTTCCTAGGCAGACTCCCCAGGCCAAGGACCGAAAGACAGCCTTGGGGCAGCCAAGAACAGAATTACCAGAACGGGGACAGACTCTGCCAACAGGACGTCTGGTTGCCCTCTGATAACGTCAGTCTGGGCTTTTGAGGGCAATGTTTGAGATTGGAAGGTAAGAAAGGAACAAGGGCTTTCAGGAGAGAGGTGAACTTGGAGGGAGCCAGGGAGGCTGCGTGGCGGGACTTGGTACGGCGGGGCAATGACCGTGACTCCGATGTTAGCAGGGGCTCAGTCTGCCTCCAGTGCATTTGACAGGTTGAGAAAGGTGTGGAACAGGAGCAGATGGCAGGGTCAGCCAGGGCCTGGCAGAGTGGACACCATGGAGTGAGGGCAGAAGTAGCCAAGGCAGCGTTGGAGAGGACCAGAAAAACCACAGGGAGAAGACAGTAGGGGAACTGGTGACACAGCTGTGTGTCCACCCACAGCAGGAAGGAGGAGGACCCATGTGCCCACCTGAGGGATGGGCAGTCCCCTAAGGTGAGTCTGCTGGGACAGCAACAGTGCTCTCTCAGAGAACCTAAATTGAAAGCACGAAGGGGCTGTCCCCTTGAGTGTGAAGTCCCCTAGGCCAGGAAGGGACAGAAAGCCATCGTGAGAGGAGGGAGGTGGTAAACTGCAGGCTGCCCCAAGGGAAGACTGTGTGGAGCGATCCTCAGACAAGGGAGGCACTGGGAAGAGGGGGGTGATGGGTGTGGGAGGTGTGGGAGTGCGGATGGAGGGACAGGCACCTGCCCGAGGGCCATGGCAGGGCTGAGGGAGGTGAGCCCTCAGGCCAGGCCGCAGCCCAGGGCTGTGGCAGGAGCGCTGCTTGCCTCTGCTGGGCTCCTCTGCTGCTCTGTGGGAACCCTGCTGGGTCTCAGGGGAGCCGGTGTAGCAACAGAATCAGCTTTCCTCCTGGGCTTGGTAGACCTGGCCCGTCTCCTGGGGATGGACCCCGAGACCAGAGACTCCCAGTTGACTCGGGTGGCTTTGGACTAAGGTGTCAGCACAGACTCTCTGTGAGGCCCCTCCCTGCTCTCATGTGCTCCCACGCATCAGGAATGTGGAGGGGCATCCAGTGTAACCGCTCCAGAGGTGGCTGCAGCCCAGTTCCTAGGCGCCCCATGAGTAGGGGACTACTGGCAGTGGCGGGGTGTTGGAAGACACAGTTCCTTCCAACACCCCAAGGCGGCCATGCTGACAGCAGATTTGGAAGGGGGCGTGGCACTGGCGCACTGTGGGTCTTCTGGATGAAGCAGCTGAAGGCGGGTCCTCAAGGCCAGGCTGACAAGGACGTGCTCCGGGAGGCAGGCACTCTTCTGAGGTTCAGAGGGCCCGAGGCAGAGCTTCCTTGAAGCTGTCTCAGGCCACAGGCGAGTTACTGTGTGCGAACGTTTTATCCCGACCTGCTCGGCAGGTGTGGAGCCACTGAGGGCCTGAGTGAGGATCCGGGGAGTCTGGGCGCCAGGGCAGCTGACTCTGCTAAATTGTGAAACTTTGCTTCTTGGCTCTCGCTTGTCTTTGAAAGTGTTCATCTTTTTTGGAGATCTGGGAAGTCGCTGTGTCTCGTATTTTATTAGTTGGCAGCCTGGTTCCCAATATGTGCCCTGCTGGAGGAGAAAGGAGCGTGAAGATGTGGTAACTGCAGGGACTGCCGACCTTGTCACCACTTCTGGGTGATTGATCCATCAGCAGAGTGAGGGGACCCAGCACAGAGACAGACAGCATGGGGCCATGCCAGTGCCTCCCTGGTTTTCCCTTGAAGAGAAGCCTCTGGTCCCTTTTGTGACTCTGGGTAAAACCTGGGTACAGATAAGCTAATGGCACAGATTCAAGCTGGGTGCAGTGGTGCACCCCTGTAATCCCAGTGGATTGGGAGGCTGAGGCAGGAGGATCATGAGTTCAAAGCCAGCCTCAGCAAATTAGCAAGGCCCTAAGCAGCTCAACAAGACTCTGTCTCTATATAGAATATAAAAAAGGCTGGGGATGTGACTCAGTGGTTAAGCACCCCTGGGTTCAATCCCTAGTACCAAGAAAAAAAGAACCAAAAAACCCAGATCCTAGATTCAAATATCCTTCCCTTTCACAGCTGGTCTTTTGAAACAGGCCTCTTTCATCCAAGGTGTCAGCTTTCTTTCCATACATAGAAAGAATGATTGGCAGGAAGCAAAACTTTACGGTAGTCTAATGCAAGGGCTCTTTCATCTACTAATTGTATCTTTATTTTCGCTCAAAATTTTTAAAAAATGCTTTCAACACTAAGAGCAACTTTCTTTCTCTGAAGAAAGGCTCTGAAGAAATATCTAGATGTCCTCCCTATGCCACTGCAGGCTTGCCAGCAGGACTCTGACGGGTACCCAGGTCCTAATCCCTTTCCTGTCATGACTCGGTACAACCCCTGGTGAACACTCCCAGGGACGAGGGAAAGTAGCATCTTCCGTGGGAGGTAGAGGTCTTTGCTGTCAGCCCGCCTTCCCTTTTGGAACGGTGCACACTGCACCATTTGACACCTTGAGGGCTTTTCCCGGGTTAATACTTGACCTTATGCAACTCTTTCCCCTATAATGAAATGTGAAGCTCCTGTGCCAATATTCAGTGAAATGGGGAATTTCAAATTCATTAATGGGGGAAGCTGCTTTTGGTGACCTGCCCAGGTCACATGGTAGGTTAGGGGCAAACCAGGCAAGAAGATGGTGGTCACTTGGGAGTCGAGAGCCTCTGTGACAGGAAGGCAGAGGCTGAGAGCATGGTGCTGTGGGTTCAAGTCCAGCCTTGCCACTTCCTAATGCCAGGGCCTGGGTAAAGCCCTTAATCCCTCTGTGCTTCTGTTTTCTCACAGTAAAATGGGGTTCACAACAGTGCCCCCCATGGTGCTATTATAAGGGTCCAGTGAGCTAATACAGGGTGTGTGCACTCCACAAATATCGGCTGTGACCTCAGTGTCATTCTCTGTAATTTGGGTCACACCCTGATGGAAGCTCCTCTGTGTGTGATTGGTCCCCTTTCTGAGCCTATACCAGCCCCTGCCCACCCTAACCTCCCTTCACTGGTGGAAGGGGTTGAAATGAGAGCCTATCTTGGCCTGTGGTCGGTCAAGCATTTGCCTGTAAGTGTTGCTGGCTGTCTGTCTGTCCAGCCTGTGACCCAGCTCATTTAGGGCCTGGACAGCCTGCCTGGCATGACTAGTTCTCAGGTGGGGACTCTTCTAGTTTGAGGGGAAGCTGACCTGGGCCTTCAGCCTTCTGCCTTCTAGACCCAGGATGCTGCAGAAGGTGGGACTCTCCCTGAGGCCAACACAGGACTTGTTCCTTGACATTGAGGGTGGCCCAGCTCAACTGTTATCTCCTCTGAGAAGCATCCACTGGACCCTCTCCTGGCCCACAAAGGGACCCTCAGCCTTTGACTCTGTCTCTTGAAGGTCTTCTTGGGCCAATGCGGATGTCCTTGTTCATGGATCTGTCTTTCTGGACAGGAAGGCCCCTGAGGGGAGGGCCCTGTCCTGAGGCAGCACAGTGGCCTGCAAGACAGCTGTGCAGGCAACAGAGTGACAGCTGCAAGCAGACTGGGCAGGCATCGTCTTCCCCATCACAGACAAGGCCCAGAGCACCACTGCCCTTCATGGGTTTTGCCTAGATGCCACTAGAATGTGCTATTTTTAAACAACCAGGTTTACAATTTCTTTGTGCAGAGGGCCCTGGGTGCTTGCCGGTTTGGCCTGGGCACAATCCTTTCTGACCACGATCACAGGAAATGACTTTGAGGCAAGACTGGAAAATGTAGCTGTGTGGTTTCACATGAGACCACAGACGCTAATTGATAGAACCTTCTGGTTCAGCAGGATGTCGGTTCATAGCGGTTGGATCTCGAGAGGACCTGTTGGGTGGAGGGCAGGCTCTGACCAGGTGTACTTGGACAGCCAGGCCCCCAGCTGATCTGTAGCACCTGTTCCAGGAACCAAGTTGGGGAGAAGGCTGGAGGGACAGCTCTCTGCTACAGAGCCCTGGATGTGGGCAGTGACCCCCCCCCCCCAAGGCCACCAAGCCAGACACGATGAGGTGGCAGATGCCAAGAGAATCAGGACTGAGCAAGTCCCAGAAGCAGGCCCTCTGCTGCCTGGAGGACCCTTTAGACCAGAGCCCTTTGCTAGTATCCTGTGAGTACAGATGACAAGAAAAGGACAGCCTCAGCCTTGATGCTGAGCTAGGGAATGGGAGAGGGGTCTTGTCACCTGGCCTAGGACTGCTGGTCCTCTCACCCCCCTATCATACAAATATCATTCAATATCATTCTGTATTTGAAAATAAAAAGCAGACATCTAAGCTCTGTTCCCTTGGGTCAGCTGACTTGTCTAGAAGTAGAGTTTCTATCAGTTGCATCCTAGGTCATGCCCTGTCCCTGGATGGTGACTCAGGACACAGCCTCAGCCCCATGGTTGTGAGGTGGCAGCCAGTGCAGAGTCCTCCGCTTTCCTGGAGGGAGCAGCCCCGCCTGTCTCAGGGACACCCTCTGGCTTAGCAGGGCGCTTCCCTGGGGAAGATGGGGAGCCCACCTGCTGGGATCGCAGGTGCTGCCAGCCTGCCTTTGGGGGCAGATGGCAGCTATAGCAATGACCCACCAAAAGCAAGCCCGCCAATCGATGCCCAGGTCAGAGGCGTGAAGCCAGTGGAGAGGTCGAAGTTCAGTGAGAGGTACTGGGAATAATCGGGGACCCGGTAATTGAGTTTCTAATGACATAAGCCATGTCTTCAGATCCTCTTGAAACTATTTTGGGTGTATGACATTTCCTGGCTGTTGGGCTACGCATCCTCCTTGAAGCAAAAGGGATGTCCCCGAGCAGGGAGCGCTTCTGCTCTATGTCACGTGGCCCGTGTGTGCCCCGCCCTGGTCACCCTCGGGGTCATGGCCAAGTGCAGGCACATTCCCGCAGACACGCGCCACGTGGTTTTCGAACCCTTCCTCCCACTGCAGCGACTGCTGCAGTGCTGACCAGGGAGAGGTGGCATCAGGCCACCTGCTCTCACCAAGGACTGAAATCACAGGCCTTCCTTCCCTTCTCCTTAAGGAGAAGGGGCTCTGCATTTGTGTCCTTGTTCTGTCTGGAGACCTCGCTGGCTGGTCGTGGGCAGGGCAGTTCAGTTTCTCCTTAGTAATCAGGATCTCATTTTTTTTTTTTTCATATCTGATATTTTCTGTCCAAGGCATTTATTCTTAGAAATCCTGTGCCATTATTCCAGTGCAATTTGACGTCCAGGTTTCTCTGCCTTCCTGCTCTGCACCGTCATTGCCCCTGGCCTGGGTCGGGTGGTTAGTTCCGCTTCTCTGGGTTTGTTCTCAGATAATGGTCCTGAACTCCCCCTCCTTACTTGTGGCCCCTGATTTTAGCCCCGCTGCTGTGATTCCTCGGTGCCCTCCTCCCCCACACTGCCTGCCTCTGCACTCAGACGGAGGCCTGCCCCAGGAGAAGGTGGCATTCTGGGTCAGCTGGACTGGCTGGGTCCAGCCCACTCGTGCCTGCATTACCTCCCCCCCGCCGAGTGCTCACAGGCTCTCTTTGAGCCATGTCAGCCCTACCTGTTGTCTGGACCTTCCGACTGAGTTTGAAAGTCTTAGGCCCAAAGCTTTAAGGAGGACCCTTGCCTGGAGAAGGTGAGGAGACAGTAGCACAGATGAGGGCCGAAAATGACAGGCAGAGATGGAAACCCTCACACCTGACACTCACCAGGCAGTTGAAGGTAGCAGATTTGGAACGACATTCACATCTCCTATTCTGAGGGCCCCTTTTACAGATGGAGCGGCTGAGGCCAGACAGGGAAAGGCACAGAACAGTTAGTGGCAACCTCACCAGGAGTCCTGATCCATCACTCTTGAAGGCTTCGTGCCCCTTTTCCCCATCTGTGAAATGAGGTGGCATCTGTCTCCTAGAGGTGGGATTGGGGACGGGTAAGAGATCAGCCCTCTGACCTGCTTCAGGGCACACCTGGCCCCAGAAAACCTGGTCCCCTGTTCGATGGGAGGAGCGGGCTTTCCTGCTGAAGGTCAGGATGCTCAGGCAGTGGCTCTGGGCTCCCTTCTCTTTTGCTCCTTCTGGAATGAAGTCCTCTCCTGCCTCTTCCTCTCCCTGCTGTCTCACAGCTGCCCAGAGTCAGGATGTCTGAACCACTAGCTTCAGCACTGATTTATGAGCCCACTTACATGCAGGGAAGTTTCCAAATTTGCCTCTGGCGCCCTTCCTGTGGCCAGAAGGTGGGACTGAGGGGTGGCTTTGAGGAAGGAATGACGAATGCACCAGGAATTGCCAAGTCTCAACCCTCAGACACCGGGAGGTCCTGACCTGGAGCCAAGGCAGCCTCTCCCTGCACAGCCCCTGGAGCTGCCCTGGCCCTGTCCGCAGAGCCTCACCCTCACCCCTCTTACCACCTGGCGAGCACCCTGGTGAGCGCTGCTGACTTATGTGGAGTTAGGTGACAGCACTCTCCCCCCAGAACACCTGGTGAGAGGGTGCCAGATCTGGAGGAGGCACCTCTCATCTGGCTCCCTGAGGCCTTGACAACTAGCCCACCCCCCCCCCCCCCCCCCCCAAAAGGGGAAAGCAGAGCAAACCAACACCTGAGAGCTGCCCCAGAGCCCAGAAAGCTCTCTCTTCAAGAGCCTTGAGAAGGCCTTAGAGAGCTGTCAGCCAAGGGCTGGGGCTGCAGCCTGCTCTCCCCCCCAGAGGGCCCCCTGGGTGCTCAGCACTGCCCACCAGCTGCACGTGATCCCTCTCCTCCCTCCTCCAGTGCCTTCCTCCCTTTATCTGGCCGGTATTTACATAATACCCATCTCTTAAAATACCTCTGCAGGTATTGTTTCTTCCGGAGGCTTTCCAACTATCAATGAGTTAGTCACTCAAAGCCTTGTGAGGACAGGGCTCAGCCCAGCTCCTGGCCTGTCAGGCATCCTCTTGGCCCGCATCACTCACTCACTCAAGTCACTGCCTCACTCAAATTGATTCAGCTCGCCAGTCCCTTGGTGGGTCTTGTGCCAGTTAAATGAGATGATAGAGATAAGATGTGTGGCAGGAACTTCCCAGCCCCACCATCTGGAGGAGAGATGTGAACGCCAACAGGGAAGTACAAGGCAAACCAGATGGCTGACGGGCAGCTGTGCGGGAGTGCCGTGCCCGGTGCTTGTGGGGCTAGGGACAGGTTTCACAGGAGCGACCCATCAGCTGAGTTTTAGCAGCTGAGTAGAGGTTAGACTTCCACAAGTCTGGGACACATGGAGTTTAAATAGATGACAAGCTGTCAGGGATATGTGTGGGACATCTGGGGAGACCTGAGTGTGGATCAGGGAGCGGAGGCTAGAGAGGGGGTGCTGGGCTTCGCTGGGTGTGATGTGTTGGACTGGTTAGAAGAAAACTTCCTTATTTTTTAGAGAGAATTTAGGGATGAAATGTCACAATGGGGACTGAGGTGTGGCTCAGTGGTAGAGTGCTCACCTAGCAAGTGTGAGGCACTGGGTTCAATCCTCAGCACCACATAAAAATAAAATAAAATAAATAAAATAAAGGTATTGTGTCCATCTATGACTAACAAAATACATTTTTTTAAATGTCACAATGGCTGTAGTTCACTATAAAAGCACTCACCCTTGCCCCCAAAATAGATGAAGCCAACATGAAGGTTAACCATGGTTAAATTTAGATGATTTGTATGTAGGTGTTCCTTGTATTATTGGCCTTTCCACTTTTCTGCAGGTTTGAGATTTTTCAAGATCAAATTTAAACAACTAAGGTCATTGTGACCAGGTCTGAATTTTGGAAAGATTGCTGTGGAGGGTAGGTTGCATGGAAACTAAGAGTCACTAACCAGAGTCTGAGATCGGAGTCTTTATGAAGGAAGGCCCAGTCAGGCGTGGTGAGGGGACTGGAGGGCTCAGGCTGGCAGCAGGCCTCACTGGCCACATTGAGGTGGGTGACCTGGTCAGTCACAGAGAGATGCCCCAAAGCATGTGTCTGAACAGGTCTGCAGGTTGCTCGATACTCTGCTGACAATGACTTTGGGGAGGGGGCCATGGACGATAGATATAAATCCCAGAGAGGAAGAGGATGGCCTAGGACAGAGCTCAAGGAACACTGGCAATTAAGAAGCAAGAGGGGAGTTTGACTCGTGGGGAAATTTAGCTGCTGATCGTTGATGCAAATTCTCCTCCCTCCCTGAGGCTGGGATTTGGAGGGGGCTCTGCCAGACTCGCAAGCCCTGGTTCCCACAGTCCCACTCAGTCACCAGCGTAGGGCCGTGGCCTGTATGAAGCCCTGGTCCCACGCAGTGGTTAGGCCTCTGTGCAGGGGAGGGTCTCAGGCAGCAAAGTCACCCTTGCCTACCTGTCAGGAGCAGAAATGGCTTGAATTAGAGACACAGCTCCACAAGAAGGAGGCTGGGCCCTTGGCAAGTTGCATGACTCAGTATGTGGGGACAGTGGCACCCCCTCACCGGGCTGTGGGAGAACAGGGTGTGGTCATGTGCATGAACCAGAACTTTGGTGGTGTCTAATGACCAATGTCATGGCTTAGATCTTGGGAGAAATACGAACCAGCCCCTCTAAGAGTCTGTTTGAGAACTGACTTGCCGGTTGCCAGTCCCCCAGGGGTCAGTGGGTGACCCCAAGTCTGTAACAACAGTGACTGTCACTGGCAGGGATCCTGGATGTGCGCACACACCCACACACGCACCCTCCGCCTGGAATCCACCCTTGCCAAAGGTCAGTCTCGATTAGATTCGTAATTGAAATGCTGGCCAGTGTCCTTCCAAATGCCGCAGAAACTGCTGGCCCAGGCCCGCAGGGGAGCCTCTGCTGCTGGTGCTCTGTCTTTCTTCATAAACAAAGAAGCCAAGCAGGCCGTCCCCTGCAGGGACCCGCGTCCCTGCAGCGCCTCTCTCATCCTCCGCCCTGGGCAGATGGATCCAGACAGATGCAGGGGGCTGGAACCACAGCTCGAGCAAGCAGTCCCTGCGGGGATCTCCCCAACAAACTCGAAGCAACCCTGCTTCCTCCTAAGGGCAACATGCTTCTTCCAGGCCTTTCAAAGCAGGGCAGGTCAATGGAGTTGTAATTGGCTCTCTAATTAGAACCCCCACAAGCTGTTAATTCTTTACCTGCTGCCTGGCGTCTTACACGAAGGTGGCAGATCCACTTCTTCTGTTTGGAATGATTAGAGAAAGCCAGCTTCTTGCCAACAGCAACCCCCTCCAGCCCCTTGCCACCACTCTGACTCCCGTGTACCTAGCAAGCATGACAGGGACATGGCCCCACTTACCAGGAAATGGTGGCGGGGAAGTGGGGCTCAGAAGGCTTCCTTGCTGCGCCTCTCCTGGAGGCTGAAGGGGGAAGCCCCGTCCTGTCCCCATTTTCCAGAGGCCTCTGCTGGTGGAGTTGCTCTGGGATAAAGAACACATAGCCCCCCATGTCCTCAGTGCTGAAGAAAGTGGTGTTTTTGTGTTGCCCCTCTCGACCATCATGATGACAGAGATGACAGTGTGCTTTAGAGGCTGGAGTCGGTGTCCTTTGTGGCCCCAGAGTCACCTGTATTCCCTTCGTGGGCCCTCCAGTCCAGTTCCAGGGCCTCGTGCAGCCCCTGCCAGCTAGGCACGCGCAGTGCCTGCTGGGCCAGCACGTCTGCTTGTCTCGCCGCAGCCCCACTGCAGTGGCCTCAGGTGGGCAGCCAAGCCAGCCATGGTGGAGGCTTTACACCACGGGAATCAGCAAGCGCCACCAATCAGGGTTTCTTTTCCCTTAGGGAGCCGTTTTTCTGACACGCCCTCCACTGGATTGTCCAGGTGGGGGGAGTATTATGAAGGAGGGTGGCACAGAGAGCGAGGGACAGCAGAGGCCGTGGGCAGAGCAGCCAGCGGCCCCGACTCAGGACCCTGGCAGAGGGTGTTGTAGCACCGGTCTCATGGGGCTCACCTGCCCTCCAGATGAGACAGGCTGGAGGAGACCCAAGGGAGAGGGGACAGCGACAGAATGGGCGGCAGGTTGGGAAGTACACAGTTTGGAGCAAGAGAAGCTCTCGTTTGAAGTCTAGCTCCGCCATACACTGGTGACTGGTGTGACCTCTCGACCTCTGTAATACAGAAGTGGACGTTCCGAGGGTCATGCACTTGCCCAGCACAGGAGCCTCACCCGGGGGCTGGCGATCTGCAGTGCCTTCTCTGTGATATCATGTGGAGAGTGAAGAGACCCCCAGAGTCCCCAGATGGACATGACACGCCCCTTCCTGTTCCTTAGGAATGAAAGGGCTCCCTTTTCAGCAAAGTGTCCCAGTGGGGGAACAGGGGCTGCCCTGGAGGGTTACAGGGGACAGATCCCAGGGCAGTCAGTGCCACAGCAGGGCACTTCCAGCCGAGAGAGCCACCCTTACCTTGCCCAAGTCCACCACAGCCTGAGCAGTAACTGTGGGAGCCATATTTGTGGTTACTTTATTTTTCCAGTTTCCAGCACACCCCCTCATGGTCTGAGCTCCCCAGGGGCCTGTGTCGGAGCTTCCTGCAGGGCCATTTGACTTCTGAATAGGCAGGCCTGCTCCCTGTCCCTAGCCATTAAAGAGCAGGGGCTGGTGCCCATTAGCTCAGCGACCTTTCACCTCTGTGGGTGAGGGATAGCTGGCTGCCCTTCCCCTCAGCTAAGTGGGTTGTTGAGAAAATGGCTTTAATCTCCAAGCTGAATCATTCCACACTGAAGTGGTAAATGAGAAGAGCTCAATTGTGTAGGAAAGAGAGTGCGGGGCAGGGTTTCTGCTCTCGCCCAAACCATGCAGTTCCCCAGGTGGCGGCCATCCCCACTGGGACCCCACAGGCCCCACCGATTTGTCTTGTCCTTGCTCCAGCCCTGGGCCTGACCTCCAGTGCTTTAGAGAAGAAGCTTATAAAAACTCCAGGAGTGATAGCCCCCATTTCTGCTGGGCCTATGGTCCCAGTAACTTGGGAGGCTAAGGCAGGAGGATGCAAACTCAGTCTCAGCAATTAGCAAGGCCCTGTCTCAACATAAAGAATTATGAAGGCTGGGTACAGAGCTCAGTGGCAAAATGCTCCTGGGTTCGAGCCTCAGTAATGGAGGAGAAAAAAAAAAAGAAAGAAAGAAAACCAGGTATATCCCATTTCCAAGAAAACTGCCCGGGTGTTTTTGTTTGGGTTTTTTGTTTGTTTGGGGTTGTTTTGTTTTGTTTTTGTTCTTTTGGGGTTTTCCCCTCACTACATGCCAACTTTCTCCAGTGCTGTTGTTGCACCAGAAATGCAGGCGTTGTGGTGAGCAGCAGGGGGAATAGTGGGGTGCAGTCAGGGAGGCCACCGCCCTGCTCCTCCTGCCCAGACTTGGGGCTGTGGGTTCTCTTGTTATTAAAATTTTTCTTTGGGGGAAAATTTTTTCCAAGGCTTATCAAGTCCTGTCCTGCCTTCATCGGAAAGTGTCTTATCATTTCTGTTTGTTCCTGTTTAAAAGTGGAAAAATAATTCATGCCAGACCCTGGCAGAGATGGGGAAGGTGCTGGCCCGCGTGACCGCACCCCATGGCAGGTGGGGAGTTATCCGGGATCTGGGTTCCAGTGGGCTGTTGGGACTGTCCCTCCGCAGCTGCAGCAGGTCCCTACCCCAGGGCTGAAGTAAGCAGCCCAGCAGGGCCTGTAGGGTGCTCTGTGTCATCCGGGCAACCCTTGTAGACTGGCATTGTCCACTGAAATTCAGGTGGAGCCTGGGGAAAGGCATCCCCGTTGCCTCAGGGTGGGCCTGGCTGACCCTCCTTCAGCGCCCCATCCAGACAACTCAGGGCTGAGGGGCCAATTGGCCTGGAGGCTGGGCGAGGTCTCCACACGTTCCTATGGAGGACCCTGGGCTGAACAGGAGGGACAGCTGGAGTGAAGCTAGAAGGTGGCACCCACTCCCTTGGTCATCTGTTGAGTGCCTCAAGTATACCCAGAATGGGCCCAGGCTGGAATGACTTGCAGCCCACAAGGACTTATTATGCACTGGGTCCCCTGGACCTCCAGGCCTCTGGAGATGGAGGTCGCCACAGCCTCCAGGGGTCTGTTTTCTTAGTCCATCAGCCATTGCACCGGTGACCTTTGAGCTTCCCAGCACTCCCAGTCAGCCCGTCCATGGTCATTACTGCTCTGCTCTGCCCGCCCGTAAGCAGGTACCCTGCGGGTGACTGCAGTGTGGCTGCACTCCAGGCGGAATCGCAGAGCTGCCCCTCCTCCAGAGTTGAGGAGCGCGGTTCCAGGGCTGCTTTCCAGTTGCACTCAGCTTTGCTGGAGGTCACTTGCCCAGCTTCTGCTGCTCTGGGAAGGTGCTCCGGACCCTCCTCTGAGAGGCCCTCCTGGCCACCTTACCCGCGCTCAAGCCCTGGGGCACAGACAAAGGCTGAGTGTTAGGTGCTCCCAAAACTCTCTGTTCAGCGAGAGGCCACACCCAGCCCTAGAATTCTCAGCTGGAGGCCTTAACTCCACCCCCTGGCTTTCTAGATCAGGAGAATGGAGGCTGAGGAGGAGGAGGCTGGCAGCTGGTGGTAGATCACTGGGCGCTGGAGGTGTGCCCCAGGGGATGGCTCCCCCGCCTGCCCTCCTGCCCCAGGAAAGGCACACTTCTGCTTCTCAGTGAGGTTAGTCTCTACTAACCTCAGGCCTTTGCTCTCAGTGTTGGTGACAAATGGTCAGCCCTGAGCAGAGGGAGCACCTCTCAAAGGGTTGACCTCCCTCCCACCGCACCAGAGGACAGGTGACGCAGAGGCTGTCAGGGTCATTGGGAAGGGACTCCGGCCTTGGACCACAGGCATTGGCTGGGATGCTAGGACTCTTGATCTTAGGCCTGGGACTCCAGGAAGCCTCTCAGCACAGCTCCGCAGTGGTCGCGGGTGAATTTTTCTCTGACCATGGAGAACCTCCAGTGGAGCCCCCCAGGGCTCCCCTCCAGGGCCTGGGGCGTGCCCTCTGCCTGGGCCTGCTGTTCTCAGTGCAGCAACAGGGGAGGCCTGGGCCTGAGGCAGGCCAGGGTGCTCAGAGCTTCAGGCTCACGCCGCCTGGGGTGGCATGCCACCTTCCCAACACCAAAGCCCCGGCCTCCCCTGAGGGCAGGAGGAGCCTGGGGGTGTAATTAGCACCCAACTTTCCACTCGGCATAGCTTGGGCTGCAGGGAGGTGCCTGACTTCCGGGCGGCCCTGCCTGTTCTCCAACTTCTTGGGGAAGGTAGATAAAAATAAATAAGTCAAGCAGGGAGATGTGTGAAGTCAACAGGAGTCACTACCGATGGAAAAGCACCGGCAGGCGTGGCTGGCCAGCACCCACGAACGCGCTGCGGCGTGCAGGTCCCACGGCTCTGGGGCCAAAGCACACTTTCTGTCCTGAGAGCTGGCAGCCGACTTCCGGTTCAGGCCCAGCCTGAGTCATGCGCACTGCAGCAAAGCACGAGGCTGAAACCGCAGCTGGGGACAGGGAGGCTGCAGACTCATCTGAAATGTCACCAAGAACTGTCTGGGGCTTCGGGGCGGAGAGGATACCTAGCATCCCATCCTTCTGGGGTCCCGGACCTTTCTCCAACCTCATCAGGGGCCCCACCCAGCCTGGTGGCCTGATGGGCCTGGCCTCCCTCCTCATCGCAGTCCTTTGCTACCGCGTGGGACTTGCTGGCCTGACACTCTCAATTAGGTCAGCACATCAGTCGGTGCCTTTGTGTCTGTGACTTACGCCTCAGGCTGCACCAGGGTTCCCCAGTGCCCCCCCTGCCTGGTCTCCATGGACCCCGCCTGCAGCAGCCCCTGGCACCCACATGCTCCGCCTGAGGGCGGCTTAGTGATTCCCCCAGGGCCGGGGTAGGGCAGCCTGGGCCGCCTGTGTGGGACATTCCAAGTCAGAGAGGAGCCAGACTTCTGCTGCTGAGGCGAGGTCAGCTGCACTGGAGTCATTTCTCTTTGTCCCGACCAGCCAAATCACCACGCCATTAATTCCCAAGGGCGAGTAGAGGGCGTTGAGTTCTAGACGGTGCGCAGGGCACCTGGTCTCTGGGGCCTTGGGTTGGAGTGACAGTGCTGCCTCACCTTGTCACCTCACATTGGGAGTTTGACTAGTTACCAAACGTCCTGTCTGGGAGGTGGCCTTGGACCACTCAGGCGTGATCACCAAGAGGCGGCCGCTCCAGAAGAATTAGGCCTGGGCGACCATGGCTGCTCCCGCAGCCTGAGGTTACAGCCCCTGCTCTAGAGCTTTGTGGCCAAGAACTGGCCGCCTTGGCCCTGAGCCCCTGCCCTCCCATTTGTTTAGAAGGTAGGAGCATCGCGTTATCTTTTCTGGAATGTCCTCTCATCCTCCTGCCAACAGGCAGATGCTGGCACTGCGCGCAACACAGACAGCCCCCGCCAGCTCAGGGCGCTTCCGTGTGGGCGAGAGCCACGGGAGAGGACAGGGAAGCCACCCCTGTGACCGTCTGAGCCACTGAGGCCCAGCTCACAGCAGTGCCGAGGGACCCGCAGCACCCAGTGCCTGTTTGTGGAAAGGAGGGAAGGCCGGAAGCCTTGGTCACAGCGGAGGGAGCTGGGTCCCACCTGGCAGTCCAGGTACCTGCACGCCATTCCACCGCTCACGTCTGTGATCTGGGCAGAGACAGGCAGCCCTCAGTAGCCTCGGCTCCCACCTCCACAGATGCAGCTGTCCCCAGATCAATATCTGGGTAAAAATTGCATTTGTACTAAACATGCAGTTTTCCTTGTCATTATTTCCTAAGTAATGCAGTGTGACAACTATTTACGTGGCACTTGCCTTATATCAGGCATGGTCTAGAGATATCTGACGGATACAGAGGGTGTGCCCAGGTGACGGCCAGCACTGCCCCATCCTATATGAGGGACTGAGCACCCAGGTTTTGAGTGTCCCAGAGCAGCCTTGGAACCAGGCTCCCCAGGACAGCTGTCCTTGCCTTCCTCGGAGTCTCTGTTTGCCCCTGTAAAATAAGGAAGCCGGCCCTGTGGGGACAGCGCCCGTGCCCTACCCCGCCACCTGGCCGCCTGCTGCAGGAGGCAGGCGTGAGGCTGTAGGGCTTGGAGGCTGCTGGCAGTTGGCTGTGGTCCCTCTGCTGAACGTCCCTCTGATCCCCAGGGACTGTTCTCTAACAGCCACCACCGCAGCCTGTGGATAGTTCAGCACCAGTGCTGAGCGCCCAGTTTCAAAGAAATGAGGCTAGAGTGAGTGCTGGGCCCAACTGTGCGAGCTGCACTGGAGGCCGACAGGCCCTCGGGGTTATGGCCAGACCGCCACATTCCCACTGCTGGTGTTCACGGCCCAGCTGCCTGGCACCCTGCTCACTGCAGAATAAGCTCCTCTAGAATATTCCAAACCTCCCTGGAAGAAAGCAGCTTTTAAAGATTCTGCCAGTCACATGCCTGGAAAAAAGAGTGAAAGTCATACATCTTCCTGGGGCTTAATGGTGCCTTCGTCTGAACCCACAGTGAGGTCTCCTTTGAAGGGCCTGCTAAGCAGCAGAATTCAGCGAGGTTAGGAGAGTGGGTGGAAGCTCTGGAGTGGGAGGGAGGGAGAGCAAGCTGTTCTAGAAGATTCCTTAAAGAGGGTTATCCAGTAGAAAGAGAAGGAGGCTTCACCAGGTGACTCCAGGTGACTCCGAGAACATCGGAATGGAGCTTAGATTACAAGGTTCACTAGGGCTGCACAGTTTTAAGCCACGGTACAGACTGCCCACTGATGGCATGGGCAGCTCCCTGCACTGGAGGGTATGGCAAGAGGTCACCTGTTGGGAACAGCAGCAGAGACTCATGCATCAGAGACCAGAGGCCCCAGCACCTGTCCTATCCCTGGGGATTTCTGCTTCCATAACTGATTGGCTGTTACCTTAAAAAGATAAGAGGTTTTTGAAAAACTGAGTTGTTTCCTTCTGAGTTTGTTCCTTCAGAATTGGTGCTGGAAAGACCTGGTCCCTGCAAAGCACATTTCCTCAAATAAAACACGAGTGCGGCTCCTGCAGCCCCCAGATATCCCTGGTGAGCAACGCCGAGCCCCGCCTCGGGACATCTGGGGTCCTCCACGAGAGTACCATTCACCATGGCGGGAAGAGCCTTGGGTGTCCGAGGGCCAGCCCTGCCCGCCCCAGGCCAGAAGCCACATGCACCTGCGCGGGTTCCGCCTGGGCCTGACTGGCCGCCCAGCCTGGGGTACTGGTTTCAGTTGACTTGAAGCACAGCCAGCTCCTGTTTTGGTACCGATATTGAAGCAGGGAGGCCGGGCACAGTGGAGGCAGAGGCCACACGGTCAGGAGATTTGGTTTTAATGCATCCCACCCCCTCCACGGGGAAGGGCTGTGCGGCCGGGCCCTCGCTTCCACAGAGGCTCCTGCCTCCAAGCTGACCTTGGGCACAAGGACCTGGCGACCACTTCAGCTGGCACTCCCTCTCCTGTCCTTTGTCCGGGCGGCCTCCTCCTACACTGCCTTGCAGCCCAGGCTCCCCTGAGCAGCCCAGGAGCTGCCTTTGTCGTTCTGAAGGTGAAGTGACCTCAGGAACACTGCGTCCCCAGCAGGGCCTTGAGCAGGGCAGAGGGGCTGGAGGCTCCCGTGATGGCCACAGCAGGTGCGCGTGCTGGGGAGGAGCCGGGAGCACACGGTGCTGCCACCCCTGCAGCTCAGGCGGCACACGGGTGGGGAAGGGCTGGTGTTGGCCTCTGGGGGAGCTTTGTCAAAATTCTAAAGTGACCCAAAGGAGGAAATCAGCCCCATTCAGCCAGACCTCGTGACCTGCTGAGGGAGGAAGGAGTCTCCTGGCTGCAGGGCGCTCTTCCCTGGCGGCCGAGTGGCAGCTTTGAGCACAGGCGTCTGCTGGCAGAGGTGTGCCAGCGTGTGGGTGGGGCCAGGCCGTGCTCGCCTCTGCCATGCACCTGGGACCTGGGTCCCGGGAGCTCCTGGCCTGGAGGGCAGCGTTCCAGGCTGGCACTGTTGGCCCAGACACACACGTGTCCCTCTGGCAAGCCAGTGCCATTTCTAAGCTCTCAAAACAAACGAAACCCAAAACAGAGCCCAGCAGAGAGCAGGCCTCACGGGGGCTGCTGGAGTCCAGGTGGAAAAGCCAGCTGCCCCCGCCCCACCGCACCCTCGTGTGGTATTTCCAGTCCCTCTTAAGGATCGTGGAAAGCAGGGTGGGTTCACAGCTGCACCCACAAAATGCTCATGCCCCAAACTGTTGGCCTCTGTTTTGCTTTCCAGAGAAGAAAGGACCACTGGGAGGAGTGAGGCCAAGGCAGCCCGAGGCTGTTAGCTGCTCCCCAGAAATCCTTTCAAAGCCCTGTTGGCCCGAGGTCTCTCAGAGTGGCACTGGTTTGCTATTTATGTTCTGATTTGAAAAAAGCAAAAAACACCCCCCACCTGCCCCAGCTTCCCTCTGATGTTCAGAGTCCCCAGGAAAGGAAATGCAAATACTTTCCAGCTGAGGCTGCCTTCTAGGAAAGCAGATCCCAGACCAGGCCTCAGGGACAGGAGGCACTTCCCTGAGGGCCAACTCCCACAGTAATGGGCCCTCTTGGGAGCCAGGAGACTTCTGGAAAGCTCTCAGCCCGCCATGCACACAGCCCCTGGCGGGACAAGCGGAAGGCAGCTGGGGTCAGGGTGGTGGCAGAGCGTCAGAGCCCTGTGCACAGAGACAGAACCTCGTGGCTTGCCCCAGCCAGGTGCTCCACCCACCCTGGGGCTCCTTCTGGCCCGACTCTGGGTCCTGGGGACAAGGCCCTGAGCAACGCTCTTCTCCTCTTTGGCCCTCTGTTGCCTCCTCAGCACCAGAGCGTCAGACCAGGTGACCATGGGTGGGCTCTGGGGTTTTCTTGGGGAGCCGCTGCTGTGTGGGATGTGAGCGCCGCCTGAGGGCGGCCGTGGCAGCCCTCCGGGCTCTGTGGGAACAGCCCCTTCCCGGCACCGCGCCATGCTCACTCCCTGGAGTAGAGGAGGCTCTGTGTGTGCTGGCCTGACTTGGGGCACAGACAAGGGTGACCTGAGGCCAGAGCTGCTAGGGTGCCAGTGGGAAGCTGTGTCCACCTCCCCTGTTGCCACTACCCACAGTGTCCCAGCCACCCACTCGTCTGTCCCTCCATCCGTCTACCAAGTGTTCCAAGAGCCCCCCTGTGCCAGGCCCGCCCCTGGTGCTGCGTGTACTACGGTCTCGGCTCTTGGGGAGAAAAGGCAGCGAAGAGTCGGCAATTGCTGGTGTCACTGGAGGGCCCCCTCTCCCCTCACGTCCTTAGCAGGAACGGGAAGACCCTGGTCCTGGTGCTGGGCAGCCGCTGAGCGCTTTACAGACCGCCTCGTGGGTCCTGGTGTCCCCCTTAGGAGCCATCGTCTTCCTCCTGCAGATGAAGCATGGGAGACGCAGAGCCCGGGCCCCCAGGCCCCCACCCTCTCTGCTCTCCACAACCCCGACTCTTTCCTCTGGGGCACAGTGGGTTTCGCTAACCCACAGGCACCTGCAGCAGCCAGGCCACACGGAGCCCTGCAGACCCAGCCTGGAGGGTGGCTGCTGGGAGGCAGGCTTCCCTTCAGCTATCGACACCTTTGTCCAAAGTCCTGGGGTTGTGGTCCCCGCTGTGCAGGCCCAGGTCCCACCCTGGGAAGGCTGCAGCCCTGCTCCTCAGCCCTGTCCACTTCCCCCATAGTTCCACCTGTCCTGCCCACTAGGACGTCCCCGCCCCACCACCCCTGCCTTCGGTCCTCCACTCCCTCTGAAGAAAAGGCCCTCTCTGCCAGCGAGGCTTGCCCTCCACAGCTGTGCCATCCGCTGGCTGGAGGGCCTGGATCCCTCACCCCCCGGTGCCCCCCATCCCAGCCCTGGGGAGCCAGCGCGCACAGGCCACCAGCATGGATTTAAATGGCATCACTGTCACTTGGGTTTTCAGGGCCTGGTCATGTATCCTTTCTGCCCTGATCATCAGCCACCTACTCAGTGTCAGGCCCCGAGGTGCAGAGGTGACCAGGCTCACCCAGCCCTGCCTCCAGGCCCTGACGGCAGAGCCCCAAGAGACAGCGGAGCTGGGGTTGAGGCACCGCCCTTAGCACAGCACCTGTCACCCAGGACGCTAGGAAGGCACCTTGCAGTCAGGGAAACACCCCACACGTGCACGAGAGCCCTGTGCATGCCGGAGGCCAAGTGGTTGGTGGGGTCCGTGCCTTTGACCTCCCAGGTCTGTCTGTTTGGAGAAGCCACCTGGGTCCTAAACACCCCACCACCGCCTCTGCCCCCCCAGTGGTGTGACGTGGACTCTCTGACCTGAATCTGAGACAGAAGCTCTCTGAGCTCCACGCCTGACATCCAGCTCCCTCCCCGGCCTCGGCCTTGCTGTGGCCTCTGCACAAGCAAGACCCTGGAGAGTGGGTCACCTTCATCCCTGCGCCGAAGACTTCGAAGACTTCATTTCCAAAACACTGTGTGTGGGTAAAAGCAGAAACCATCCAGGGATGACAGCTGACCCCAACGGGAGCTGAGCCACAGACTTCTCCAACAGTGGCCACTTCTTCAGGGACATCTCCCTGTGCCTGTGCCCCTCGAGGGGCAAGCAGTGGACCATGACAAAGCCAGCACACAGCTGACCACGGGGAGGCCAAGATCTCCCAAAGGGGCTTTGGCCCTGTGGGCCTCTGACTCAGAGTGTCCAGGCCACCGACTGCCACCTCTGGCCCTGCAGGGCTCACAGGGCTCCGGCGGCTGCCTCGGCAGGTGGCCAGGTGTTTAGTCCTGGCACAGCAATTACCCAGCCGGGAGGAAGATGCTCACGGCCCTGACGCTAGCCAAGTCCAAGTCCATTCGGTCTGATTTGAAATAACAGGTTAATTTAATCCCTTATTTCCAATTTGGTGTATCACTAAGATTTTATTTGTACAAAACACCTGATTAGAATAATTACAAGCTGGGGAGCTGTCTCCACTGCGTCTGATGAAAGGGATGAGGACGTGGCTCCATGCCTCCCCTCCTCTTCGGGCAGCCCCAGCTGGCTGGGAAACACCAGGGCTGGGAAGGTGGGCGCTTGTTCCCGCACCCCGGCAGGAGGGAGAGGGCCTGGTGCAGAGGCTGCACACACACGTCGCTCGGGTTCAAGTCTCGCTCTAAAAAGTCCTTAGACGGGTGGTCTTGTCTGTGAAACGGGGTCTGCAGTAGCAGCAGCTCCTTGAGGTGGGCGGGGACATCTGGGCCATCTCCTGGTGGGTTTCTGCCTCTGTGATTTGATGCAGAGTCAGTGAGTGGCAGGTTATATGGTCATGAATGCCAGTCGTCAGAATGTTCCTGCCAGGTGGAGGCTGGGCGCGGGAGCCCGAGCGCCTCGGGGAGTGCTGCCCATGGCAGGAGCAGTGTGCTTGGGCTCTTGGAGGAACGGGGCAACCCTGGGCTTTGGGCAGAGGACTGGCGCTGCAGCGGGGACAGCCAGGCTGACCGAGTTCTAGTTCCGAGGGGACTCAGCAGCGTGTCAGCTGGCAGCCAGCCTGGCAGAGCCAAGAGGAGGCCGGGTCCCATCAGCAGTGAGGAGTTCAGTGCAGCCTCGGAGGGAGGCCTCTGATCTCTGGAGAAGAGAGAAGCCAGGGCTGTATGGTTGCAAGGATGTCCTCTCTCCCGTGGAGCAACTCGGGGCTGGAGCAGGGCAAGGAAGGCCTGCTGGCTGGCTGCTGGGGGACCTGGGTGGCATGTTGCCTTAAACACATCTGCGTCCCAGCCCTCCTCTGGCAACCTTCTTACAACACTGGCTCCAGGCAACAGCCCAGACCCCAGCTGGAGTTGGCCCCTTGATGATCCTGTGGAGCGACTGATCCCAAGCTGCTCTGGGGGCCCTGGGGACAGGCCTGTTTTTCTCCCGTACGGCAGTTGCCCCGGCTGCCCCAGCAGGTCTGTGCGTCTCCCTGAGTGGCTCCAGCTTTGGGAATTCATTCCACTAAACAGATTGCTTGGAGAACCTCCCGTCCTCAGGAATGGCAGCCTGCCTATCCCTCAGGAGTACAGTCCAGATCTCTGGAGGCCTGAGAGCCACAGAGGCTCAGCAGCCCAGCGCCAAGGCTGATGGTCAGATGAGCCCCCTGGGCTGGTTCTCAGCAGGAATTTGGGGGATGGTTAGACATGCCCTGCCCTACACCCTGGTGCCCGCAGTGGCCTGCACCCAGATTCAGTGGCTTCCACTTCCAACAAAATCCCCAGCCCAGGGGCTGGTAGACTCTGCCCCACTCCAGGAGGGCAAAGACCGTCGCAGCTGCCGAGAGCAGTGCCCTCTGGCCTCCACGCCTCGCTGATCCACGTTCTGACTAACAGGACACCTGGTTCTGGGACACCTGCAGCCATCCCAAACTTGAAGATCCCAGCCAGCCTTTGGGCCACCAGAGAGAGGCTAGGAGCCCTCCTGGTCCCAGAGTGAACATCACAGGACTCTCCCAAGCAGCAGGCCCGAGCCAGAGGAAAGCTGTGCCTCGGACAGGAGCCATTTCCGAGTTGCGAGGAGCAATAAAATGGGCCATTAGTGGTCAGAGATAAAAGGGAAGATAGAGCCTGGCAGCCGCCCATTTGCAGTTGCTGGGATGTAACTGGTTATTGCCTGAGGACACCAGCATGTCCTTAGGGTTTGGATACCAGGTATTCCCCAAAAGCTCCTATGTTAGTGCAGGAGGTGAGAAGATTAGATTATGGGAGCCATAACCGGATCAGAGGTTAATCCATTTGATGGATTAATCATGTGAATGGGTTGCTGGGTGGTACCTGTAGGCAGGTGGGGCCTGGCTGGAGGAAGGGGTCACTGGAGGCCTACCTTTGGGGATTATGTATTTTGTCCCTGACTCCCTGCTCTGTCTCTGCTTCCTGGTCATCGTGAGCTGATCATCCCTTCTCTCGCCGCCCCCTTCTGCCATGATGCTCTGCCTCACCTCGGGGCCCAGAATAATGAAGTCAGCCTGAACATCTGAAACCGCAGGCTCAGGACAAGCTTTTCTCCTCTGCGTTGTTCTGGTCAGGTATTTTGGTCACAGCAACAAAAACCTAACACACAAAGATGTGGCTTGAGAGAGCCTGCGGAGCTCTTGGCCTCTCTTCGCAAGGGCAGCAGTCTGATGAGCAGGACAGGTGGCCTTGGCCAGCCTGCAACTCAGTGTCCACTGGCCCTGAGACCTTGGGCAAGAGCGTGGCCCCTGAACACTGTCTCCTTGTATTTAGGGCAGTGGGAGACGAGCCAGGTAAGGTGCCAGCACAGTGCCTGACAGGGAGGGCAGTTCCTCCAGAGGAGGACAGCAGGGGTGTCTGAGCGCACAGCTGCAGAGCCCGGAGGCCTGAACTGAGTGCATGAGCCAAGTGACAAGGACTCCTCTGCCCTACACGCTGCCAGACCCAGGTGCCCGTCACTCTTGCCTCCTGCCAGGAGAGCCCACAGAACCCGTGCAGAATGCGAGGTCCTATCTTAACCCTTCTGTCTGCTGCTAAGCTCCACTGTGGAAGTCCCCGCCTGCTCCCGTCTCCTTGGGCTACCTTGGAATGTTCTAGGTGGGGCTAGGCTGACACCCTCCCCTAGAAGGAAGTGGCAGGAGCTCGTGAGACCTGTCATCCTCCTGACTGCAGCCTGGGCAGGTGGTCTCCCCTTAGGTCTGCCTGCCCTTTGGGTTGGGGAGTGAGGATGTCGAGTTGTCACGTTTCCTCGGGTGGGGAGACCTCCATCTTGGGCAGTGATTAGGACTATTTGCCACTCCACACAGAGGACCCAGGCAGGCCCTGTGATTTTGGAGAGGTGGGTTCTGCAGGAGCCAGCGGCAGCCTGGACAGCCCCAGGGGCCATGGTTTGCTTCCCTGCAAAACAGGGGGCCGGGCACCTGGGGCTCTTGAGGCAGTGGGAACAGGCCTGGCACCCGGGCGCACATGGGTCCTAGCCATGTCCATGTGAAATGGCTTTGGGTCCCCGGGTATCAAATGCACTTAGAGCAGCGTCACTGTGTCATTGACATTGGGAAGGCGTTCACTGTCAGGACGGTAGCGGGTGGGTACTTGTCCATCATGAGGCCCAGCCCAAGCTGAGCATCTGCCCTGTTCTTGCACCAGTTCCCTCATTCTCCAAGATGGAGGAAACCCTGTGCAGACTGGGACTGGTCCTCCGCAGGGCCCTGCTTCTCCTCTCCCTCCGAGGGGAAGAGCCACCCTGAGGATCACACTGCCCTGGGGATGTTTCCCCTTGGCTGGTGTCCCACTGGCCAAAGCTCCCAGCTAGTCATGGGTATAGGTGACTCTTGGAAGTCAGGGGAGAAGTCAGCCCAAGCAGGGCCCTGGGCCTGGACGCTGCCTGCTGAAGGGGCCCTGCTTCCGCACAGAGCTGGTCCCAGGCTTAGGTTTCCAGATGGAGCCCCACCTGCCCCTGCCCACGTGCTGTGCAGCCTGCGGCTCAGGCCACAGCCTGCTGCTGGCAGGCACCTTGTTTATGTCACTCTGAGAGAGCGCTGGTGAAGTGCAGGCTGGAGAGCAGGCTGGACTGGCCTTGTGGGGACTCTCATGGACCACCTGAGGGAAGGGCCAGACTTACCGGGAGGTCTAGGTTGACATTTCAAGGACCAGCAGCTGTGTCACGTTCCTGGGTGGGAAGACTCAACTGGAAAGGCGTTGGGTTTCTCCACACACGCTTAGCAATCCAGGCAAGAGCAATTTGACTCCCTAGGGGAATGAACGGGAATTTGAGCATTCAGCTGGAGGTGTGGGACAGACGGTCAGGAACTACATAAAAGCAAAAAGCAGAGGGGAAAGACACGAATCCTCCTAGAACATGTTTCAGAATGACGTGCGTTCAAACAGCATGGTGCTGACGTGTTATGCGTCGGGAGGCATCTGAAGGCCCGTTTCCTGTTGCAACTCACTGGATGGCAAAGGCAGTCGTGCCAGGGTGCTGGGTGGGCAGGAGTGGCTGGCGTGGCCCAGCATGGGGACAGAAATGCATCTCTTCTACCCGAGCGCAGAAGCAATGACCCAAAACAGCACAGACTGGTCGTGTGTCAGATGTTTGGAAGGATAACTTTCTATGCTTTGAAGTGACCCCCAAAGTCATCAGTCGTCAATGAATTTAATTTAAAATACTAAAAAACTTGGTTTCTAGAAAACTCAAAATCATAGGAAAGGCATTGGTGGTGCCCGTCCGTAATAATCCCAGCTCCTGGGGAGGCTGAGGACACAGGATCGCCATGTTCAAAGCCAAAATAAAACTTTTAAAAAGGACTGGGGATGTGACTCAGTGGTACGGGGCTTGCCTGCGTGCGTGAGGCCCTGGGTTCAATCCCCACTCCTGGGCGGGAAATGTCAGAGGCTGGAAAATGATGCTGAGCGCGTGTCAGTCTTACAGAAGGCTCTGCAGGAGGCCCGGGAGAGCAAACCTCAGTGGTTATTAAGGAACATAGGTTTCAGCAAGGAGCAGCGTGCTGCATTGGTGACCGGAGCGCAAAGAGGAGCTCTGCTGAGGGAGCGGGCCACCAGTAAAGTGTGGGCGGCTGGCTGGGAGGCGAGCCATGTTTGGAGAACCCTCCAAAGAGTCCAGCCTTCTAGCCAGTAATGGCCACTTTGGAGAAGTTTGCCCCAAAGGGAGAATCTCCAAATGGCCATCAAGGGCCACTGTGAGGAGCCCTGGGAGACACTGGGCTCCCTGCCCTCTGCCCTGCACCTGGAGCAGTTGGGCTGTGTGTGTTCATACACAAAACGAAGTGCATTTTCTCAGTGAGGCTTCATTTTGCCAAATTGTTTCAGAAGTATTAAAGAGACTTGAAACCCACTGATCTCAAAGGACAAAGAAGCATCTCTGGCAAGACGCTCGTGGCAGGGTGACACGTAGCCATGAGGAAGCTGGGTCTGACCCAAGGTCTCTGCCCTCGGTGGAGAGATGGGCAGCTGTGGGTGGAAGTGCACGAACGCTCTGCTCATGGGGGGCCGTTGGGAGGCGTGGCGTGCACAGATGTTGGGGGGCAGAACGCACACCAACTGAAGTTGTATGAAGCCAGAGCTGTGCAGGGCCTGCCGGGGCGCGCTGGGGCCGGGGCGGGCTAGGGCGCGGAGCCCAGGGGCTGGGTTAGGGTGAGAGCTGCGAGCAGCTTCAGGATCGTCATCAGCACCGTGAGAGCGGCACCTCCAGTGACATTTCTTTAGGTTAAAACCCAAAAGATGACAGTACCCTTCCCTCAGGCCGGTGGCAGCTGGGACACAGCCAGTCAGCACCCGGGGTCAGCACAGGACAGTTCCATGTGGTTGGAGCAGCGGCTTTGACTGCTGCGCTGAGCACGGGGGTTCCCTGAGAAGTAACCGCAGCCGAGTGGAGACATTCCACCTCCAGGGACTTACTGAGACTCGGGCACAGAGAGGTGCCCAGACCCCCCGACCCTACCCCACCCTGAGCCTCTGTCTCTCTGACTGTCTGTCTGTCTGTCTCTCCACCTCCGCAGGCGCTGATCCTTCACCAGCTGGGCCGCTACAGTCTGGCCGAGAAGATCCTCCGGGACGCGGTGCAGGTGAACTCGACGGCCCACGAGGTGTGGAACGGGCTGGGCGAGGTCCTCCAAGCTCAGGGCAATGACGCCGCGGCCACTGAGTGCTTCCTGACGGCCCTGGAGCTGGAGGCCAGCAGCCCAGCCGTGCCCTTTACCATCATCCCTCGCGTGCTCTGAGCGGGCGCCTGCCGTGCAGGCTGAGGACGCCCTGCCTGGGCCGGGGGGCATCCTGTGACCCCGGGACGGCTCTGCCCACCCCGAGGCCCCAGGGAATGTCCCACTGACCGCAGTGAGCTCACCAAACCAACCCGACCACCGCCAGCTCCTCGCGTTCCTCTGCTGTCCCTCCAGCTCCGTGGCAGTCTCTGAACCCACTGGCGTCGTTTACAATGGATTATGTGCCATATCTGGTTAGGTGACATCTGAGTTTAAGTGACACGATGGAGTTAATCAGAAAATGTAGACGAATATATTCAAGGTTCAAATTCAGTGGCAGAGCAGATCATTTTTATCCGAGCTGTACAGGAAGCAGCTGTCTGTCCTCCGCTCGCCCCACCGCAGCCCAGAAACCAAATGTGAATCTCTGTCTCCCACCTCAGCACCGGTCCGCGCCAGGACGCAGCTGGCAGCTCCCTGGTTTGTTGTCGATAATTGTACCCTGTGAAGAGTTACCGTTCTCCTCACTTAGAACAAAGCCTGAGTCCAAGAATATTTATATTTTACCAATATATGCCTGTTACAAGAGAAGGAAATATGAGTTATTTAAGTTTAACTTTTTTATGTGAATTCAGAGTTTATTTATCGATGGAAATATGTACAAAGAAGCTTCAAATGGAATATTTACCGACATTCCTTATACATGACAGACACTTGGCTAAATGGGAAGATGATGTTAATAAAAAAAATGATTTTTAAATGGACCTGTGGCTCACGTCTTTCATAAAAGCTGTCAGACTGGAGGTTAGGTTGTGGCTCAGTTCCTGGGGTGGGGAGTTGTCCATCCCTGAGGCCCACTTTGGGCAGGTGTCCCCCCTTCCCCGGGCAGCAGGGGAGGCCGCCAGCTGTGTAGGAATGGTCCCAAGACAGCAGCCGCAGAGGCGAACCCTGGGCCTGGGCCTGTCGCCCACTGCCACAGAGGGCCAGCCGCCCTCTCTCTCCTCACTTACATTCAGAGGATCCTCCTAATACATACACATCTCCTGCGTCCTCAGCATGTAAACCTTTTTGTTGAAGCAATTGCTTTTAGTTTGGGATTTCAGCCTCCCCAGTTCTCCGTATGTTGCCTGGAAGGGGGTTGAGGCTGGAGCACGGCCTGGCCAGTCAACATCCTGCACTAGATTGGGAGCTACCAGGAAAGCTGTCCCTCTTTCCCACTAGACTAAAACCTCAGAGGTGAGGCTGGAGCCGCAGCAGCCCTCCTGCCACCCTGAGGCCAGGCCCTTGCCTTGGCATTCTGTAGACATCAGTCCACCTGGCACCCCTTCCCTCCAACATGTCCCATCTCCCTCAGGAGAACCACCCGCCCCTACTGTCCACCTTCAGGGCTCAAGGATGGACATGGGGGCCTGGCTTTGACAGCCACCAGTTTCAGTGACTGCTTCAGGTTTGGGCATGGTCAATACAAGACACCCCTGGGACTTTGGTTATGGAAATATTATGGAGAAAAGGTCTCTTTCTGCTAGATTTGATGTTCTAAGAGATACCAACTGGGGGCTTCTGGGGGCCATTTGGCATTGGGGGACCCTGCCTGAGAATAGTGCCAACTCAGGAAAAGAGAAAGTGAGATAGAGGGAGACTGGGCCCCAGGTCACCACTGAGCCCAAGACCTTTCCCTGCACATGGCTGTCTTGTCCCTGTTGTGCTGTGAGCAAGTCGGAGAGCCTTGTCACTCACCTGTACCGGCGCCTAAGAAGGGCCCAGAAGTGCTGTGTCCCCAGTAAGGGGCGGTCACTCATTCACTCACCCGTCCATTCACAGATGAGGAAGCAGAACCCCGGAAGGTAAGACACCCACCTGCGGAATCACCTGGGGAAATGGGACTGAGACTCAGGCCTTTGCAGTCTACTGAGTGGCTGGGCTGAGATGTTCCATGTCCAGAAGCAGCGCTGACCCTGACCTCCACAAGCCATTCCCCTTCCCTGGCCGTGGGCTCCTCTGTAGAACTCATTCCCCGACCCAGCAGCCATCCACTGAGCACAGGGCACTCCAGAAACTCATTCTAGACCCTGCGGGGACACAGGGCATAAAATGGATCCCCTCCCATGTGGGGCCTCTGGACAGATCGGAACGTGGCGGTGAGAACACGCCTGGGAAGATAAAGCAAGGTGGGGTGCAGGGAGTGACCCAGCTGCCACTCGGGTTGGGGGAGCCTCCCTCTCGAGGTGACAGTTGGCCCCAGCGAGTCAGGTAGGTCCGTGGAGAAGGGGCACCCCAGGAAGCAGGAACAGCAGGAGCAAAGGCCCAGGGGTGGAGGGGACAGGCGGGTGGTAAAGGACAGGGGCTGCCTGGGCCAGACTCACAGGGCCACAAGGGCCACGTTCAAGGCCTGTGTGTCTCCTCTGGCTGCTGTAAGAAATCACCATGAGGGCTGGGGATATAGCTCAGTTGGTAGAGCGCTTGCCTTGCAAGCACAAGGCCCTGGGTTCAATCCCCAGCACCACAAAAAAAAAAAGAAAAAAAAGAAAAAAAGAAATCACCACGAATTTACTGACTTCAAACAACACAGACTCAGAAGTCTCAAATCAAGGCCTGTCGGGGCTGCGTTCCTTCTGGAAGCTCCAGGAGAGAATCCATTTCCTCGCCAGCTTCTGGAAGCTTCCTCCTCCTTTGGCTCCTGGCCCGTGCCACCTAGCCTTCCTCCTTCTGCTTCCATCAGTGGGTGCCTTCTGCCTCTGACCTCTGACCCTTGGGCCCCCTGGACTCTCTAGGATGGCTGCCACCTCCCCACTTGAGCCTTCACAGCTGCAGAGCCTCTTTGACTGTGTGAGGTGACATTTCCACAGGATGCAGGGTTTGGGACCTAGAGATCTTGGGGGAGCGAGGGGAACCTTGCTCTACTGACCACAGAGCTGGAGCCGGGAGTCCCTCAGAGGCTTCTGTTGCCACCCAGGTGAGCAGCCATGGCAGTTGGTCCGGTGGAGCCCAGGAAGTGGGGAGAAGTGGTTTTGAATATTCTGGAGACAGAACAAAAGGACTTGCTCACTCTGCAACCTGAGGCATGACAGAAGTTGGGGTGGCAGTGAGGACCTCGTCCTGAGCTCTGGGGAGATGGCACTGCCCCATTCCGGTTGGGGAGGTGGGAGGAATCAGGGGTTTGTCCTTAGGCAGTTTGGGTGCAAGACGCCCTGAGGCCCCCAGTGAGCCGGAGCTGGCCGGTGGGCTGACGCAGGAGTCAGGGGTGGGGTGTGGCTGTGGAGGCGTCAGCCACAGGGAGCCCAGAGCCACAGGTCTGGTGGGACCAAAAGGCCAGAGCTAAGGGCCAGGGTGCGGGGAGACTGGCCAAGAGTGAGCAGGGTCAGCTCAGCAGGAGGAAAAGTGGGGGAGCGGAGACAGAGGAGCCCAGGGAGGCCACATTCCCAGGTGAGGGTGGACGCTCTGCTCAGTGCCCGCGGGTCCAGCAGGGCAGGGATCCACTGACCTCAGGTTTGGCGACATGAGGTCAGCAGAGATCTTGCCAAGAGCTCTGTGTGGGTCCATCTCCCAGGCCGTACAATGAAGCCCTGGCCTCCCACGTGCCCTATTTGGAGACCGGGCCATTAAGAAGTAATCAAGGTCAAACAAGTTCATCAAAGTGCGGCCCTTGTTATCCAGTGGGGCTGGTGTCCTTAGAAGATGGCCACCAAACAGCCAGCGAGCTCAGCCACGGGAGGACGCCGTGGAGGTGGCTGTCTGCAAGGCAGGAGGAGAAGCCTCACCAGAAACCAGATGGGCCAGAACCTTGACCTTGGACTCCAGTCTCCAGAACTGTGAGAAAATAGATTTCTCTTGCTTCAGCCACACCATCTGTGGGTCTGGTGTTTGGTTTTTAATGGCAGCCCCGGACCGACGGAGACCAGCTGTTGGGAAGCGGGTGGGGTAAAGCCAAGTGGCAGTGGGTTCAAGAGAGAAGTGAGGAGGTGAGGCTTGGAGCGTGGACGCCCAAAGAGGAGAGCAGGTGGGCAGGGCTGTTTCCAGAAGGTGCTCGGGGAGCACACCTGGTTTGCAGAGGGGAGGGGGACAGGGGACCGCTGGGACAGCCCTGCCCGAGGGCCTGTCCTGGGAGCTGGAGAGGAGGGGCTGCCTCAGGGGAGCCGGCGGGTCCTGCAGGGGGAGCGCCAGGAGCGTCAGGTCACCACAGGCCTCTCCCCTCGGCCTGGGCAGCGCCGGCTCCGCACACGCTCCGGGCTGGCGAGGAGGGGCTCAGGTTCCAGGCCCCTCGCCTGACTCCAAGGCCTGAGGACGCTGTGGTGTGTGTGTGTGTGTGTGTGTGTGTGTGTGTGTGTGCACACACACAGGCCCATGTGTATCCACGTCTGTGACCTTGTGGAACAGCCCAGATTCCTCGAGATGGTCACACATCAGCCTTGGATACCCCGTGCCCTCTGCCCACAGGACACCCTGTCCTGGCCAAGCGCCAACCATGTTGCTGTACCGTGAACAGCTCCCGGGGGCACGGCCCCAGGCGGCCTCCCCTGCACCCCTCCCTCCCTCCGGGCTCTCTCGAGCCCCTCCCGCCCGCCTTCCCACCTCAGAACCGCTGACCACGCACTTGACGGCAGACCCAAGACCTTGCGTGGGTCCTGCTGGGGAGGGCGGGCTGCGGGGGGCCTCAGGACCCTCCGCACGCACCCTCACGCACAGCAGCCGGGCCTGGCCCTGGAGTCACCCCGAGAGCTGCTTGTGCTGCCCCCAACCTTCCTCCTACCTGGTCACTCATGTCCCGCTGCCCCTACAAAGGCACCCTGCAAACAGGCCATCCAGAAATGGGCTCCCCCAGGCCTTTGGGGGTCAGCTCGTGGTCCCCTCCTCAAGGTCATGCCCCAGAGACCCACTCCAGCTCTGTGCCTCCCTGGGGGCTATCCTGAGTCACTGTCCTTCTTGGGCCTCGGGGTCAGATGGGGGTGGTCACCCCTCCCCATCTGAGCCAGCAGGTAGTCAGCAGATTGTGGGTGCCAGGCAGGGGACTCTAGAACCACCACCCCACAAGACCACCTTAGGGGGCTCAGGCCAGGCCTGTGAGCAGGACTTGTGGTCACTCAGGCCTCAAGTGGGCTGGCTGCAGGGAGGTGGCAGGAGGTGGTGACCGCCTTCTGCAGGCCTGCTTCCAGCCGGAGTTCCAGCTGACCAGCCGGCTGCCAACTGGCCTCCACGAACCCCCTCCCCACCCCTCATCCTCTGCTGTTAGGCCCCTGACCCCCTGAGGACGATAGTGTTTCCTGGTGACTACTGGGCTGTGGGTCACACAGATCTGGCTGGAATCCCACCTGGTCACATCACCTCCAAAGGACGAGGGCCTCACAAGGCCGCTGGGCTTGTTAACAGAGCTAGGCCAGCGCTGCATGGTGCCGGCCCAGGGCTGTGCCGTCAGGGACTTCCTTCTTCCTTCCTAGCCTGGCACCAGGCCCTGGTGAGCAGACCAGGACGGGCTCCTGCCACTCCTGTCCCCTCCTCCTCCCACACGGTGGTTTGCAGAGATGGAAGCTAGACGGGAAATGGAGCCCTGCTCTGTGGGAGGAGAGGAGGGCTGTGTGGGGAGGCGGGTGTGCTGGGTGGGGGGGCTCCCCTCCCTGCCCACCACGCCAGGCCAGCAGAGGCTTGACCAGGGGTCTCTCTAACCATAGCTTCCCCTCACCTTGTCCTCCTTGGCCATAGTGGGCATCCTTGGGCTCGGGGTCCAGCTGAGGCCTGAGGAGGGACAAGAGGCCCACCCTGACGGGCCCAGTGTGTGGCCCATGCCCACGGCTGCCTGAGGCCGCTCCCAAGGGCCAAGAGCCCAGGCTGTGGGGCCAGCTGGGCTGCAGCTTGAACCTGGGCCTGGCCTCCTGCTCTCTGAGAACCTTAGGTAAGTCACTGGCTCTCTCTGAGCCTCAGTTTCCTTATCTGCCAAATGGGGAGAAGACAGTCTTTGCAAGGCCTCCAACTGCGGGAAACACAGCTGGGCACCATACATGCTCAACCAGGACACCTGTCACAGCTCCCGGAACTTCCAATGTGTTCATTACCGTCCCCAGGCCAACAACGCCAAGCCCTGCTCTCCCACACGGCGCCCCAAGGGCCCCCTCCCCAGGCCACGGCAGGAGGAAGGGAAGTCAAACCTGGGCCTCCACCTCAGCCCCCAGGTCTGCTGCGCAGAGCTGCATCCGGGAGGGGTCTCCTCGAGGAGAGGCTCCCCACAGCCTCCCTGAGGTCTCCGGTGCATCTGGCCTGAGCGACACTCCTGTCCAAGCAGCAGCCAGGCCTGCCTTCTTGTCCAGCTACTGCACAGGCAGCAGACCCAGGGACCTGGCCTGGGGACCTGGGGCCTGGGAGACAGACAGCGAATAAATCACATAGATGAATAAGACAACCACCAGACGGGTGGAACCTCTGGGAGCAATTCAGGGAGGGGCAGAGGGCCATTTTAGATCAAGAGGTCAGGGGACACCTCTGTGAGGCAGTGGCATTGAGTGATAAGAAGGTGCCCACCGTGAGGGAGTCTGGAGTTCTCTGCTTTTAAGAATGATGGTGAGCACATGCCAAGGCCCGGGTCCCCTCGCTCTCTGCTTGACGACTGGGCCCAGCCAGTCTGCACCAGGGCCAGCCCGTCCTGGGATTGGCCGTGAGGCTCTGGCCCTGTGGAGAGGAAAAGAATCCTTTAAACCGAAAATATGTAATCAACTTTAAGTCCTCTCCAGAGCTTTTTAATATGGTTGTCCAAATGTAACATTTAAATTTTTACAACCATTTTTATGTAACTGACAGTTTTTAAAACAATAAAATTAAATAAGAAATGTGTAGAACTCAAAAACAGTGAGACTTCTCAGGACAGGGTCTTTAAATTCTCTGGCTGTCAACTTAATAGATACTCATAAATTTCACTCCGTTGTTTTTAATATGGTGGGCCAGGCTGTTCCTGGGCCTGGGCTCTTCCTGCCCACACTGGCGGGGTCAGAGTCCTGGGTGAGGGTGAGGCTAGTGGGCTGGTGCGGTTCGGGGTGGTGGAGCATCCTCT
Organism: Glaucomys volans; assembly: GCA_020662805.1. Lineage (NCBI taxonomy): Eukaryota > Metazoa > Chordata > Mammalia > Rodentia > Sciuridae > Glaucomys > Glaucomys volans. The sequence goes on along the minus strand of JAJEJO010000440.1, from coordinate 1,038,250 downwards.
AGACGTCCATTGCAACCGGACGGTTGCTGGTCTCTGCAGGGCGGTGCTATTGGCAGCTGGTGAAAACTTGGGAGGTGGCACAAAGGCGGCCCTCAGGTCCCCAGGGGCAGGTCCAAGTAAGGTAGGTCTCCTGAGACTCCTAGGTAGTTCTCACAGGAGGCTAGTTACAAAATCTGGAACTCTCTACCTGCAGCCTCTCTGCTTCCTGTTAGAGACGCGACCACCCACCCTGACACTGCCGTCCACGATTCACCATGAGGTCCCCACCACAACTGAGCTGATCAGACACCGTGCTCTTGAATCTCCAAAACTGAGCTAAGTAACCCTCCTCTCTTACTAAGTTTGCTGCCTCAGGCATTTTGTTATAGTAACACGACTCTAACTAATACAATTACATATAGCTCCTCTTTACACAGCAAGCAGTGTTTTTCTTTCCTGATTATAAAATACACGCTGCTTCAGCTTCCCTTCGCAGCTGTGATAACTTGCCACAAAACATAACACCTCGAAACAGGGCACATTTTATTATCTAACAGTTCTGAAGTCAGAGGTCTGAAGTCATGGGTCCCAGGGACAAAACTCAAGGCAGGGCTGTGTTCCTTCTGAGTTTTCAAGGAGAGAAGCTGTTCCTTGCCTTTCCAGCTTCTCCATGGCTTCTTTCCACTTCCAAAGCCAGCGGTGACATCATCCAGTCAGAGTGACCTCCTTCTCCAACTCTGACCCTCCTGCCTCCCTCCTTCATTGTCAGAAATTTACAATCGCATCTAGGATCATCTCCCCACCTCAAGATCCTTGATTTGGCTGGGGGCAGTGGCCCACTCCTGTAATCCCAGCACCTTGGGAGGCTGAAGCAGGAGGATCACAAGTTTGAGGCCAGCCTCAGCAACTTAAAGAGACCCTAAGCAACTTAGTGAGACCCCGTCTCTAAATAAAAAATAAAAATGGCTGGGGATGTGGCTCAGTGGTTAAGAGCCCCTAGGTTCAATCCCTGGTACCGGGAAGGAAAAAAACAAAAAAAAAGATCCTGGATTGGTCACATCTTCAAAATCCCTTTTGCCATGTAAGCTAACACATTCCCAGGTTTTGGAAGTAAGGACGTGGACATCTTTGGAGGCCATGTTCCACTGCCACACTGGCCACGGGCAATTTTAGGGATACACAGATGTGGATAATTAAGCTCTACCCTCCAATGCTCACCTGCTCAGCAGCTGGGCCCCCTGGCTCCCAGCATCTTCCCATGGGCATATGCTTTTAATGAAGTGAACACTTTCTAGACTTCCAGTTAATATTCCTTTGTCACTGAACCATTTGGAGACACATACTGACTTCTCCAGTCCTCATGGCAACCTGTGAGATTGATACTGTCCTTACAGACACAGGAAAAGAGAACAAGAGAGAGCCAAGCTCACCAGGCTTTTATAAGGGAGCTGCACCCTGCCAACGGTGCTGATGCTGTGGAGGCCTGGTCGCCTCCTAAGGTCCCGCCTCACAATGCTGCCACGACGGCCCCGTATGTCTCTGTCCTTGCTAAAGCATATTAAAGAAATTGAAAATCATACCAAAGGGAGCTGGATGATGGCCCCCATTTTATTGATGGGAAGACTGAGATTCAGTGATAAGTCCAATGTGCATCCCCCAGGACCCACCTGGTCCTCAGCCCGTCCTGGTCCTCAGCCCGTCCCAGCCTCCTGCAGAAACAGCGAACACCATTCGCACCTCCAACGCCCTTGTGATGAATCAGGCCGTCCCACCACTCTGCGCTCTGACCTGCAGGTGTGCGTGTCCCCTGATGATGGGGCCCCAGCTCTTGACTACCTGGAGGGTCTTCTGCAGCCAGCTGAACCCCACTTCCCACTTCCCCTAGCCTTCCTGTCCAGCCAGACTGCAGGAGGAGGCAGAGCTGGGCATGGCGGGCCTGGGGACACGGGGACTCGGGCACGGAGTGTGGGGCTGCAGCTCATTCGTGCCTCTCTGTCTGTGCAGGTAGCTGGCGGGCAGCAGGTGACCCGCAGGGCTGTCTCACTGTCACCCAGAGAAGCCTCCCATGGACGTTCTCATGCATTCGACCCACACAGCCAGCGGGCCACCTCCTCAACCAGCGGACACCTTCTGAGCACTGTGTCCAGGCCAGCACGGAGCTGTCACCCTCTGGGCCTCAGTCTCCTCCCCTGCAGAAAGGGTGACAAAGGGTTAACTAAGTGACCCCGGATCCTGTGTAGCTGTGACTTTGCCAAGGGGAGACATTTGGGGACCCTTCCCGGATGGACAGTGGAGAAAGGGAATCGGGTGAAACGTCCAGGTAAAGTGTCTGGAGTAGAAGATTCTCAAAGGCAAGTGAGGCTCAAAGAGCTTCACCTCCAGAGTGCGGGCACACTGAGCGACTGGCAGCCAAAGTGAAGGAGTGGAAGGGGAACCTGTAGCGTCCCAGCGGGACCATGAGCTGCAGGTCAGGTTGCTGAGATGGGTCCGGAGGCAGCCCCGGCCCTGATGAGGTGGGACCAGCAGGCGTTTACCGAGATACCAGAATCCCACGCCAATCAGGAGAGATGAGCAGACGACCCAGATCAGGCTGTCTAGAAAATATCTGAGTTGGCACCATGGTGCATCCCTGTAATTCCAGCTCCTCGGGAGGCTGAGGCAGGAGGATCACAAGTTTGAGGCCAGCCTCAGCAACTTAGCAAAGCCCTGTCTCAAAATAAAATGATGTAATAAAGCATCTGAGCCATACTCCTCAAAAACAAGGGGAGGCCCAGGAGCGGACTCTGACCAGCGGGGCGCTGAGGCCTGAGAACTGAACGTGACGTTGGGGGGGGTCGGGTGGGGATGTCGGTACCACAGGCTGGGGACACTGGAAGCACACCTGGAGTCCAGCTGATACAAATGTACAGTGTCGGTGCCTCAGTTGTGACAAATGTGCTCGGTGACACCAGGGGCTAGTGTGAGGGGGCCAGAGGGAGGGGCTGTGGGAACTGGAATCTCTGCGACTTCTAAGTCTGAAATTATTTCAAAATTAAAAGTCGACTTTAAGAAGTGAGAGCTGGGTGAGCAAGTGCATGACAGATTGTTCAGTGTCACCAGTCACCGGGACATGCGGCTCAGACAGCACAGCCACTCTGGAAGTTTGTCCTGTTCTTAGAAAGTTAAGCCCAGAGCCACTCAGGAGCTCCTTGTCCTGCATTTACCCCAAGGAGAAGGAAGCGTGTGTCCCCACGGGGACTGGTGCACACCACCCGGTGGCTGGGCTGCCACCCCACTAGAAACAGTCCAAGGGTCCCCGGCAAATGGAGGCCTCGCCTTTTAACAGGGTGCCCTGACAAAAAAGGGGGGGACTTCTGACACAACAGTGACAGGGACAAATCTCAAGATAACGGTGACAGTTAAAGACGCCAATCAAAAGAGAGTGTGCTGTGAACAAGCCCGAGGGGCAGATGGGGGTCAGGGTCAGGGGCTCCGGGGAGGCAGGGGGATGGCAGTGGGGTGGAGGCTGTGCTCACCATCTCAGTGGTGACAATGGCCTCCCAGGTAGGGAGCTGTCGACGAGTCTCACTGTGCATTCAGGTCGCATCGGTCACGCTCCGCAAAGCTTCGTCTTTTATTTTTGAACCAGGATTGAACTCAGGGACACTCGGCCACTGAGCCACATCCCCAGCCCTATTTTGTATTTTATTTAGAGACAGGGTCTCACTGAGTTGCTTAGGGCCTCGCTAAGTTGCTGAGGCTGGCTTTGAACTCATGATCCTCCTGCCTCAGCCTCCCAAGTTGCTTGGATTACAGGCGTGCGCCACCGCGCCCGACTAGCTTCGTCTTTTTTGAAGTGTGGCCTGGGAAGGGCCAGGGCCTCCAACTCCCCGCTGCAACCTAGGGTGAGCTCCAGCTGCAGAGGGACAGAGTGGCCCTGCCTCTGCCTCTGAGCCCTGGGCCCCTGGACGCTGGGCAGGCCCAGGCCCGGGCCACTGCGGCTGTAGGGACATATGGATAGGAGGCTCCTCCAGGGCCACAGGCCACAGAGCGGCATCTACTTAGTCCCACTTTTTTCTGACTGAGGAAACCACCTCACGATGCTCCGTGCACTTGGGGATTTTCAACACAATTGTCTAAAAATAGCCCGGGGCCGCCACAGCCCCAAGCCTTTTTAGGAAGGGCTTGGGCAGCCTGGCTGTCCTGGCGGCCGGCTCAGGAAGTGGAGGCTCGGCTGGGAGGACCTGGGGCAGGGGCCGGGACTGGGGCCATGGGACACCTCCTCTGCTCTGGCCAGGCCCACCCAGTCTCCCACCTGAATGAAAGCTGGGGCACGTGGCGGCCCAGACAGCGGCCTCCTCACCCTGCCATTCCCTGGGCTGGGTCCCCAGCTGCTGTAGAGCACCCCGTGTGGCTTCGTGCCTCCGTTTCCCCACTTGGGGATTCGAGCTCATCAGAAGGGTCGCAGGCGGTGGGTGGCACATGCCCATAATCTCATCAGCTCAGGAGGCTGAGGCAGGAGGATCTCGAGTTCAAAGTCAACCTTGGCAAAAGTGAGGTGCTAAGCCATTCAGCGAGACCCTGTCTCTAAATAAAATGCAAAACGGGCTGGGGATGTGGCTCAGTGGTAAAGGGCCCCTGGGTTCAATCCCCAGTACCAAAAACAAAAACAAAAAACTGTAAAGCATGGCCTTCTGCGAGGACAGAAAATCATGGACCCCATTAGCCAGGCCCCCCCAGGAACAGAAAGAAGCCTCCATCGGAGGACAGAGAGGCACCGCGTCTGCATCCTCCCTGGGAGCTGGCTGCTGCCCAGGGCAGGTGAAGCACTGGTGTCCTGGACAGCTCAGGCCCTCCTGTCCTGCCCAGGCTTGGGACCCCAGCAGAGGGGCCCGGTGTGGGGGCTCCATCGCCACCTCTGCCCACGCTGTCCCTGTGGGGGGCTGCAGGGGGAGCGCTAAGAGACTGGCCTCCGTTTTCCCCAGGGCGAGGGGCAGGTTCCACGCTGAGTGGACCCCCAGGCCGACCTGCCAGCAAAGGCTGCTCCTGCAACCCCCAGAGCGCCACCAAGGCTGAGAGCTGGACGGTGACGCCTGTGGGCGGGAGGCAGAGCACACTTGGCAGCCCCGGCTGCGGGCCTGGCGCTCTCAGCCACCGCGGGCCTGCCCCGACCCCCGAGGGTCTGCGGTTCAAGAAAGAGAAACCCAGAAACAGAGTAATTGCAGAACGACTCAGAGTGGCCTCAGGGAGCCCTGGCCACCAGCCCGGGCCACCTCCCTCCCGTCCCCCCCTTCTCTGGAGCCCTTTGCTCCTGGAGGGGGGCCGGGGAGGGAGACTGTCCTTCAGCTGTGGGGCCCCAGGGCTGGGGCAACTGGGCCCCAGGAGCTGTCGGGCGGTTGGGCGGCCTGCACCCTGGTGTCCATCAAAACCTCAATGGCACGACGGGCGCGGTGGCGCACGCCTGTAGTCCCAGTGACTTGGGATGCTGAGTCAGGAGGATCGCGAGTTCAAAGCCAGCCTCAGCAACTTAGCGAGGCCCTAAGCAACTCAGTGAGACCCTGTCTCTAAATAAAAATACAAAATAGGGCTGGGGATGTGACTCAGTGGCCGATTGTCCCTGAGTTCAATCCCTGGTTCAAAAAAAACCAAACCTCAATGGCACCTTAGTTATGCCCGCAGTCACGAGGGGACGCTGGGCAGGGCTGGGCACACCTGCCCCGGCTGTGCAGAGTGGCCGGCCGGCCTGGCCCCAGCCTCCCACCTTGCCTGTGGGCAGGGGACCCTCCAGGGGCAGGGAGGTCGCAGATGCACGGGGGCTGCATCTGCTCCCTGCAGGGCCCAGGCTGCAGGTCACAGTTAGTTAATGACCCTCACGACACACCCGGGTGGCGGGACCAAACTGCACCCCAGCCCTGCCACCACCCGGTCACAGGCCCGGCCTCCAGAAGCCGGAGGAAGCAGATTGTGTCCTGAGGCACCAGCCTGGGGCCTGTGCTGTCCCCAGAGGGCAGGGCTGTGCCGGGGTCCAGGGATGTCGCCAGGCCCCTCAGCAGACACATGGCCGCAGCAGGACCTGAAGCAGGACATCCGTCCCCAAGCTCCTCCGCCAAGTTCCCTGGCTCTCCCCATGCCCCCAGCTGGTGCTGACCATAGGCTCCTGGCTGCCACACACCCCACGTGTGCCCACTGAGCCCCCACCCCTTAGAGCAGGGGAGGCGGGGTCCGGGGACACCCCAGCACCAGCGTCCTGCCAGCTCTCACCTGTTGCCCTGGCCATCACGTGGACCCAGGGCCTGCCCCCTGGCCGGGCTCCTCCACCAGCCACCGCGGTGCCCACCAGGGAGGGGCCCTCCGGGGCCGGGGTCACAGTTGGCCTCACAGAGGTGGGGCGCCCTGCTAGAGAGGGATGGAGGAGGGGACCCGCCCTGCCCCACCCCCAGACGTCCAGGTCACTGTCACCACAAGGGATGGGGTCGGGGGAGGCTCTCAGGCTGAGGCCCTGGAGGCCAGGGAAGAAAGGAGGCCGAGGTCCATTGTCCCCATCATGCCCAGCCAGGGGGAAGCCCCTCCCGGCCACCGCCATGGCCCCAGCGCGTGGCCACTGCTCCTGTGACCCCGCTGGCTTCCTGTCAGGCCTGTCCTGTGCACTCGGCTCCGGCCCCTTTCGCGTTGTCCCTCCAGGTCCCTCTCAGATGGAGGGACACCTGGGCTGGCGCTCTCCATAAGCACAGCATCGGGTGACAGGCAAGCACCGCTGCCAGGTGCTGCGCCTGGTCCACTCAGGGAGCCCCACCCCGTTTCTCTACGACCTCCAGGCCTCAGCGCCCTGTCCCTGCGACCACGGAGCCTGCAGCGTTCTGGGAACCCTCCCGCTGGCCGCGGACAAGGGTGTGAGCAGGAGATGGAGGACTCTGGGCTTCTCCCCAGCCTCGTGGAAGGCCATCACCGTTGCTCATCAGCACTAGAGTCAGGCGCCCTCAATTTTAGTCCTGGCTCCGCTAAATATCTGCTGTGTGACCTTGGGTCTGTCACTTACCCTCTCTGTGCCCCACCCGCCTCTTCAATGGGTTTGTTGTAAAAGCGTGGGAAGCCCCGCATGCAGGGAGGGCAGCGGGCTGGGAGTCAGGAGATCCATCTTCTCCGCTGCCCCAGCCCTGAAGCAGGTCAGGGGCCCCCCAGAGACCCCCCTCCGTGTCTCAGCTTACCCATCTGCGGCTGAGGAGGGGAGGCTCTCTGTGACATGACTCTTCCTGCCGTCACCTCTCCTGAAGTCCAGGTGTGGGACAGGCACAGGGAATGTGGCGAAGCCAGCGGTGTCCCCATGGCGGTGTGACCTCAGGCAGGCCCCTCCCAGGCCTCTGCTGGCCGCCCTTCCCGGGACGCTCAGCCAGCGCAGGGGTCTGAGTCGGGGGACACACCAGGCCTCCTGGCCCCGGCCTGCCTGGCCCTGTCCCCAAGGGCTGGGGGCTTGCTCAGGGCTGTGTGAGGCCTGGCCTGCTGTCGCCGCCAGAGTCCTCCCTGGGGCCTGGGAGAGCCAGTGGCTGGGCCTGCGACAGTGCGGGGTCCCCGTCAGGAGAGCGAGCCCCCGCTCCCTGCTGCACTCTGCCTGAACCACTCTCTGGCCCAGGGCCCAAGCTGGACCAAAGGCTCCGGGGTGGCGGGGACACAAGGACTGGACGTGGAGTTTGCTGTGAGAAAACCACGGAGCCTCACCTCAGAGCTCAGGGGCTTGGTGGGCCGGTAAGCCCAGCAGGTGAGGCTGCCTTGGGCTTCAGGGTAGGAGTGGGTGGGCTCTCCCTGTTCCAGAGATGCTGAAGAGGAGGTGAGGACGAGGAGCAAGGTGGGGAGGAGACCTTCCGGGTGGAGTGGGAGCAGAGCTTGCGGTCCCAGTGGACCCCTGTCTTTAGGGAAGCCTGAAAGATCTTCTTCAGCAGGGAAAAGGGCGGGATGGGGCAAGGTACCTGGGACTGTCTGACGTCCTCGCCTGCCTTGTCTTTCACGCTGGATCCCAGCCGGTCCCCCCAGGCTGGAGCCGGAGCCAGGGAGGGATCAGGAGGAGAGGCATCCGCTCCTCTGGGGTCAAAATGGCCTCCAGGGTCTGCACCCACTGCGAGAGCCGGGCGCCCGCGCAGCCTGCACACAGCCCCTCATCGGGGCTCGGCCAAGTGCATCACACTGACCTGCGCACCCACCCGCACGCACCAGCACACAGTGCAGTGCGAGGTCCTAGGTCCTGGACGAATCCCCACGTCCCCGTCCTGGGCCCCGCCCCACGCGGAGCCGCCGTCGTGCGGCTCCTCAGCTGAGCCTGCTAACAGCCCTACCCTGCCTCCCATCATCACCCTCCCCGCTTAGTTGAGGAAATCACCCCTCGGCAAGGAGAAGGGGTGGTCCCAGCGCCCCGGCCAGCGGCCAGGACCGGGGCTTGAGTCACAGTCTGTCCCCGGGGGCACATGCGTAGTATGTCACGTCCAGCACCCACTCACAGACCCGTGCGAGGAAGCAGCCTGACACCAGGCACACGTGACGGCAATAATGGAATTGCTTATTCAGGGTCCAGCTGTGCTGGGCCTGAGCTGGGTGCTGAGGATGGCTTCCAGGGCGCCCGTCAGACCTCGGTGACTCTCTGATGTGTTTGCAGATAACATGACCTAGCTGAGCCATGAATGCAGTCATTGTGTACCTAGCAAGGACCCTGAGCAGAGGTGGTCTCAAGGTGGTCTGGAAGCTTGGTGTGAGCATCAAGGACTCAAGTTATTTCATTCTCTCTGCCCACCATCTTTAGTGTTAACCAAGGTGCACGTGATTGCAAGATGGTTGCTGCAGCACCAGACATCATGTCTGCATTCCAACATGTAAGAAAGGGAAGAGCAACCTAAGAAGAGTCTCCTGTCACACCCATTCCTTTTATGAAGATGCAAAACTCTCCCAGAAGTCTCCCCACAGATTTTTCCTTACATTTCATTGCCCCAAACTGGGTCAGTGGCTACCACCCCTCACTGCAAAGGAGGCTGGGAAAGAGAGGATCTAGCAAAGGGGCACAGGGTGGTGATAGAAAGAACCAGTTGCCAATGAGGCAAAATTGTCCCTGGTTGCCTTGAACAAAAACAGGACTGCTGGCCAGGAAGAGGAGGGGAAGAGCCAAACTCTCACTGTGCCGGTGAGCTCCGTCCCCAGTCCCTCCTCCAGGGGGCAGTGTGACGACAGGGCACACAAAGGCACCGGGTCTGCATTCCCTGGGGAGGGGATCGGCTTAATTCCAGGGCAGCTGTGCCTGCAGAGGTAGCCAGGGCAGCCCGAGGAGGCCTGGGGCAGCTGCCCTGGATGCTGGGGTGTGGGGGGGTCAGCTTTCCTGGTTGTGCCCCCCACCTAGGCACAGAGCCCTGGTCCCTGGCTGTGCAGGCAGTCCCCTCCTGGCTGGCTGCCCCAGGACGGAGGGTTCATCGTGGCCACCTGGAGCTCAGAGGTGGGAGCCGGTGGCACCATGGGGTTCAGCTCATCTTCTCCGCTCTGGGCGGCTGGCCACAGGGGCAGCGTGGGGGTCCTCCTCCCTGGCTGCTTCTGCCCTCCGCAGGGAGGGAGGGTGGCTGAGGCAGGCCCCGCTCACTGACAGCTTGGGGCGACCCCAGGCGCTGGGCTGGCTGGCGCTGGGTGCAGGGAGCACAGGGACCTCGCCTGGGAGGCTGAGGGCCACGCAGGTCCCCACGGAGCTGAGGTTCAAAGTGGGGATGACTTTGCCCCTGGGAGTCACTTTGTGATGTCTGGTTGTCACATGGGCAGGGGACGCTACTGGCATCTACTGGGTAGAGGCCCAGGGCATGGGGACATCCCACAGGGCACAGCTCAGCCCCTGCTGCTCGCTGTGGTGCAGTCCAAAAGGTCAAGTGCATCTCTGGACCACAGGCCTGCTGCTAGGGAGCTGCCTCTGACCCAGGTAGGAGGTCAGGGTCCTAGCAACGACAGGGTGGCCGGAGCCCAGGGGAGGGAGCAGAGAGTCCCTTTCATCAGGATGCCTCTGCTCAGGTCTCATGATGGAGAACCGGGCGGCTCTGGAGACTGGCGGGCACTGGCCTGGGTGGCCCAGCCGCTGCTCATGAACTGAGAGGCCCCAGAAGACCCGGCGGCCAGCCCACCCTGCACCTGGCCTCCCGAGCCTTTGCGTCAGCCTGCTCTCCCACCTGTCCCCTGTCCCTCCTGCATACACGGTCTCTGCCGCAGCCAAGCCCAGGACCTTTCCTGGCTCTGGCACCTGCTGATGTCCCCCTGCGGAGACCGCAGCTCTGACCACGCAGCAGAGATGGATCCCACGGATGGCTGGGTTACAGCCCACGCCAGTCCTGTTTCCAGGCCCAGAGTGGACTCCACGCTGCTCGCCCGCATTTATTGTTTGAACTTTAAACAAAAGAAAATGCTTCGGTGAGCTTTTGAAAAAGCCTTCAGACTTTTTCCCCCAGTTTTGATGGCTTGACGTTTAGACCAGGGGACAGGAGCCAAGGAAGGCCACCTTCCAGTGCCTGAGAGGATGCCCTGGGGGCGACCTCACCACATCTCAGTACAGATGCCACCAATGACTCTGGGCTTCGCAGCCCACAGAGCTGGGACCCCGGGGATGGGCTGCTGTCCACCCAGCAGCGTGAGGGCCAGAACTCTCCGCGACCCTCATAATCCCCACCTGCGGAGCCGAGCTGCGGGAAGGCGCTGCATCGCACAGATGGCTATGATCTCGTCCTTGCTGCCTCCCTGATGGGCATCTAGAACATTCCACTTTCTATTTTAAGGAAGAATAGGACGTCCCTGTGGCCAGCTCTCGGCCACTGTCTCTCTCCATCTCCTCCGCCCTGGACTTTCTGGGCTCGCTGAAAACCAAGCTGTGTCCCCAGATGGGCCTTTAGGAAGGTTTGCACCAAGCTATACTTTGAACCAACGCTAATCCCGAAAGTCAGAGCGGCGGGGATGAGGCATTTCTCTGCGCCTGGCGCTCCTCCAGGCCCTTCAGAGGCGGCATCTCCTTTGATCCTCCCCACAACCTCCAGCGCGGCCCATTTCACAGATGAGGAGGGCGGGGCGTGGAGCTGACGCTGGGGTGAAGTTAGCCAGGGGCAGAATGTTCTGGGCGCCCCTCTCCAGCACTGGGGGAAGGGCTCCCATCCTGTGCTAATCTAAGGGGGGCAGAGAACCCTCATTGCTACTTTTGTTTTCCTATTTACCATTTCATTCCCGTGGTGCTGGGCATTGGACCCAGGGCCCCTGTGTGCGCGCTGGGCCGGGCTCTGCCACTGAGCCGCATCCCGATCCTCTTCCTGGTCTTCAATGGGGACTCTTAGAATGGCACTTCCCATGTAGAGTGAGGTGGCCCTTCCGTTCCCATGGTGCGGCCTGGTGGCAGGGCCTGTGTGGTCCCCTCCTCTTCTTCCGCCTGCCCTAGGGTAGGCTCAGGTAGCTGGGGCCCAGGGAAATGTCGCCTCTGGTTCCAAAGTGGGCTCTGCTCGCTGCCAGTGCTGGACAGGGGCGTGCCCAACTGACCCCTGCCTCTCACCTTCTGGTCTGTCCCCTGGGCCCAAAATAGCACCTCCCTCTGCCTGCTCAGGGCTTCCGAATGGACAGCTTCATCTGTTCTTCTAGAGCACTGGAGGCCCAGCTGAGCCGGGCCGGGTGCGTTGGCGCCTGTGACAGATGCAGAATTCGGGACTCAGCATGGACGGCCTCACAGCCGAGGTGGACAGGGCCCCACCACCTCAGCTGGCTCACCTGCCCTGTCTCTGACTGACCGTCTGCGAGCCTCAGTTTCCTGATCTGGAGAGCAGGGCTGGGGTTCCCGCCTGCAGGGGGCCGGGCTCCCCAAGGCAGCCCGAACCCACCCCCACGGCCCCCTCCCAGGGCCACACCAGGTGCCCTGCCTCTCGAGAGCTCCCAGCTGGGGCTGCGCTGGGGCGGGAGCCCAGGGAGAGGTACAAGGGCCCCTTTGTGCCCGTTGCTAGGGGCCCGGCTGTATTTACTCAGCCTCGGTAAACAGGAGCCGGAGGCCCTGTTCTGCTGTGACAACTCGGGAGCACTTGCTTCCCTTCCTGCGCTGCCCAGCGGCCACCCTAGGTGGTCCCGCTCCAGAGTGGCTGCCCCCGGGCACAACCGGGCATCCTCACCTCGCAGGGTCAGGGCGGGGCAGAAGAGCTCAGCCGCTGAGGCCCAGATGAGGAACCTGAGGCTGGAGGGGATCCCCGCCCAAGGTCACAAAGAAGAGGCTGTGAGGCGGGCCTGGCAGCCGAGGGCTGTCCTCTGCGAGAAGCTGGTCTGGGAGGTGGCCACCTGTCTGTCCCTTGCAAGCTGGTCGTCAGTGTTTGGCATTCCCCAGGCTGGGGACAGGGAGGCCGCCCAGCCCACCTTCACCCAGCAGGGCCAGAGCCAGGCCTCAGGAGCAGAGCACAGGGGCCAGGGGCAATTTCCAAAATTCTTAATGTCTTACCAAAGGCACAGGGAGACCCGCAGTAAGGACCTGCTGCTGTTTTTTAGCGCTTTCAACAAATAGCCCCTTGGAGCCTCTGGGGCCACAGCCTCCGGGTGGCTAGAGCTGGTAAAGGATTTAGGGGCAACAGGAAGTGCATCCAATGAGGGGCCATCCTGGTAGCTGTCAAAGGAGCTTCCCTTTGTCCTTGAAGTCAGCAGGGTGTGCCTGAGGCTGTGACCTTCTTTGGAGACCATGACCGGTGGCCAGAGCTCCTGTGTGACCTTCAGCCACTGCACACTCTCTCTGGCTCCTTTCCTCCTAGAGGAGGGCTGGCCCCGCTCTGGGCTTGGCCTTTCCTTACACTGGGGACCCAGGAGGACTGGGGTGGGGGATTTTTTGGATCAGAAAGTGTTTTCGGAGTAGGACCCCTCTTGGCCCAGGCCCATGGGCCCCACCTGCCAGACACACCCCCATGTATCCGGCCGGACAGGCCTCAGCCTCGCCCAGCTGCAGGGAATCCTCTGGGGAACGACTCTCCAGCATGGGTTTCCTCCAAGGTGGGGGCAGGCCATCGTGGTCACCCAATCCTGGCCAACAGCCCGCGGCTCGGGGCCAAGCCCTAGAGTTGCTGGGTGCCCAGCTGCTCTTGAAGGGAGCCACCTTCCTGGTGGGGAAGGTCCTCCCTCCTGAAGGGTGGCCGAGGCCACCCGGGTGGGGCTGCTCCTGTCCCTGCCCCCACCTGGCACGGGACTTCCAAGTCAGCCTGCGGGTGGTGGGCAGGGGGAGGGGAGGGCCCTGTGCCCAGCCCTGCGCACCCCGAGCCACCACTGCTGTCACCGTTTGCAGATGGAGACACTGAGGCTCGGGAGGCGCAGGCGGCATGTGAGGGAGCCCATGGGACAATGCCAGGTCTGAACAGAAGCCTCAAACGACATCTTGTGCCCCAATATCCGTGGCTGCCTCTGGGAAGAAAGTGGGTGGCTGGCAAGGGGGTGCCCTGACACACGTCCCTCAGCCTCCCTGGGCCTCGGGGGAGGGAGAGCACCGCCTCCCAGCTGCCGAGGAAGTGGGTGCGTGGACTTGCACCTCTCAAGCATCAGATCAGTGCCGGCCGCGTCGCGATCACCACATAAACTCATCAGGGAAGCAAGCGTCACAACAGACGATGACGAGACACAACAAAGACCTCAGGCTGAGGCTCTAGGGCAGCAAAATCACTCAGGCCGGTGGATTCCAGAAAATTCCTCAACTGAGGTCCCTCCAGGGCTTCTGGACTTGGAGAGAGGTTAGTCACCCTGAGTCACACTACCTGACCTGCGGGCTGGCCTGGCTCCTGGGCCACGCTCTAGGAAGTCGGTGTGCCCAGTGTCCCTCCTTGGCCTCCCTGCCTCGCCTGTGGCTCACCCCGAGGTGCTGGGTGCTTAATGCCAACCTGTCCCAGGTCACAGTCGATCAGCATCTGCTGAGGTTGCCCAGGTTGGTTTCTCCACGTCCCTGTGATGGGCACGGCCCTCATGGTGCACGCAGAGGGCGCTCACAGGTGAGGGATGGACAGACCCGTCCACACACCCCCACCTGACTGCAGGGTGCGGGGCTCTGGGCCCAGAGAAGGACAGGCCAGTTTCTTGCCTCTTTGAGTCGTCTTGTTTTAGCTCTGGAGTCTAAAAGGAGCACCTGCTGTCCCAGGGCTGGGACTACTGTCCCCTGGGTAGAGATGACAAAGTCAAAGCTCCAAGAGACAAAAGGAGAGACTTGGCCAAGGTCACACAGCTAGTGAGGGACACCAAGGCCCCTGGCCTCCAGGGTTTATGTTGCTTCTGGCAGTTAAAACTTGGTCCATCTTGACCTTGACTCAAAAGCTAGATTGCAATACCCTCTCCTTTTGGGGACCAGGTTTTCTGTTGTGCTGGGGGACAGGAGGAAAGGGGGGTCTGCCAGGAGAGAGAGGAAGAGCTCGGTTTGACCTGCTCAGCAAGGAAGCCCCAGCAGGCTCGCCTGGGTTCCTGGGCTCCTGGTGGCTGGGGAGGGGTGCCTCACCCGTGGAGCCGGAAAGGGGCACTGGCTCTGGGCCACCAAGGGCCAGGCAGCGGTGCAGGGAGGGAGGGCCATCAGAGCTGATGGGAAGGGGACGCCGGGTTGCCTCTGCCTTCACTGGTCTTGTGACCTCAGCAGGGCTTGTGGCAAAATGAGAGCTCCTGCTCATTACTCCACCGAGTGCCACCAGGGCGCAGGGCACCCGAGACCCCTGGCCTCCCCCATCCTTGGCAGTCCCAGAGGGACTGCTGTGGTCCCCTCCTTTTAGAGATCAGAAACTGAGGCCCAGAGCCCAGGTGCAGTGGCACACGCCTATGATCCCAGTGACGTTGGAGGCTGAGGAGGCAGGAGGATTGCAAGTTCAAGGCCAGCCTCAGTTGCTTAGTGAGGCCCTGCCTCAAATTAAAAATAAAAAGAATTGAAGATGTAACCCAGTGGTACAGCGCCCCTGGGTTCAATCCCCAGTATCAGAAAAGAAAGAAAGAAACTGAGGTTCAGAGAGGTTAAGTGACCTGGTCAGGGTCACAAAGCCGGGATGAAGATAGGTTTGATTTACTCTGAAGCAGTATATTGAGCCCCGGACTAGAGGTGCCCTGCACCTTTGTCATCTCTCCCAGAATATCCAAGTGTGGGAACGCCTACCCCAGCGAGTGGCCAAGGACTGTGAGGAGAGAATCGGCTGAGACATCCTGGATAATGGTACTAATGGCCCGGCCTTCAGGGAGGCCAGGGCTGGGCTCTGCAGATGGTCTCGCTGGCCCACGATGCTGAACGGCACTCTGGGTGGGCCTCGGGGGTGGGACTCAGGTGAGATCTAGGGGACTGGGTGCTGCTAGTCATCTTGGAAAGAAGTTCCCCGGGAGGGCGTGGGCTGGGAGGAGGATCCCTCCCCCGCAGAGGCCTGAAGTCCTGTGGGGGGGAGTTGCCGGCCACGGGGAGGTAGTGGGGCTGCCCGTGCTGGTAGTGCGGGTGGCAGCGGAGCCCAGAGTGCTGAATGGTTTCAGGTGGCAACTGAAGGAGCCCTTGGCTTGCATGGCATGCAGGGGCATCAGGCTGCGCCAGGGAGGGCAGCGGCCTGAGGACCCAGGTCCTGAGGCAGGGAGCATGCGCAGGGGCCTCCGGCAGCGAGCCCGCCCAGGAGAACCAATCTTGGCAGATTCCAGACCAGGGCGAGCAGACCACCCAGAAGAGCACAGGAGGAGCCGGGCAAAGGCACAGGGACGGTGTCCGTTGTAAGAGGGGCAGTGGGAGGGGAGGGACTGTGGGGGCCACCTTTGGAAATGCAACCCCCATGCTGGCACCTACTGTCACCCAGGCGCTAAACACCGGGAGACAGCAGTGAGAAAGTCCCTGCCTCCTGGGGCTGGCATTCTAGCAGGGAGAGGAGGCGACGGCACCCTGAGCAGAAGCAAGCACTGAGGAGGACAGGCACGGGGAGTTGGGACTCGCACGCAGGGAGAGGGAGGTCTGGGGACGGGACTCCAGAAGGATCAGCCAGGACAGCGGCATCGCGAACATCCAGGGCACAGAGGCCAGGAGGGCTGCAGTTGAGAGCCCAAGAGGGTGCCAGGTGAGGGTGCCAGGCAGGAGAACAGGCGCCAGCCGGCTGCAGCCTTGGTGGGGTCTTTGGCCTCTGCTCTGAGAAAGAAGGGAACCTGGAGAGCGCTGGGCAGAAGCAGAGAAGGCCTCGCTCAATGGCAGCCCTGGGACTAGAGCGCTCCCTGTCCCCCCACCCCTGCCCACTGCCGGCTGCCTCTGCAGAGGGCAAGGCACCCACCTCTGTTCAGGGGGCTTTCACGCCACGATGAAAAGAGCCTCCTTCTAACTCCCTGCCCCCATTACGGTGGACCACTGAGTGTGTCCCTCCCCATCCTGTGACATTCCAGTCCTCCAAGCGTCACCTGAGCCCAGCCCTCCTCTCCCCAAGCCCCAAGTACTTCAGTCTCTGAACGCCCCCTGTGCTGGTCCTCTATGCCTGTCCTTTTCCTAAAGCAGAGGGTGACAAACAGCAGCACAAAGGTCAGATCTGGCCCATCAGATCTGGTCACCATCCATTTTTATAAATAAAGTTTTATTGGAACACAACCACATCCATTCATTTCCCATGGTCCACGGCTGCTTTTGTGCTCCAAAGGCAGAGCTGAATAGCTTTGAGGAAGACCCAGAAAAGTTTGAGACAGGACTCTCTGCCCTCTCAGAGAAGGTTTTCAGACCCCTGTCCTAAATACACGTGCCTCCAATTTTCCCACAGTTGCTCTGGTTGCCAGGCAGGAGAGGTGAGAGGGAGGCAAAAAGGCCCATTCGGAGGCTGAACCCCTAAGGCAAAATCCCGAAGTACACCATTTTCACACTTTTGCCATATATTTGCACAATTCCAGTATTAATTTCTACACACACGTGTTTCAAAATTAGGTCTTAGGCTCTAGTTCTCTGTAGAGATTTCTGAGACCCGCTGTCATAGCAAACAGACCCCTCTGCGTGTTTTCTCGAACCATCGGCGGTGGGGCCTGGACCCTGGCCTAGAATCCCTTCGCTGCCTGCAGGTGGAACACAGTCAGACCAGGTGGGACTTGGCCTGCAGTTTAAACCGCAGATTCTTAACTCGGAAAAATAACAACATGAAAACTGCGGACAAAGGGCTGAGAGAGGCGGGCGGAAGGGACTGGCGGACAACCTCTGCGGGAGACAGGGACAAAGGCACGCCCGCCCACCCCCAGGCCACCTCCTTGGAAACTTGGACTCTCCCCCGACTTTCCAAAGCAGAGATTTTTTTTGTCGCTGTGGTCACACACACACACACACACACACTCGCAAAGCCCTGAATTGTTTTCAAAGGAGGAAGAGAAAAGAAAGAAATCACTAGAGCTTTGATTCCCGGGCTGCCTCAGAGAAAGTGCGGTGCAGCTCACAGACCGAGAGGGAGGGGCTGAAAAATGAAGTCTTTATTTCTCCTTCATGGCATCTCCCAGAATTGGCATCTCTCAGAATCTGCGTCTCCCGGTAGCTCAGCTGCGTGACCTCTCCTGCCCTGCTTCTGGGCCCGTATCTGTGTCATGGAAACCCGAGCCCTGCCCCTCAAGAGCTGCTAGAAGGTTCCATGAGAGGTGAAGGAGGAGGCTCCAGGGCCGCAGCCATCAGACATCCCAGAGCGGGGCTGTGCACAGGCAGATGCTGGCGGAGTCTCCTGGGACACCCTCCCACTGGGATGCAGGGGTGCACGGCGGTGTGGGGTCCCACCACGGGACCATCTTCTGTAAGGGTCACTCATGGGGTCTGTGGGGGAAGAGCTCTGGAGGAGTAGCAGGTGTCACCAGGGCAGGATAAGGCTGGGGACAAAGGTAGAGGGTCAGCCTACGGACCTTGACCACAGAACAGGAGGGAGGAGGGGCAAAAGAGCCACAGGCCTTCCCCAGGTCCTGCCCTGGGTTCCATGAGGGACACCCTGACCTCCCACTCTTCTCCCCTGGGGCTCTCTGGGAACCCAGGTCAGTCTTCCTCTCCCTCCCCCACCCCTCTCTATCCTATCTGTATCTCTATCTCTGATGCTGCCCAAACCTTTTCTGTGTTGTGGGCCTGGCAGGGTGCCGAGATGCCAGCACTGGGCCAGATGCTCTTCCTCCTGGGCCCAGGGTCATGTTCAGTATAGGCGGGCAGCTGTCCCTGCCCAGGCCTCCCCAGCTGCAACCTCAGGTTGAGGTCATTTCCCTTGCTCATTTGTTCCATGAAAAAAAAAAAAAAAAATCTCCCTAAGTTAGCAGACAGGCAGGCACTGCTCAGAATGAGCCTCCAGGGAGAGGCGAACAGACTGGAGGACAGAGCGTGGAGCTCTGGACCAAATCTGAAGAGCAGAGCTCACAAGAGACATCTTGGGAACAGAATGACCTACACAGGCTGCTGACACCCCTCCGAACCCCATTTCCTCTGAAACCCCCTTGAATCTATTGATATAATGAATCTCTAGTGTTCTCATTTTTCTTTTTTCTTTTCTTTTCTTTTTTTTGGTACTGGAAATTGAACCCAGGGGTACTCCACCACTGAGCCACATCCCCAGCCCTATTTTGTGCTTTATTTAGAGACAGGGTCTCACTGAGTTGCTTAGGGTCTCGCTAAGTTGCTGAGGCTGGCTTTGAACTTGTGATCCTCCTGCCTCAGCCTTCCAAGTGCTGGGATTACAGCCATGCACCAATGCACCCGGCTCATTTTTCTTAATAACCACAAATAGATGACTAAGGTCAAAACGTGGAAAATGATTCATCTTTTCTTATTTCCTTCATCCTCCCATTCATCCACCCCATCCAACCATTCTTTTACTCATTCATCTTTTCTCCCTTCCTTCCTCATGCATTTTCCATCCTTCCTTCTATCCACCCATTCTTCAATCTTTCCACCCATTCATTCACCCATCCATCCATCCATCCACCCATCCATCCATCCATCTATCCACCCATCCACCCATTTGTCCATCATCCATCCATCCATCCATCCATCCATCATCTGTCCATCCATTCATCCTTCCATCCATCCACCCACCTATCCATCCATCCATCATCCATACAGCCATCATCTTTCATCATCCATGATCCATCCATTCATGCATCCTTCTACTTTATCCTTCTGTTTTTCCATTCAATATCTATCCTTTCTTTTCATTCAACTGTCTTCTTTCTTTCATCCTCATTCTTTCAATACATCCTTCCCACCATACATCTATCTTTCCTTTTTCCTTACTCATCCTCCCATCCTCCACCTGTCTAATCAGTCTTTCTTCTGTCCATATATCCTTCCTATCCATCAATACATTCATTGATTACATTTTCATGAACACGTTCTTGGGTTGGATATTGCTTAGATTTAAATATTCACATCTATATTTGTATCTACATTTTTCAAACTGAATAAACCATAAGCCCATTCTAGAAATATCTCATAGGGAAGTCAGACTTCAAAGCTTAAGGTACAACTTGAGAAATGCCATACAGTAGATGTAGTCACAGGAAGGAATGCAAGTTGGGGTAACTGTCACTTCATGGATGATTGGAAGGATTTCCCTGGATATTCTTATGGGATTTGAGGGATGGATATTTATTATCCAGCCCAGGAAGGCATTCCAGGTTGAAGGGATAGAATGGAAAAATGCATTGAGACATAAAAAGCATGGAGATTTCTGGAACACTGAGGAGGGTGTTGGGTAGGAAGATGTTGGGAGTACAGAGGAGGAGGAGCCTGGAGGAACCCAGTCTCCAAGCACCATTCAGACCACACTGACAAACTTGGACTTTATGCTGAGGTCAATAAGAGTCTTAGAAAAAATATCCATCCAACTGCACTAGGAAGGACAGAAAGTGGGGTTGGGAGCGGGAATGTGTAACTGCAGGCAGATGATTTAGGAGGTCCCTCTGGTAAGCAGCATGGGAGAGAGAATGTGGTCTGGCCAAGGAGAGGGTCAAGAGGAGTTGGGTCAGGTGGTAGATAGACAATGAGGGTGGACCCTGAAGGGACTCCCACTGGGTAATCAGATTAACGATGTGGGTGCTGGGGAGTGTGAGTGGCAGAAGGGATGGGAGGGCTGGCGGCATCTTGGTTCAGTTATGTGGAGTCTGAGGTCCTGAGGCTTCTGGAAGGAGGTATCAGTCGCCAGTGGACACACAGATCTGGAACAGGGGACTGAGCTGGCCTTCGTGCCTGTTAGCTCACTGCCCCCAGCTACCCTTATGACGAGAGTGGGTAGTATTCATTCATTCATTCACTTTCAGAATTCTGAGTGTCGTGTACCTGACTTATTGTAGGCCGAGGGTACACAGCAACCAGGTCATCCACATCCCTGGCTTCCTGGGACCCGAATTCCAGTGATGACAAGCCCCACTGGACAGTTGAGGAGTCTGAGTCTCAGAGAGGTGAAGACACCTACCCAAGGTGAGCTGGTGGCCAGGGTAGAGCCAAAACTGAGGCTCTAAGGGCCTGTTGGATAGGGAATGGAGCTGAGTGGGGGCTTCCAGGAGCCAGAGGAAGTTCTGGGATGGTGCCAGCTGCTGGTGACTCAGTACATGTCTTTTCTGCTCAGTCCAGGGCTGAGAGCCAGGCGACGGCCAGGGGGAGCTGCCAGGGATCCAATGGATGGCCAGGTGTCTGCGGTCAGAGCCTCCACGGCCCTTCCGGAGGCTGCTTGACTTCCTCTCTGGCTTCCTGCTGGAACCTGCCACCCCCACCCAGAACCCCCACTAAATCTCAACGTCTCCTCGGCTTCCTGCTCCAGCCCAAGTCCAACTGTATCTTCATCCGGCCTCTCCCCTCAGCCAGCCCCTGAGCCTCCAGCTGAGCACACACTGGGCTGGCTGAGGGGTCCAAGGCATGACATTGGCCCCTCCAAGATGCCTCCATCTAAGTGTGAGGCTTAGATTTGAATTCAGACTGGACTGTCCTAGGCACTACCTTTTCAACAAGAAGCCAGGACCACATTGGCTTTGGGAGAGGAGGAGCTGGCATGCTCAGTATGGAGAAGAGATGGCTTGGGGACGTGGGGACTAGTGGGGAACTTTGGGGATCCCTTCCCCTGCTCTTCATCTGGTTGGCTCCTGCCTACCTCTTCTGACTGAACTCAAGGGTCAGCACCCAATCAGCACCCTCCTGGATGCTTGTGGAGCACAGGTGATTATTTGGTTGCATCTAGCACATTCTCTGCACCAGGCACTGGGTCAAGTACTTATAGAGGTTCTTTCATTGAGTCCTCCTGGTGTATCTGCTGGGCTTGACTTGGCCAGGTAGAGGTTGCTGGTGGCAGTTGCAGAAGCCCACTGGAGTCAGCTTAAGAGAAAGGGAGCCTGCTTGGCAAGCCAGCAATGACAGCCCCTGTCCCCTCCCCTACATCTCGCATCCCCCATCTCTATCCATAGCACCTCCATCCGTCCAGAGGCCCAGGCCAGAACCCCTAGCCACCCTGGACTCTTGTCTTCCGTCTCCCTTGTGATTATCCACAAATTCTGCTGTTTCTGCCTTCAGAATCTACCAGGTCTGACCTCTCCTACCAGCCTGGGCCAAGCCACCTGCATCTCTCATCTGGGTAGCTGCTAACCTCCTTTCCTCTAGAGTCTGCTCTCAGCACAGGGGGTTCTGTGGTTTGGGTAAGGGTCCCACAAAGTCCCATGTGTTCAAGGCTTGGTCCCCAGCCTGGGGCACTGTTAGAAGGTGGCAGAACCTTTAAGAAGTGGGGCCTGGTGAGAGGTCTTCCCGTCATTGGGGACATGCCCTTGAAGTAGCTATGGGACCGCAGCCCCTCCCCCCTGGTCATGGAGACCAACAGGCTTCCTCCCCACACACCCACCATGATTTGCTGTGCAGCCACAAGTGCAGGGCCAGCCGGTCATGAACTGGGACCTCTGAAACAGCAAGCTTTACTTTTTTCAAGTTGATTTAGCTCAGCTCTTTGTCACAGTAACGGAAAGCTGACGGACCCAGGAGCTTTCTAAATAGAGATCTCCTTCCTGGTTCCCACCTCCTCAGCGGAAGCCAGTCTCCACGGTGGCTCCCGCGATCTGGCCCCCATTCCCTCTCACCTCTTCACACTCCCACCCCTTTCTTCCTCTTCTGCAGTCTCGCTGACCTCCTCATTTTTTCTCCTAAGAACCAGCCATATTTCCCTCCTCACCGCCTTTGCCAGGGCTGACCCTTTGCCTGAGCCCTGTTCACCCACGTATCCATTTGACCAACTCTCTCACTGGCTTCTGCTCTTTTCGTGGGGGTCACTTTCTCAGTGAGACCATTCTGACCTCTGCATTTAAATTGCAAGTCCCCACCTCACCCACCACCTCCCGAACCCAACCCGAGTGCTCCCGACCCCTCTTCCCTTGCTAGGCTTTTTCCTTCTTCCTTTCCCACAGCACTTAACAATTTTCATGTTCTATACAATTTCAAATTATTATTTTTTCATGATACTCTGTCTCAATCCATTGGAATATAACCTATAACCTCTCTAGGGCATTGACTTTACTTTTTCACTCACTGATGTACCCAAAATGTCCACCATAAGACTGACATGTCGTAGGTGCTGTCTATAAACACGATGGTGGAAGGACGGTCTGCTAGTCAGGAGCGAGGGACCTGGCTTGGGGACCCAGGGAGACTCAGCCCGGCTTGTATTCAGCCACTGGTTCTCATGCAGCATGGATTATATCCTGGGTAGGAGAACCTGGACCTTAACTGTATCTGTGGAGAGCTCAGGGGTACTGAAAGCCTCTGGAATTGTACAAAAACTTTGGGGTCACTTGTTTCTTGGGGGAAGGACACAGTTTTTTTCCCACAGCGTTATCACTTCCTGACGTCCTGTATAATTCACTGATTTATTGTGCTGTTTCTAAATTTACTATTCATTATATTCTGAAGGCTTTCTGATTTTAAACAGTAGAGAACCACTTGTCTCCATCACCCTGCTGTTTTCCTGTGACCAGTAGAGTTCATGACTTTTGCTCCCCAGACCTCCCTTGGGTCGCTGACTGCAGCCCCGTTGGAGAGGTGACAGCAAGTACCCCAGGCATCCCCAGACCCTCTCTTTCCCTGGTGGTCTTCCTACCCACGCGGGCCTGCCCTTCATCTCCTGAGACCTTAGCCTGAGCTCTGCCCCTTGGCGTTAGCAAGATCACAGCGGTGGCTGGGAGGCCATTGCGGAGCTCTCCGTGGTCCTGAACCACCTCACTGGTCCCTGCCTCGGGTGGAATGGAGGTGGTTTCCTTGGGAGGTAAATGTCTGGGGAGGAATCTTTTGGCCCCAGAGAACCTGCCCGGCTCCTGCTCTCCTTCCATGTTCCCCTTCTCTGCCTCCACTTCCCAGAACCCTAACCCAGCTTTGCCAGCTGACGTTAAACCTTGTCCTTGAACCACCTTCCCCGGAAGCCTTCTTGGGTTCTGCAAAACTGAGGAAGGGCTTCTCCACTGTGTCTGGGGGATCCTCTACTTCCCATGTTCCAGTGTGTGGTGCTGCCTTTCTCCTGGTCCCCTGGTCGGTTGTAGGTTGTGTCTCCCTCGCTGCTCTGTCCCCAGCATATAGATGACAATAATAAAATTTGACTGAACAAAGGAAGGAACTCATGAGTGAAGTGATGCGAGCTGGGGGAAGGAATGTCTCCACAGTCTGTTCCTCCCATTTTAAACCAGGACCGCTCTGCCAGGCTCTGCTGGGAGCTTGGTGTGCTGCTTCCCTAAAAGGTACAAGACTTGGTGGAGGGACTCACAGCCTTGGCGACCTGAGCCCTGTGTTTCAGATGGGAAGTGACACCATGGCTCTGTGACTGCACAGTTCAGGAGTGAGGGAGAGAAAAACTCGAAACCTCCACCTTTGGCTCTGGATCTGTCCCCATCCCCACCAACCATCCCTTTCCTTCTCGGATGGCAGTTCATGCCCCTGTGTATTGAAGACATTGGGCAAAAGTCTGTCTCTGGGGAAATGTCTCGACTGCTAGATGCTATGGAAAATTGGATCCATGAGCGAGGTCTCTATTCTTTGGGTAACTGCTTGTGGGGTCAAGGAGACTGCACTGGGTCCCTGTGAATGGTTCTGCTGACCAGGTTTTATCATTGGAAACTGTGAGAGGCCCCTTCTTTACAAAAGTTGCATTTTTGCAAGAACCACAAGGACATTTCATACTCCCAATTGTCCAGACAATCGAGTTCCTGGGGAGACTTCGGGTAAGTGTAACATGACCCAAACTGGCCCTCGTCTTTCCATGGCCAGAGCTCCCAAGACAGACCATGCCCCAGCCACTGGTGGGTCCGTGGAGCCTTGGGGAAATTCCACTTGTGTCAAACTTGAAGGTCTTCTGCTGTAGGGTTCTGAGGAACTGTCCCTGATATATACCACATGATCATCTAGGGACCCAAAAAGTACCAGGGGGCAGCCAAAATCTGGATTCTACAAGGCTTTCATGCTCAAAAATGCCACATTGTATATGTAGTTACTCAAAAAACATGATTTTGCTCAAGGGACAAAGGATTGGGAAACATGGTGTCTTATTCCTTTTGGATATAACAAAATACCATACTCTGGGCAGCTAATAACCAAGGGAAATTTATTTCTCATAGTTTAGAGACTGAGAAGTCCAAGATCAAGGTGCTGGCAGATCTGGTACATGGTGAGGATTTGCTTTCTGGTTCTCAGGTGGCACCTTCCCATGGTGTCCTCACATGGTGGAAGGGGCAAGGTCTCTGTGAGTCATTTTTATAAGGAAGCTAACTGCACCCTCGTGACATGGGAGGTGATTGGATTGGAACATCAATTTTGGAAGGACACAGACATTCATACTGTAGCACTTGGAGCTGATGACAGAAAAATAATCCAAAAGGAGCTGGACAGGTGAAAGGTGGGAGGTTCTTGATGGAGCCAGGACCATCTGACCTTGGCGTGGGGGCAGCTGGCCTCCTGCTGGGAGCTTGGGCCTCAAGGCTTAGTCTTCTGGGCAAAGGAAGAAAAGGAGGAAGGAGCAAATTGTGGCCTGGGATCCTGATAGGAGCTTACTAAAGGCTGATTTTGTGATCTTCCAACTCTGGCTGATAAGAGGCTGTTGGAAGTGGATAACACAGCAGCCCAACAAATCCCACCCTCTCAGTCAGCCTGGTCAGCCCCAGGCAGGGTGCCTTAGACTACATTTCTCTCACCAATATGGAAGCTGGTAGATCAGAGTGCCAGCATGGCTGGGTCCCAGGGAGGCCCTCCCTCTTCCTGGCTTGCAAATGTCACCTTCTTGCTGTGTCCTCACACAGTGGCTCTCCTTACAATGTCATCCCCAGGGGCCCACCCTCATGACCTACACATCTCCCACAGTCTTCATCTCCAGATACCATCACACTGGGGGTAAGGTTTCAGCCTATGAATTTGAGGGGACACACATTCAATCCCCAGTAGTGGTGGCCTCCCCAAGGTCCCAGTCTTTCTGCATCCCTCTGACTCTCAACAGCTGGCCTTTTCTGTCTGTGATGTCCTCGGGCATCCCACATCCCCCAGAGGGCTCCATGCTGGCCCAGGAAAGACCCCAGGGCAGTTGAGAGTCTTTGCAGCCATGGGCAAGTCATGGGTCCTCTCTGGTTCAGGTTCCCCCTGTAAAATGTGACAAGCTAGATATTCTCTGAGGGCTCCTGGCTCCAGGCCTCCCACCCTAGATCTTATGGGGGCAGGGCTGGCCTCTGCAGAGAGCAGAGCTGGCCCTGAATCCTGGCAGCAGCTGCAGCGAGCCGCCCACGCACAGGCGGGCAGGCAGGAGGCAGGGTGCTGCAGCCTTGTTGCCAAGAGCACAGAGAACTTTCCACTGGGTCCAGATTTTTCATCACCATGGCAACCACTGGGGGTGGAAGCAGAATTCCTCAGAATTCTATGGGGGAAGGAAGAACAAGAAGGTGAGCCCTGTGCCGTCCTGAGAGATCAAGGCCAGCACCCACATTCCCTCTGCCCTCTCCATTCCCTTCTCCCACTTTGAATGTTTCTGCCTCCTTTTCTCCTCTCTGCATCCCTCTTTCCCATTCTCTTTCCTGAGTCCCGCTCTCAGGAATGGTAGCCGATGCTATCATGACTGGCACGTGCTGTGCACCAGGCCCCCTTCCCAGTGTCTGAACTCATTTCACCCTGCCAGCCCTGGATGGTAGTTACTACAGTCATCCCATTTTACAGATGAGGAAGTAGAGGCCGAGGAGGCTCAGTGACTGGCCCCAGTGCACACAGTGAATTGTGGACTCCAATGGTTGCACCCCCCCACACTACTATGGTGTTTGGAGGTCTCCCTTGACTGAGAAATTCAGGAGTTGTTAATGAAACAGGGTGCAGTGGAGGCAGACAAGGGGTGCAAGTGGCATATAACCATACACTGGAGATCCCACAGGGCCTCCCTTTTCCCTGCTTCCCTCTGTCTGCAGCCCACACCAACCTTCCACAAGGTCTGGGAAGACTCCTGGTTTAGGGATGGCCTTGGAAAGTCCAGGAGGTCAGAGACCTGGACTCCTTTCCCAGCATCCTCCCCATTCCCCTAGTGGGAAAGCCTGATTGGGCCCCACCATGATCCTGCAAGAGGATCGCTCAGAATTCCAGGGGTTCGCTGCTCTCCTGGAGGCCTCAGTGCTGATAGGAGTTACAGATCAGGCTGTTGCCAGAGCGGCAAAGATAAGCAACTCAGTCCAGCCAGTCACTGGACAAGGCCTGCTGGGGAGGACTCAGACGGTTTGTAAATACCAGAACAGACCGGGGACTGGGAAAGGTCTGCTTCACCTTGGGGGACTTCTCTTCCAGGGTTTAAAGATGGCCTTCTCCTCTCCAGGGTGACCGTGCCTGCTCCTCACTCCCTCCTGGCTTCTTGGGGCTCAGGCTCCTCCTGCTCACTGCCTTCTGTGTGACTTTTGTCTTCAGGTCCCTCTACAGATTGTCCCATACTTCAAAATCTCTGACTCCGATTGCCAAGAGAGACCCAGCCTGGCCTCTATTGCTAGTGAAAGGATTGGTCAGAACTCCTCCTCCAGACCCTCTCATTGGCTGCTTGCCAGGCTACTGATTGGCTGCCCTGGGTCCAGATTTCTCCATCCAATCAGCTGTGGCAAGGGAGGTGGGGCCCCATGTTACTGAATATTGTTGTTTTCTCTTTATTGAAGCCATTTTCAGTTGGGCCCCGTGCCTCACCCCCCTGCTGCAGAGCTGGCTGCCTCTGCCTCGGGGTGTCCCATTCATTTGAGGTTTCTGTTACTTGCAACCAAAGTCTCATGGATGGCACCCATTTCATAGGCTTATTGCCGGAGTGAATGGTGGGAACCTGTTTGGTTGTTGTTGTTTGTTTAGCTGTAGATGAACACAATACCTTTATTTTATGTATTTATTTTGATGTGGTGCTGAGAATCAAACCCAGTGCTCACAAGTGATAGGCAAGCGCCCTGCCACTGAGCCACAACCTTAGCCCCAGAGTGGGAAGCTGCTTTGAGCTTAGTCATGCCCTTGCAGAGCTTTGAGGGGATCCAGAACGTCACCCCAAGAAACTTGTTCATGGCTTCCTTTTAGTGGTGGTAGAGAGTGCCTAGGAAGCTCCTGCTCCCACCTGCAGGCATTGGGGTTGCCCCTGGCTTCAAGATGCCCACACTGGAAAGGACCAGAGACAAGAATTCATCCAACAACCCATGATTATTTTGGTGGAGCCACAAAGTAGGCTTGGAGAGCCCAGCCCTGGACCATGCCCCCCACCCAAGGAGGCAGCTTTCTGTCGCCCATTGAGGGGGACAGGATATCTGCAGCCACAGGCTTTCCCAGTCCCCACAGGGCTCAGCAGACTCTAGTGGAGCCAGCCTGACACACATCTGCCTGGCTCCTGGATTCATGATCAGAGGGCCTGCGGCAGCATCCCATGTGTTATTCATGCCTCAGTGTGGGCAGCGTGCAGCAGCTCCCACTGGAACAAGGAAGGGTGGGAAAGGCAGTTACAGGAGGCAGAGAGCCTCTCGCTCCAGAGCAGGGCCAGGCCACCCAATCCCCCAGCCCCTGGCCCCTAAAGCAGTCACCCCTGCGGTGTTTTGTGGGGTCTTCTTTTATGTGAATAGAAACAAGGCTCCTTGTAACTCCCCCCAGATAGCTTTCCCTCTGAGACCACTGAGTGGGTATGCCTGACCACCCAGAGTCCCGCCCGGGTCCTTCACCTATCCATCCGTGCCTCAGCCTCCAGGGCCCTCACCAAACCTGCCATTTCTGTCTATTTCTAAACTCGGTGGACAAACTGCAGCCCAAGAGCCAAATCTGGCCCCCACCTGTTTCTGTAAATAAAGTTTCTGGGAACATTGCCACGCCCATTTGTTTACTATTGTCTAAGACACTCTGGGCTGCAAAGGTGACGTTGAATGGCTGGAAGAGTCACTGTGGCCGGCACAGCTTAAAACACCTTTATAGAATGAGCTTTCTGACCCTTGGGCTAAAGCATCAGAGGTCCCCTACGTGACACAAGAGATCCCAGGCGTGACAGGTCAAGATGGATGCCTTCCTCCCCATCGCTGGCCCTGTGTAACTATGGGTGGACCCTCAGCGCAGCCTCAGGTGCTGTGAAATTTCAGCTCCCGGGGGTCCTATATTGGCTCCCAGAAAATGGGTGTTCCACAGAAATCTCCAGGCCGGGCTGCTAGGTCCTGTTGCCAAGAGGAGCACCTAGTCCTTAAATTCTGCAGGACTTGCATTTCCCTGGGTTTGGTTCGTCCCAATCTCTTGCCTCACTGGCGTCTTGAACCCTGGGTCTCTCTTCCATCTATGAACCTGCCTTTCGGTTTTATGTTTCCCTCAGTGTCCATCAGAGACCCGGGCTTCTTCCGTCTGTAGCTCAGCCATCCTCATCACCATCTGCCTCTAGCGACAGAAGACAGAGCCTTGGACCAGCAGGAAACCCCTACTTCCATTTTGCTGGAATCCCCCCGAGGGGTGTCACTGCCACCCTCGTCCTGGCCCCAAGCCTTCCTTCAGAGCCGGCCTTCTCTTGGTCCAGCAAGAGCCTGGTCAGGGGTCCAGGCTGGCCAGGTGGGCGAGGCTGCAGTCCAAGTCACCAAGAAGAGGGAGGCTAGAGTCTCTGAGCAGCTGGCAGGAGCCCAACTATCCTCCAGGCTGCAAGGAGGAGGGGTGCTGCCCGCATCCTGTGTCAGGAGAGAACAGGAAGCCGCAGCTGGGAGCTCACAGTTGCAGTCTGCCCACGCAGAGACGGATCCCGCTCCTGAATTTCAATGTGCCTAGTGCCACCGGGAAGCGGGCAGCTCCCACCTCTGAGGAGAGACACCCAGACTAAGGGGCTGCAGGCCGGGCCTCTGAATGGCACTGACGTGATGGCTGTCACCTGGGTGGATAACAACCTTGGGGTCTCTGCTGGGGAAGTTCCACTCCTGGTGTTCAGTCTTCCCCTGCTGGCCCCCTTCTCATCTGCCCCTAACATCTCTTTCCTGAGGCTGTGTGGCATGGGGGTCTTTGGAGTCATTCAGTTCCTGGTTCAGCCACTTAGCAGTATGTCTTGGGCATGCTCTCTGTGACTCAGTTTCCGTGTCTGTAAAATAGGTCACTCATAGTTGGCAGGGACATTGTGTGGATGAAAGGAAATGAAGGCATGCGGGCTCCATACTGTTCTCTTTCCGCCTTTTCCCCTTTCTCACCTGGATTCCTTCCTGGCTGCCAGCCAGCTGTCACTTCCAGCTCATGCGGTACATCCAAGTCTTCCAGTGGCGGCTGCAGGATGAGCTTCTGTGATCAATCCATTCCAGTGCTCTCTTGGTCACAGTACTCATCGACAGGGATCGTTAGGTATTTGTAACCCGAATACGATGCAGGGCTCCACGTACATCAGTCTTGGCGTGGAGATGCACTCAGAGACTCTCAGCCCAGCGACAGAAAATAATGTGAAGGCATTTCAATCCCTATTTTTAATTCTTGACAAATGATCAAATTCATAAGCCATAGCAGACATCCCAGAAGCTCCTTCGGCTTCATCAGATTCTCACACCCCAACGCTGCAGCTCTCCCCAGCCCACCCCACTCTCCACCTACCCCCTAGTTCCTCTTCCAGGCCCTCCCTGCATGCCACTGGGGTGAGCTGGGGAGCACGAACCCCCCCAGGTTCACAAGTCTCGTCCCTTTTATGCTCAGATGTACTTGAAGTTCCTTCTCCAGCAGTGAACTTCAAGAAAGAGAGACTGGATCTGGGGGTTGATTTTTTTATTTTACATCATTTTAAATGGGCAAAGAATTGGCAAGAATAGTACAAGGAGCTCCCTTATATCTTTAGCTCAGATTCACCAATTGCTTACTTTTGTTCTATTTTCTCTCTCTATTGCTGTCTCTCCTTATATACATAAATGTTTGCATCATATATGCATTATATATATATATACACATACTCATGCACACATAATACATAGAAAATTTTTCTGAAATCATTTGCAAGTGAGTTGAAGGTATCATTCTCCTTTGTTCCTAAACACTGTGGGAGTTTCCCAAGAAAAAGAAAATTCTCTTATATAACCACAGTACAGCTATCAAAATCAGGAAATCAAACATTCCAGCAATATACTGTTATCTATTCCACGGTCTATGTTAAAACGCCATCATTTGTTGCAATGATGGACTTCCTTTTTTCCCACTCCAAGATCCAATCCACAGTCTCCAATTACATTTAGATGTCATATATGTTAGGGAGGAAATATTTTATGATCTTTTCTGGATCCTTACACTCAGAAGTGCTTAGAACAATACTGTGAAATTAATAGTAATTTAATAAACACTTTGATTTGAACTGGAAACAGAAAGTTTAAAAGCATTAATGGCGGATTCTAGTGCCCTATGGCAAACACCATTGGTGATGTGTCTGAGAGTCCTTGAGTCCTCTCCCTTGGACTGATGGGTGTGGTGGTGGTTGGATGGAAGAATAGATAGACAGATGGGCTGATGGACAGGATGGTGGGGAACTGGGTGGATAAGCAACAGCTGCACAGAGGGAGGAGGAAGGCAGGGGTGATGGACATGCAATGTACTACATGGATGGATAACTTTGTGGCTGAATGACGGATAGCTGAGGGGGTGAATGGCTAAACAGGGGGGGCGTGGTGGTGAACGTTGTTTGTACCTGATATTCACAGTGATGTCCTGGATGAAGCATTCAGATGGAAGTTGGATTCCTTAGTTCAGGCTCCAGCTCTGCCTCCTACCAGCTGGGACTGATGGAAAGTCCCTTCCCCACTCTATAAATGAGGGCACTGGGCTAGTCGGCCTCGTGGATCCCTCTGGTTTGGACAAATCTGGCTCATGGAATGGTGCATGATGGAGCCCAGATTTGGATCTGGGCAGTCTGGCTCCAACGTGCATGCTTTTAAACTTTTTGCTGCCACTCCCAGTACATCAGAAGAAAAGGTGCAAGTCCAGTCACGGGTTCCTTATTCCCAGTGCCAAGTCTCCCATCCCATCCTACCAAGCCACCACCCCAGCCAACTGCCCTGGGACCATTGCTCCAGGAAGCACCTGAGCTCACTCCACATTTTTCTGCCTCACATCAGCGCCAAGGGATGACACAGGTGGCATTTTCCACAAGCCCCTCCCCGCTGCTGTCCTCCCAGCTCAGCCATTGGACCCTGCCTATCTTTGTCCCCAGTGCTCTTTGTCACTCCTCAAGGCAGCTTGCAAGACTTCCAGCCTCTGCATGCACCCCAGGAACCTGTTAAAGTTTCCGCAGCTCCGAGCCCTGGCTCCTGCCAGCCTCGTGTGAGTCAAGGGTCAGCACTGCCCATGCCGACTGGAGCCAGGCTCCCAGAATACCAGGGAGCAAAATTCTCAAGGTGCTTGGATCTGGGTACCTAGATCCACAGCAGGAGGTTGAGCAGATGCTGAAGATGACAGCCAGTTGGGGATGGGGGGCAAAGCAATGAGGAGAAAATATGTTAGAAAGCTTTTGATGTGCAATGTTGCAAAATCACTACCAAAGTAATAATCGTGAAAAAAATCAGAACTGAACAGGAGTGTGGTATTTCCAGAACTAGTGAAAATTTTGTATGACTTGGTAGGGGGAGGGTAACAGAATCCCTCTGGAATATAGGGCGTGGGGAAGTCTAGTGTGGTCCTGCCTTGGGAGAATTTGGAAAAGCTTGGCTTGCTGGGGCTGAGCTGCCCCAGGTAGGAAGAGCTGAGGCCTAGGCCCACAATTCAGGCATTTGGGGATCTGTTGATGTGAACTCCACCTAGGTCCTCAGAGAAGCCATAGGGATCCCTCCCCAGCTTCAGTTCCTGCAGCTCAGCTTCCCCAAGTACACTGTCAGATCTCCCCCTCCCCCCAGATCACAGCTCTCTGGCCAGAGGAGAGACCCCAGGCCCAGGGCCACAGAGCCAGCTCCAGTCAGAGCCAGGATTTGAACTTGGTGAAGAAGGAAGTGAAGAACCCATGAAACACGACTGTGTCATTTGTTCCAGTGCGAAAACAGTTGCTTTTACTAAGAGCTGTTCCTGGCAATGGCCCGTAGTTGTGACTAGGCCAACAGTCTGCTTTGAAATTTAAAGTTAGAAGAGGAGGTTAGTGTGCTGTTGCCACACCCTCTCAGGGGCATTTCAGCGACATCAGTCTTGCTCCAGAGCAGGTACGCCCCACAGCTGCCACTCACACCACCCCCACTCAACTGCTACTCTCGCCCAGCCCCAGCTGTGGGTCAGACACCTTGCTGATGGTCAAGGAGAGGAAAAACCAAGAATTCACACCCCACCGTGTGATCTGGGAGGAGCTGGTGCTGAGTGCCCTGGAGCACAGAAGACAGGATGACTAATGAATCTCACCTGCAGAGATTGAAGACGGTCTAGCCAAGGAGCTGGCATTCTGAGCTGGGTCGTGAGGGATGAAGAAAGGCGAGATGGGAGGGAAAGGGCATGTTTCTTGCACTTCGTGTTTTCCATGGTATTAATTCAGGCAATGTCAGTCACTATAGCAAACAACCCTGGAGTGGAAAATGAGTCAGACATGGTAGAAGTTTATTGTCCATTCACGGAAATTCCAAAACCATAGTCCTGATTAGCAATTGACTGTCCTCCCAGTGGTCACTCAGGGACCCAGCTTCCCTCCACATTGTGGATCCCTCATCTTCACCTTGCTTCTCTGCACCAAACTAGCAGAAGCGAAAGTGCGTGGAAAATTCTCTATGGCAGATTTCTTTATGGAACTCACTTGGCAGTGGTACACATCATCCTGATTCCATTGCATTGGCTGACATACAGCTAGAAAAATCTCGAAGTACTAGCCACCAAACAAAATACCAGCCTACCAAGAAATAGCACCCCAACAAATAGCACATCATGACTACTTAACAAGATGTTGCAGGTATTAGCCAAAACATTAGGCAAGAGAAAGCAAGTTGAGACATAAGAAATGCTAAGGGAGATGCAAAACGCATCTCTATTTGCAGAGGATATGACTCTATCTATTGGGAAAAGCAGCTAAAAGAATATGGGGGAAAACGGCCATAAAAGAGAACTTAGTAAAGTAGTAAGATATAAAATTAACATGAAGACACCAATGATCTTCACAAACATAAAAGATTAGCAGTTAGAAAAAATAACAGAAGAGCAGGCTCCATTTATAGTATCAAAAATTAAAAGAAAGTAGACATAAAATTTAAAACCTATGTAAGGCAGACTTTAAAAGTCTCTTAAAGACACAAATGCACACTTGAACAAATTGATGTATATACCACGATTGCGGGTGAAAAAAAATCATAAAAAAGTGAACACTCCATAAATTAATTGAGACTTAATGAGAAATCCCCCTCCGAAATGCCATTTGCCCCTCCTGAAGTGTCAGAGGTTGATTCTAAAATTCATATGGAAGAAAATTAGTAAGAGTAGCCAGGGGGGAAAAAAGTAAACAAGAAGAGCAATAGGTCCATAGCCTTTTCGGACATTAAACATATTTTAAGCCTCTATAATTATAGCAGTGTATAAATACAAAGGATCCTATTTATGTTACATGAATCCAAGATCTGAAAATAGGCCTAGGGCATGTGGACATTCAATATACAAGGTAGCATTTCAAGTCAGTGGGAGAAAAGATGATTTCAATGTCATGTTGGGACAACTGGATATTCATACAGAAAAAGAAAAAATCACCTCTAAATTTCACATGAATCAGAGGTCTAATTATAAAAACTAGAACAATGTTGTCACAGTTTGGATGCAGCTTCTCCCCAGGGTTCATGTGTTGGAATTGGGAGGTGGTGTGGAGCCTTTAAGAGGTGGGCCTAGCAGGAGGTCTTCAGGTCAACTGAGGCACTGCCCACGCTCAGAGGAGAGTAAGGTGTTTCTGTGGAACCCTGATTAGTTCTCACAAGAGGTTAGTAAAAGCCTGAGCCTGATCCCACCCAGCCTCTTCTAACTTCCTGTTTCGCAACATGGTCTCTTCCCACATACACTTCTGCCATGATGTGATGCAGCCCAGAGGACCCTCACCAGAGTGAAGCTGATGCCAGCACAATGCCATTGAACCTTCAAAACTGTGAGCTGAAAAAAACCTTTTTTGTTTGTACAGTTAGCCTGCCTTTGGTATTTTGTTTTAGCAATGCAAAACTCATACAAATACAAATACTAAGAAGAAATCCTTGGTGAATTCTTTTATAACCTGGGTTTGCAAAACCACTTCCTAATGATGACTACATGTTCCGAGCAATAAGGGAAGAAAATGGTCATTTTGCTATATATATTTTGGTACCAGAGATTGAACCCAGGGGCACTTAACCACTGAGCCGTACCCCAGCCCTTTTTATTTTTTATTTTGAGACAGGGTCTTGCTAAGTCACTTAGGGCCTCACTAAGTTTCTGAAGTTTGTCTCAAACTTGCAATTCTCCTGCCTCAGGCTTCCAACTCATTGGGATTACAGGAGTGTGTCACCACATCCTGCTTAATTTGCTATATATTTTTTAAAGGTTTATATTAAGCACAGTGAGAATATTTTAGCCCATATCCCATAGTTAATATTCCTAAAAACAGCTCAGTTGAAAAATGGACACAAGATATGAATAGGCAATTCCCAGAGGAAAAATGGACCCTAAACCTAGGAAAATAGTGAAATGCAAATTAAAACTAAAACAAGTTACCAGTTCTCACCCCATCACAATGGCAAGACTCCAAAATTTGACAACATATTTTATAGGAGAAGCCTAAAAGAAATATGCACTCTCACACAACACTGCTAGGAAATCAAAAATAAGCACCTAGGTGATATCTAGCAAAACCACATAGGGATTTACCTTTTGATCCAAGAGTCTGATTTCTAGGAATGTACCCCAAAAGTACAATGAAAGAAATACAAAAGTATATAGGCACAGGATCATTTGTTAAAGCATTACTCGTGACAGAAAAGACGGAAAATAACCCAATTATTTATCAATAAATAATCAATTCAATAGACTATATAGATTAGACAAGGAAATACTATGCAACTAGATAAGAGAATGAGAACAGGCTCTAAGTAAGACTACGAAACAGTTTCCAAAACACATTAAGGGGGAAAAAAGGGTGCAGAACAGGACACAAGCTGCTTATTTGTGTGTGTGTGTGTGTGTGTGTGTGTGTGTGTGTGTAGAGCCAGGGGAAATTCATATATACATTTATTTATTTTTTCAAAAAGAAATAATTGAAGAAATTCCAAAACTCATAAAATAAAAGAGGTCAACATAGCTGGATGCAGACTTTCCTGAATGTATCTTGGTTAATAATTTTGACTTGAGATCAAGTAAATTTTAAAAAAAGAAAAAAAATCAAAGAATCTCTAAATATTTTTCAAAATCACATACTAAACTGAAGGAAATGAACCTAATTCTACATCATATGGTTTTATCAAACTGTATAAACATATGGTGAAAAACGTCTTTAATTGACTTTAAAACACACTATTTTGACTATATATCCCAACAAAAAACTATGCACAAAACAATCTTTAATTGCACTAAATTGTATGTGGTTAGTGACAATATTGGTATGGTTATTTTGAAACTATTCTTATGTGTGTGAGTATATTTGTGATGGGTGAAGGGATGGATGATGGGTGGATGAGATAGGTGAGACAGAGAGAGAGAGAGAGAGAGAGAGAGAGAGAGAGAGAAAGTAAGTTAGAGAAATAAATATATGTACCCAGGTGTGGTGGCACATGCCTGTAATCCCAGTGGCTAGGGAGGCTGAGGCAGGAGGATCATGAGTTCAAAACCAGCCTCAGCACAGGCAAGGTGCTAAGCAGCTCAGTGAGACCCTGTCTCTAAATAAATACAAAACAGGGCTGGGGATATGGCTCAGTGGCCAAGCGCCCCTGAGTTTAATCCCTGGTTCCAAAAAAAAAAAAAAAAAAAAGAAAGAAAGAAAAATAAATAAGAAGTCAAAATGTTGCCCTATACTCTATAATTGAATTTGAATGTCAGCATTAACTCAGATCTTATTTCTCCTTTTGCTAATAAAATAATTTTTTCCTTAGCATTGTTCACTGAAGTCTTGGAAGCAATAATAACCCAATAGCAATGAACACATTTTGCGTCTAGACTATGATCTCTAAGTACCATTCCCGCTGCCAAAACCACAGTTAGTCAGGCATGGTGGTGCACGTTTGTAATCCCAGCAACTCAGGAGGCTGAGGGAAAAAGATCACAAGTTTGAGGTCAGTCTCAGCAAATTAGCGAGGCGAGGCTCTGCCTCAAAATAAAGAATAAAAAGGGTTAGGGATGTGGCTCAGTGGCTAGGCGCCTGGGGTTCAATCCCTGGTAGCAAAACAAAAACAAAATCAAAACCAGGATTCCTCAGAAAAAAGCCGATTCAGGGGCTAGAGCAGAAAATGTGCAGTGTGAGCCTGGATCATCATCTTGTGCTTAAAAGCAAGAAAGTGATCAAAGATGCACCAGGATCATGGCAGGACACAAGGAGCAACTTGGATGAGCTCCCACTGGAACATTTCTTGTGGAGAATGATAATGCCTGCAACGATGGAAACACTGACAATATGTTTTTAAAATCTCCCAGTCATGATGATACTTAAAAAATAAATCCTTACTGGCCACCTTTGGAGAAGAAAGAGTAATTCATTTGACATGATTTTCCTGTGCAAGCCCATCTTCGGGGTGATGTGAGAAAGCTCCCTTTACAGAAGAATCAGCTCCTAAAGCAGGAGCAGGGACAGGAATGTCTGCACCGCAGCACCTGGGGACAGGAAGGGTCTCTATTCAAAGGCTGCTGAAAACACCTGGTGAGGCACTCAGGGAGGACATGACTAGGCAGGCTCACCCCACCGCCACCTGCGGGTCTGCCTTGTCCCAACATTGAGGAGACCCTGTAGAGTGTCCCCATCACCAGCGGAAGCCTACAAACACACAGCAAAGTTCTCAGCCCCATTGAACCGAGGCCTCCTCCACTGCTCTACAGGGAGACGGAGGAGAGAAGAACAAGCTAAAGAACAACCCAAGGACATAACCAGTTCATCCAGAATGGCGCCATCTCTCCAGGGTGAGAGATGGGGTGTCTTTGACAAGTAATTGGCACTTTTAAAAGGAGGGGCAGGTGTCACCAATGGAAAGAGTCTTAAGAAGCATGCCAACCAAAAGCAATTCAGGGACCTGATTTGAACACCATTTAAAAAAATAACCATGAAAAGTCTTCTTGGAGATAATGAGGAAATTCAGTGCCCCAGCTATTAAGCAATTAAATGTGCACACGGGGTGGGATAGCAGTATGATGGGTGTTGGTTACTAACAGGTGAAGCCAATATGGCCAAATGTTGAATCTGGGTTATGGGAGTCCTTGGACACTCTCCCAACTACTCCAGATATTTGGAAATTTTCATAATAGAAGGGACTTTACGGATGGGCTTCAGTAGAGGCAGAACTTCAATTCTTCACAGACCTAGCCCTATTCTCTGGGCAGGGGCAGCTGCAAGTCCAGGCAGTTGCAGATCTGGCCCCTATGAACTAAGGCCACTGCTTCGATGGCAGGGAGTGAGCTTGGTCCCACTCTTACCAGGCCTCATGGTGGGCAGAGGTGCATCCCTATCCATTGACTTTGTACTTGCCCATGGAACTTGCCCAAGTGACCCTGGACTGTTGGTGTCCATAGCTAAGGACAGATTTGAAGTGTCCTTCTTGAGCAACTGGCTTGCCCTCTTGTGTCCTGGTATTCACCATGAATGGACATGCTCCTTCATCTGAGCCCTAGGTTGAGACAGGTGGAGCAGACCAAATGCCTAGGTAGCCACTTGAAGATGAGCAAAATATGGAGACAGGAATTCAACCAACAGCCTGGGGCCTGGATACCGGGGTCTGAATGCTGGAAACCATCTCAGCCTAACTGAGGTGTGCTTGGCCTGCACACTGTGAATATGATCACAAATGATTATTGTTTTAAGGGTTTGGGGGCTATTTGTTACTCAGCACTATGGTGGCAATGGCTGCCTAATACATGAAAGAATGAAGAGCTCACTCAGCATGTTGCACCAACTATCAAAAGTCCTGATATTTAAAAAAATATTTTTAGTTGTAGATGAACATAGTCTTTATTTTATTTTTTTATTTCTGTGGTGCTGAGGATCAAACCCAATGCCTCATGTGTGCTAGACAAGCACTCTACCTCGGAGCCACAACCCCAGCCCAAAAGTCCCAATTATTAAATCCAGCTCCACTGCTAACTCTCTGAGGCTTTTAATCTCTCTGAGACCCAGCACTTCCCCTGTGAAATCTCTCTGCTCACAAGGCTTATTTGGGGGCTATACATCCAGCTGAGTTTACCAACCACGCTCTGCTTCACCCATGGATCACTCCAGCTGCTGAGCTCACCCCAAACTCACACCTATTACTTGGTAAATGGCCCCACAAGCAGTAGGGCAGCAGGACCATTTAAGGGGACCAAACGCCCTTCAAAGTGTTCGTTTGCTGGCTCCGTTAAAGCCCAGCTTAGACTTCCTACCCCAGGGAAGTCTAAACACAGATCACCTGTTCTGAATTTAACTACCACCCATAAAAGCGTGTTTGAGCACTGTTGTGTTCCCGAACGTGTATTCGTGTAATCAAACAATTTTCTGTGGATATTTTTGGAGGTTTGTTTGATGACCAAAAGGTTTAATCTGTGTGAAAATGACTGAATCATGTGTAAGGACTCCGGAATCCCAGGAACACTAAGGGAAGGAGAGATGACTACCCCCTGGGGAGCGTGGGTGCTGAGTCACCGAGTGCAGGAAGACACTCTTAGAACCTTAGTCACATCTTCATGTAAAAATTAGGGAAGAAATGATGATTTGCTCATTATATACCAACTGACCTTGAGGTCGCCCCAGGTCCAGGGACCACAGTGTGAAGGGCTGACAGCGGCACCTCTCTCACGGGTGCTGCTGCATGGGGGTGCCAGTCTGCCCAGGTGCTGGATTCACCACTTTTCTTTTTTTTTTTTTTCTTTTTTCTGAACCAGGGATTGAACTCAGGGTCACTCGGCCACTGAGCCACATCCCCAGCCCTATTTTGTATTTTATTGAGAGACAGGGTCTCACTGAGTTGCTTAGGGCCTCGCTAAGTTGCTGAGGCTGGCTTTGAACTCGCGATCCTCCTGACTCAGCCTCCCAAGTTGCTTGGATTACAGGCATGCGGCACCACACCCGGCACCACTTTTCATTTAAGTGGACAGATGGCTCATGAAGCTCCTGCAAAGAATCCTCTAGCCGAAGACCCACTCATCGTGCAAGGCCAGAGGGAAACAGTGAACGACGGAGCTGACCCTCCTCTCCCAAGGACAGCCCGTGCTTTTGGCCACGCTACAGGAGAAAACCGAGGACAAATCTGCAAAGAGTTCCCTGCCCCCCAGAGTGAAATCCTCATCACGATGCTAAAAGGTGGATCAATTTCCTCCGTGGCACTAAACGGACACCCAGACCTGGGACGTTGGTTTACGAGCACTGATAGCAGTGCTCGTAAATAACTCAGGGCACTTTGACAGACAGGTGTTGTGGGGAGCATGCTCAGAAAGCGTGATCAACTCGTGTGAGACTAATTCAAGATGCCTGGGGCAACAGCCAAGCAGAGCAGCAGCCAGGCAGCTGGGCAAGGGCCTGCCTCCTGGCCGGGACTGCCAGTTCCTTCCTTCACCAGGTGGAGCAGGATCTCCGAACCTCTCTGTCAGATACGGTGAAGGATCACATCTGCTTCCTGGGGCCATTGTCCAGCCTCCTGGTGTCAACACCTAAAACAGCACCAGGCTCGTGGTAAACACTCCCTAAGAGTTTGTGATATAAATGGCAAAATCCCCCAGGGTCTCCTCAGATGGAAATACTGACGGAATACACGACGCCAGAGCACAGGCCTGCGCAGGAAGCACCTCACCAAGGTGTCCCTGGGAACTAGAGTCAATGCCTGGTGTGAACGCAGGGGAGCTATGGCTCCTGGGATTGGGATCCCTGGGCTCTCCCCTCCCAGGGCACATGCCATAATCCTCCCATTCAAGCCCTCCACTGGCTCCTGGGGTGACACAGATGAATTTAAAAAAACTCTGATGACACTGGAGCCCCAGTCTGATGGAGGAGGCGTTGATACCAGCTGACATGATGGCCCAGTGGGCCGGGGCAGGGCTGGCCAGGGAAGCCCTTCCCAGGCTGTCTGCTTCCTCTGGCTGGATAACGGCTCCTTCCCAGTCTCCCCTTCCACTGCTACAGACTGGAGCTCAGGACATCAGCCCCATAGCAACCAGGGTCCCCAGAGAGGAGCTTTGACCTCAGCAGTAGAGACTACCAGATGGGGCATCCACCCCGTGAGAGCCCACTTGCAATAAGGTGAAGGGGTCAGTCCCCAGCAGCAAGGGACACAAGAAACAAGATGTCCCAGTACACACGCCTGGGCTCCCAAGGTGAAGCCCTGTTACTTACCCAGTGGCGAGGGCTGAGAGTCAGTCTGTTTCACAGGAACCCGGAGGGCTGGGTGCCCTGTTCCATCCATCAAAATAATAACTAAGCAATTAGTAAATAATAGAATGGAATTGATTTTGTAAAAGACAAGCAGTTATGTGGTCTGTGGGTTGCGACAATGAGATTCAGAGGCTGGAGAGGGCATGGGGACTGATAGGGACTGACGTCCTAAGAGGCTGGGATGGGAGAAGAAGGAGGCTGAGTGGACAGGGGCAGGGGCCATTGCTCTGCTGCCCCCAGCTCAGAGCCCTGTGGTGGCTGGATGCCCGCCCCGCACGCAACAGGCACATGTCCAGGCTGGGGCCAGACATTAGGGACTGCTCCTTGGGGTGCATCTGGCTGGAGGCAGGCGCTGGGGTTCCATGTGGAGAGGCCAGACAGGCCCTGAGTCCTCCAACCAGTCCTCCAGGTCCACCTTGAGAGCTCTGTCCTGGGCAGAGACATCCTTGTATCTCTAGTGCCCAAGCCCGAGTGTGGCTCAGGACAGAAGCTCATTAAATATTTGTTGGAATGGACAAATAAATGCAGGGACATTGGCTCAAGGAGGACCATGGCAGAGGGTAAGTCACACACAGTCTGGAGCCAGACTGCCCGGCCCTATTCTGCCCATGACCTTGGGTGAATTCTTTAATCATTCGGTGCCTGCGTTACCTCATCTATAAAATGGGAAGGGGACTAAATGAGTTACTAAAAGAAAAGTCCAGAACATTGTCTAGCACATGGCATGCACCAGCTGTTAGGATCCACAGGACCAGGCCACCCAAGTGCCAGGATACACAGGAGCCCCTCCACCAGCTGCCACCACTTGCATGCCAGGGGTCACTGTGCCTCGTCCACGTGTCCATGACAACTCCCAGAGCACCCCCCTCCACAGCCCATTGCCTCGCTGGCCCCTCTCACCTCCCGTCAGGCCTGCAGACCTCCAGCCTGCTCCTCCCAGCTGGATGGCATCCAAGGCCAGGCCAGGGGCAGGAGAGATCACCTAGGTCCTTTTTGCTTGGCCAGGGCCCACTGTCATTGCCTGGGAGCCCAGGAGAGGTGCTGTGCTCCAGTCCTGCCCTGCTGACTCAGAGCAGGTACTTGGACAAGGTACCAGGGGACTGTGCATTCGAAAGCCCGGGGCTCTCAGCGTGGTCCTCAGCCCTGGCTGCATTAGAATTGCTGGCAACAGTTCAGTCAGAATCGCCTCGGTGGCACTTGGCACTTAGTACTGTTTACAAGGCTCCCAGGTTCAAAACCAAAGACTAGACAAGCGCCAACCCCACTTCACAAAGAGGCCAGGTTGGTGACGGATGGAGTGAGGGAACGGGGTCTAGAAGCCAGGCCCCCCATCCTGGAGAGCCCAGCCACTCTCTGGCTCCTGTGGAAACGCTGATGGGTGAGATGCTGTCCTGACATGAGCCTGCTCCTGGTCTAGGGAGGGACACAGGGGAAGAGGTAGCCACAAGGCAGAGTAGGCCAAGCAGGTCTGGGTGCAACCCCCAGGGGCACAGAAGCTGAACCATGGACGTGCCTGGCCTCCTGGAGGCAGAGGAGGGAGGAACAGGGTGGGGGCTTCTGAGCCTCCCCTGCAGGAACTGGGAAATTGGCAAAAGCAAGATGGAAGGAACATTCTAGAAAGAAGGAAGGGCACAGCAAAGGCCTCTGTGCACAGTGTGGGGACTAGTGAGGGGCTCAGAGGGGCTGAAGCCAGAGTGTTTGGGGCACATGAGTCAGTGAGAGATGAGGATGGAGATGTGACTGGGCTGAATGGGGTCCACCCCCGCGCCAGGGAGGGGAGTCTGGCCTTTGTGCTCAGGGTAGCACATGCACCAGAGCAGTCCTGGCAAGAAGGTGGGGGACTGCTCTGGTCTTCCACCAAGATCACTGATGGAGCAGGGAGCTTGCGGGGAGGGGACGAGCAGGGGAAGCAGGGGGACCTGGAAGACAAAAGGGGCGGGTGAGGAGGAGGGGCTGGAGCAAAATCCAGGGGCAGCGCGGTGGGGGAAGGAGGAGAATTGGGGTGGGGGGCACGACCAGCTTCAGGGTCCAGAGCAAGATCTTGCTCTGGGACCCAGTCACTTGGTCCCTAAAATGGGAAAATGGGACTGTCAAGCCATTTGTGCTAGAATAGGACCACAGCCTCGGTGATTGACAATGAACAGGAATTCACTGGCTCCCAGTGCTCGAGGCTGGGAAGTCCGAGACACAGGCGCCCAGGCCTGTCTGGGCCTTCTTGCTGCAGAGAGCATCACAGGTGCAAGGGCCAGAAATGGTGGAGGAGGAAGAAGGGGCAGGGGGCGGGAAAGAGAGGGAGAGACAGAGGGAGTCCTCATGACCCAAACACCTCCAAGCGCCAACCTGCTAATACAGCGGCACTTCAATGTCAACATGGAAGGAAACATTCTGACCACAGCAGGGCCTCCTAGCAGAACCTCCACCTCAGGTTGTGCGGTG
This sequence comes from Glaucomys volans, assembly GCA_020662805.1. Lineage (NCBI taxonomy): Eukaryota > Metazoa > Chordata > Mammalia > Rodentia > Sciuridae > Glaucomys > Glaucomys volans. Next base: position 994,970 of record JAJEJO010000440.1, on the reverse strand, counting down.
AGGCTCAAAGGCCCTGAGGTATGTGGAACTCTCACAGGGCTGTTGGGTAGTCGGAAATGCTCAGTGAGTGCCATCTTGCAGCAGAGGAGACAGTAAGACACAACACTTGCGTGCCCTCTTTCTTTGTGCAAATCATTGCCAGGAAGCCCCTGGCTACGCGGGGACTCAATTCCCCAGCACCCTGACCTGGAGGCAAAGCCACGTGACTGAGCTGTGGTCAGCAGGACGTGGGCAGATGTGATGTACTTCATGTCCCCACCTGGCCAGAAAACTTGCCTGGGGATGCCCTGCAATCTCAGTTCCTCTTCCTACCAGCTGATGTCAAAGCCCAGAATGACCTCGGTGTTCAGTGATATTAGATCGCTGCTTCCTCCCCTCTGTAGTCCAAATTCGTCACCTATCTGGCATCATGAAGAATCAGCTTTTCTACAGAAATTAATTATCCAGTGAGACGTGCCTTAACAAGGTGGAGTCGCGTCTCTGATTTTGATTACATGCCCTTGAGCAAGCCGCCAGCCCTTCTGAGCCTTATCAAGATGAGGGGGATAAATATTCCTGCAGAGCTATCCAATTAGGCTCAAGGGTATGTGTCAGAGTTCTCTGTGAATTTACATAAGGTTGGCTGATGTTCCTTTAAGATCCAAAACACTGTTTAAAATGTGATCATCTGGCACGCTTCATTTAAACAAAATCCAAGAGGTAATTTAAAACTGTGGATGGCCCAGAATTGCCCTAAATAGAATTGGACAACCTCCTCTGGGCTTGTGGAGATTGGGGGCTGCTGGCCCCTCCCCCGCGTGGCCCCAGACTGCCATGTAATTGGCATCTGTGGATTCAACCAACCATGGACTGCAAATATTTTGGGGGAAAATTGCATCTGGACTGAATGTGTACAGACTTTTTTTTTTTTTTTGGTCATTGTGCCCTAAGCAATGCAGAGTGACAACTTTTTACATGGCACTTACCTTGCATTGGGCATTCTAGGTCGTCTAGAGATGATTTTAAGTAGACAGGAGGAAGTCTGTAGGTTAGTTAATATACACAGTTGGAGAATCCACAGATTTTGGTATCCGAGGTTGTTCCCAGAACCATCCCCCTACAGATGCCAAGGGACGAATGTGAGTGCATGGTCTGCTTTAGCCCACGTGACACACCAACGGTGCACAGGATCCAGCCTCAGGAAGCTGCCAGGATTATGTGGAAGGGCTTGACCTCCTTCAAACCCAGCTTCAGGGTGACCTCCTCGAGGCCAGTCCCTCCCAGCTTCCCCTGGTGCTTCTGCTGCCCTCCACCAGAGCAGTGAGCTCGTCAGAGTCCATCTGCTCCCACCATCTCCCCTGAATGGGGTCAGCTGCTCGCAGGTAGGGATGGGGTCAGCTTTGCCTTCAACCTGCACCCAACACAGGGCTTGGCACGCAGTGGGCACTCAGGAGATTTTGCTGAATGCATGACTCAGAGAGCCAGTAATTTAGGATAGTGATGGGGATTATGTCACCTCCCACTGAAAAATCCATTTCTCCTCATGCTTTGAGTCATATTTAAAGAGTCTGAACTCTTCCCTTCATTTCAATTACATTAGCTAATTACTTCAGTGCGTTAGCTTTTCCTTGGACATTTTCCACCAGGGATACAGTTGGTTTCCATAAATAATTTAGGTGCGCACTGCACATCCCGTTAGGGGGAGGGCCTCCTGATACTCCGGAGCAGGCTGGACTTGCCAAGGAGGAGAAGGCACCCACCCTGGCAGCGTCTTGGCCACACAGCACTGAGCAGAAAGGACACCTGCCCCAGGCTGGAGTCTCCAAAGATGACGGCAATGATATCTCTGATCCACCTGCTTCCCAGAGTGTGACCTGGACTTTCCTCACGTTGATCCCCCTTGGGATCACGTGATGACTTCTTGGGCTCCTAGGGATGCTTCCTATGTTGCAGGAGTAGCAACAGCCTGGCTCTGCAAGCCCAGGATTCCTCACCTCTGGGGGTCATCTGATTTCTCACTCACCCTGAAACGCACCATGCTCTTTATAACCTCAAGTCCAAGAACACCTCTGAATCCACCTCTTGCTGACTTTGGCTTCTGCAATCTGATTCATTTGATCTCGTTGATGTTATTTCCAGTGAGAGTTTCCAGGCCCTCAAACTGCCCCCCTATCAAGTCAAGGGCACACATAGTTCTCCTGGGTCAACTCACTGTGCCTCCTTTACTTTCTAAACCTTTATTTAAGCCATGTCCAGGGTCTGAAAGGGCTTCCCTTGTCTTTTCAGTTGTACCCAAACATCATTCACTGGTTGGGAGTGAGATGGTTTTCAACTGTATGCGTGGATGTGGCTGAATGGATTGTTAACATATGAAAAAACTTCTGTACTGGTAGAAATAGCTGCAGCCCAAAGCTCTCCAGCCACTCCAGTCCCTCCTCTGACACTTCAGCACTATGGCCAGAGTCTGTTCTGACTCATCAGTGCCCATACCATTTGTGGTCATTAAATACCTTCAATATCACCCCTGGGATGAGGTTCAGTTGCATATAACATACAAAAGAAGATAGACATTTGCTTCTCACACACAAAAGAACGAGAGAGGCAGTTCAGGGACCTTATAGCAGCTCCACAGTGTCATCAGAAAATCAGGCTCTTATGAAGTCCCATCAACCTCAGTCCACATTTTCTATTCCCAAGGTCAATTCACACCACAAGATAGATGCCAGAGTTCAAACCATCACATCAACATTCCAAACCAGCAGTAGAAAGAAATAAGGAGAAAGGGACTCCCTCCCTGCTGAATCAGTTCCCTTTAAATAGCCCTTCCAGAAGTCCCAAATAACACTTGTGCTTCCATTTCATCGCCAGAACTTTGTCATGTGGTCATATCTCGCAGAAAAGGAGATTGTTGGAAAATTCAGCCTCAGCTTTGTTATTAAAGGAAAAGGGAATAATTAATACTAGGGGGAATCTAGCATTTTATGGCTGTCTTATCTTTCAGAGTTTAGCCTAAGATATCCCTGTGATGCCGGTCCCGAAAGACATCTCACATCACATTCTGAACCACAGTTTATTTTCACTGTTAAACATCGCTGTTTTGTGTAATGATAAAAATCATAGCTGTAATTTACTGAGCCCCATAATGTGCCAACACCATTAAATAGTGTACATGTCTTGCTTTATTTAATCCTCACAAAATCCCTATGAAGATATTCACTGCCGTTATCCTGGGTTTGCAGGTAAAGAAACTGAAGCCCAAATGGCTAGAAGTTGCCTTAGGCCACAGAGCTGTGTGAGGTGGAGCCCAGATTTGATGCATGAACTAGTTAAGACAAGAACCAGTGGCATCCACCCAGGGCAGAGCTTCGCAGAGAGAAGACCTTAAGGACACACAAATAAGATGTGGGGGGCTGACTGAATGATTAACTAGCATCCAGGCAAAAATGGGATTAGTGAGAGACTCACTGGGACGACCTCAGCCTTCTCTGCGTGCCCAGAGCCACAGCTCAGAATCAGGCAGGGCTGCCTGCCGTGGCTCCCAGAGGCAGGAGATTTGCCGAGGTGACAGAACCAAGGAGGGCTGAGGTCCAGGACTCTCACTCCTGGGATCCCAGGCCCTGCTGACCTCCACACCCACTGCAGGATCTCCTGGTCAATGTTCTCCAGGGGACTCTTTGTTCCTGGAAGGACCCTGGGCACCTTCTCCAGCAAGCAGGAATTTCTATTCCACGCCTGGCCGACTACATGCGTGGATTCCTTTAACTCTGCCCTGCTGCTTCCTGAGAGCTCAGACGCTTGCGAAGTCGCTCTTCACAGCTGGGACAGCAGGCTCAGTGCTGAGGGCCCCCGCCAGGGACCAGGAAATCATCACTATTATCATCATTTCGAGTGTTCCTATTATTGTCACAGAAGTAGCCCGCGCAGGCTGCGGCGGCCTCTGAGGGTTGTCTTCAGCTTTTTAAAGGACAGTCCTTTAAAAGGTTTTAGTGCCAGCCGTGGGGACCACATTTTGGGGGAGGATCTCCTGGAAAAACAGGTTTAACTTTCCTTTGAAGTCTAAGAACACCGTAACACGCCTTCCTCCTGACACGGAGGGATTGCACACAAGTCCCGAACGTATACCAAGGGATTCGATCTCGCCACATGAAACTGTCATTTTTTTTTATTTTTTGGTACTAGGGATTGAACCCAGAGGCACTCCACCACTGAGCCACATCCCCAGCCCTATTTTGTATTTTATTTAGAGTCAGGGTCTCACTGAGTTGCTTAGGGCCTTGCTGAGTTGCTGAGGCTGGCTTTGAACTCATCATCCTCCTGCCTCAGCCTCCCAAGTACTGGATTACAGGCATGCACCACCGTGCCCAGCAAAACTGTCACTCTGAAGGTCAAATATCAACCATTTCAAGTGACTAAAATGAATGGCACCCCAGATACCTGGCACCACCAGTCACAACAGCGGCATCTCAGAGCCAATCTTATTTCCTCTAACTCTATATTCCCTCCTTCTCTCCACAATGGGTGATTTTAAAACACATCCCAGATATCTCATTCCATCCATGAATAATTCAGTAGGAATCCCTCGACAAATCACATGATTCCAATACCATTTTCACACGGTTTGAAAATTTAAGATAATTCCTTAATAACAGAGAGTAACCAGTCCATGTTCAAATTTCCCCAATGGCCTCATGAATGTTTTAGCTTTTATCATCATGGTCATTTTTTAGTTTGCTATTAAGAATCAGGATCCAAATAAAGTCCATGTGGTATAATTGATTAATATTTCTTGCCCAGCATGGTGGTGAAGGCCTGTAATTCCAGCTACTCAGGAGGCCGAGGCAGGATCCCAAATTCAAGGTCAGCCTCAGCAACTTAGGACAACCCTGCTTCAAAATAAGAAATAAAAGTTTCTCTTAAACTTCTGTTAATCTATAAATTCCTCCCCCCTCCCATTTCATTCATTCTTTCTTTTTTGTTTTTGTACCAGCTATTGAAGCCAGGCGTACTTAACCACTGAGCCACATCCTCAGCCCTTTTTTATATTTTATTTAGAGACAGGGTCTCATTGAGTTGCTTAGGGCCTCCCTGAGTTGCTGAGGTTGGCTTTGGACTCATGATCCTCCTACCTCAGCCTCCACAGCCCCTGGGATACAGGGGTGGTCACCATGCCTGGCTCTCTCATTCTTTTTCTTTGCAATCTTCTGGGGATAAAACCTGTCGTTTGTTTGTTGGTTTTCTCCTACGGACAAAATCTACCCACAGCCCTGTGGTGCTGCTTAAACACATAAACATTTTAACACATTATCCTCCTCCTGTCCTGACTCCGCCCCCAGCTCCACCCCCTGCAATGCTTGTAACTGGGGGTTTCAGGTTTGATTTTTTTGGCAGGTCCTGTTAGGACATTTTATTGGAAGGAACATAATGTCCAACAGTCTATCTTTTTATGATGTTAGCTGTCATTGACCATCGCTGCCTAGATTTGTTGTATTCTAAATGACTATAAATTGGCCTTGGTGACAGGCAGCGGCACATTCAGTTAAGAGACACGCCCCCTCCAGCACTGTCGCCACAGTCCCTGGCTGTGTCTGTGGGGGGGGCTAGACGCTGCACTTCTGGCCCACCTCCTCCCTCCCCCCCACCTCCACATCCCTGAGGGAAGGCGTGCCTTTAAGGGAAGGCTGGGGATAGGAAAGAGCCCAGAGTCTGGGCCTCACCCTGGTGGTGATGCCAGCCTCTGAGGTTGCTAGGTTGCTAGGATACGCAGCTCCCAGAGCCTCCTCAGAGCCGCATCCTTCTGAAGCAGCTCACTGACAAGGATGGGCTGGCTGTGCAGGGGGAGGGGAAAGAAGGTACGATGCCCACGGACAGGCTGCCAAGGAGTGGGAAGTCCAGGGCCCTCCATGGAGCTGGGGGATATCCCCCCAGCAGCATCTCTACCCAGGGACCAATTCCAACCACCAAGGTGAAGGCTACTCCGTGCATTTTTCAAGTCCCCCACTCCTGTCCTCCACTGCTTCTTGCATTTCTTCTGCAACATGCCCTTCCCTATATAATTCAGAAAATGTCACCTGAATGAAGGAGGGAGAGTCTTCTCCCCAGCTCTGTCGGCAAACTTCTGGACCATCTCAGGGTTCAGCAGGGACTTTACCCTCACTTTATTGCAGCCTGTGGGACTCCTGGAATGTGCTCCCAGATGCCCCATCGGGACCTCCTGCTCCACTCATCAGCAGCTCCGTGGTTAGATGCTAAAGTGTCTGGTTCCCCACTGGCTCCTGTTCCCCTCTGTGCCACCAGCACTTAGCACATCATCTTGCACAGGTCAACTTGGATGCATGAGTAAACACACTCTGCTCACATGCCTCCAGAGACAGGGAGCTCACTATCACAAGACAGCTCATTCTGAGCAGCTTCAAAGTTCTTCCTTATCCACAGCAGAAATCTGTCCTCCAGAAACCTCTACCTGGGACCCTTGGTGAGACTGCCCAGTGCCATACTGAACAAGCCAGTGGCCTCTTCCACAAGTCTGCCCTTTGGAGTTGAGTCTGTCTTCACTGGCCTCCACAGCACACACCAAGAAGTAATGGGAAGTGGCTCAGGCATGTGTGTTCTAAGACACCGAGCTTGGCTCCCAAGAAGCCTCCCTAAGATTCCAGGTGCCCATGGTGCTCACCACTCAGCACCTGTACCCTCCCTCTATTCCATAGAGACGCCATCCCCATGGCCCCAAACTGCAGGACAGATGGACCCCACAGGTTTCCTTGGTGGGAGAGTTCCCACCCCCACCCTTTCCTGGTGCAGATTAGGGGACATCAAGGCCTAAAGAAGAGGTACAGATTTTACAAGATCACCTGTAAATCTGTGCAGAGTTCAAACTGAGAGAAAAGAGAGACAGCCAGGGAAAGGAGGCAGAGAGGAGGAGAGGGTGATGCTCATACAGGACGTCACAGTGGACCTGACAGGAGCCAGCTCCTTGTCTTGGGCGCCACCTTCGCTGGGGTGGCAGGAGAGCCCAAACTCTGACACCCCCAGGATCGAGCTCATCAAATCCTGGTAACAGCTCCTCCTCACCAGCGCCGGCTCCCTGAAGACTGCTCCTTGGAACAGCAGAGCCAACAAGCAGGCTCGGTCGGGCAGCCCCCAGCAGAGACCGCGCTCAGGCTGAGAACTCCACCCGCACGTGGCGAGGGGCGCGGCGCCCTTCATTCCCACGGCATCTGGTTGCGGGCTCTGCAGCCAGCCTCTGGGTGCCAATCCTGGCCGTCCTCCTATGCTGTTCCGTGGCCGTGGCCATCCTGGCTCCTCACGAGGCCTCAGTGTCATCGCTTTGCATGAACAAGGAGGCCCGCGCGGGAGCTGGTATCTATGCTAGGAATGAGCCGTGCGCGAGGCTCGGCCCAGGTCTGCCCTGAGGAAGCACTGTTAACATGGACCATTATTTCAATTTCCACTTCCCGCCAGGCTCTGCGGATGAAAAGAGCACAAGACAGACAAGGCTCCTGCTTGCGTGTGAACCGCGCGGCACCTGAGCCGGCGGGCCTGGGCCTGGGCGGTTTCTGCAAAATGGAGGCCGTCAGGGAGGACGGCAGAGCTGAGGAAGCCGACGCCTGGAGACAGGGTGCTTCACCCGCCAGCTGGGGTCGGATCCAGGGTTCTGCTCGGCGCCGGCCTTTGTTGCAAATCAAGTACCAGAACTTCAGAAGCTTGGGCTTTGAGAGGCGGGTCCGAGGCTGGAATCCAAACCAATGGGAGCCCACAGAGATGATGTAATGTTCTGCCTCCACCGTCATTGGCTGCCCGTCCTGCCACTCACCCGCTCAGGGACTGTGCGGTCTCCGCAGGGAGAATGTAGGGTGGTGCGCGAACTCCGGGGGCGGGGAGGGGGGCTGAGGACAGAGCCGCGAGCTCTGGTCCCTCCCGGCAACGACGAGGGCACTGGCAACTGTGGCTTGCTGCCACCAAACTCGACGCTGCTGGGGGAGCCCGGGGAGCGGACTCTAAACGCCCCACTCCATCACCTCCTGGGGCAGCGCCGCGCCTGAGTCTCCTAGGAAGCAAATCCGAGCGGAGAGAGCAGGAGACAGGCAGCCGCCCAGCCGGCCTGGGAGACAGCCTGGTGCCCAGGGGGCGGAGGGCGGAGTTTGGTTCAGCCGAAGTAAAGCTTGGAATTCCAGTACCTAGGACTGCCCCGGCGGCTGGGAGGGGTACAGTAGGTCTCGAAAACGTGGGACCCGCAGCCCCGAGCTGCACAGGCTTGGGTTCGCCTTGGAAACCACTGTGCTTTTTAAGAAAAACGTTCATAAGGCTGAGTGTGGAAAAGGGGTGTTGAGGATGGGGACCCAAGTAGTTATTTTCTTCCCCCCAGGAAAGGGCGAGGCACTGGAGCGCCCCGCCAGTGGGGAAGGGCCTCAAATGAACTCAAGGGCCCTACCCTCCCGCATGAGGTGGTCCCACCCCTATTCCCGGGATAGAGACTGAGACACAGAGAGTTGAGGGGCAGAAAGTCAGCACCTGACTCAGGTCTCCTGACTCCTAGGCCTGGGCTCTTCTGCTTACACAGGTGACAGATGGAGAGTCATGTGGGTGACAGAGGCTGAGGGGAAGGTTTTGACCTGCACAGGGGAAGCAGCAGCTGGAGGGGTTTCTGGGTCGGGAAGCCCAGGATGGGGTAACCTGACTGGGTGGGGAAGAGAAGGCCTATTTGCAAAATGGAGCCCCAGAATCCCAAGATCTGGGAGACAGTCCACCTGGAGCCCAGGGAGCATTTCCTCAACCTCCCCAGCTACAGGGCAAGGGCCGAGGACCATCCCTCACCCCCAGTGCCTTCCTTAGTGCAGGGAGGCTGTGGGCCTCCCTTCCAGCCTCACAGAACCCTGGTCCCCATCCAGCTCTTAACTGTGCGTTTGCCAGAGGAGGGTGTGCAGCCCAACTGGGGCCCAGGCTGCTCCACAGGGGACCTCACAGTGCCTGGCAGCACGCACTAGCTTCAAGAATTCCAGCCTTGGCCACGTACCAGCTGTAGCACCTAGGGAAGGTCTCTGAGCCCCTCTGGATCCCTCCAACACCTGGATACCACCCTCATATGGCAGGTGACAGACACGCCTGTTTTACAGTAGGCATCCCCCCAAAATAGCATCCTTCCCTTTGAGACTCAAATCTTGAGAGCCTAACAACTAAAACTGCAGCCTAGTGACCAGGATGGGATCTGAGTCCCCCCAGGCCCCTGCCTCCCACCTGGCAGGGGAGGTCATTGAACCCCAAGAGAAGGTCTTGCCCAACTGCCTGCAGTTGCCAGGGCCATGATGGAATCGGGGCTGCCCTTGCAGACTCCCAGCTCAGACTCATTTCACCGTCCAGGTCTCCCCCAGGCACTGCACCTGGGAGGGAGTCTGCGGAGCAGGGACTCCATGATGCACTGGTCCTGGCTCTCCTAGCAGTCCTCTTCCTTCTCTGTGGGTTGGTTAGGGCGGAGCAGCCTGGAGACATAGCACAGTGGGGACAGGAAGACTGTGGGTATTGGCAGAATATCACAGATATCAGGAAGGGAACCAGGGGTCTTAGCCAACCCAAGCTCACCACTCAGCTGCCAGGACACCAGGCTCCACCCTTCTGGTGCTCCCACTTTCCTCCCCACCAGAGACGGGTGGAAGAGGCAGGAGCTCAGCTGCAGCAGTGGAGGGAGGGCCCAGCAGAGAGCAAAGCAAGACAGGACGGCATGATGGGACCTCTGTGAGCCTGCTGTGAACTAGCTGTGTGGCCAAGTACAAGACCTCCGCCCTCTGGGACTCAGGCCCCCCATTCCCTCAAGAAGGGGTCAGACTACAGGGTTTCAAAGGGCCTGTTTCAGCTCCAGCCTGGTGGCCTCCACAGAGCAGAGCAGACACCCGAACTCCCTTGTCCTGATTCCACCTTCGTATGTTATCAAAGTCTCCCATAAGCCCCCTGGGGACAACCGGAATAGAAGCCATGCCCAAACCCCATTAGGCCACCAATGCAAAGGGGCACAGAGGGGGCACCAGCATGCAGGGCTGAGGTGCAGTTTTCAGGAATTCCTGGAATTTCTCCTTTAACTTTCAATGTTCATGAAAACACTATCCTATGAGAAGAACTTACACCAGACCCACCAGGACCGTGGAAGCAGGCTTTGATAGAAGTTTCAAAGACCCCGCCACTGGCAAACAGAAAAGAAAGAAAAGCAGGCTGAGAAAACATCCCACCAGGCCAACCTGGCGGACTTCCAATCCGCAGCCTGCCTGGTGGCCAGTCAGCCAGGCCATCAGACCCTCATTTAACCCATCACTCAGCAAACAGCTGGCCAGGAGAGTGAAGGTTTGAGAAACTTTAGGATTGCCTTCGGTTTCTTGAGCCAGAAATTCTGGGCTGCTAACCCATTCCCACTGTCCCCACACGTTCTGTCCTCTGAGCGATTGCTTCTGCTTCCTCTGCCTTTCTTGAGCTCTGCTTCAGTTATCTATTGTCACAGTAATTGCTGCACAACACACTATAAAATCCAGCAGCTCAAGAGTGTGCATGTCCCTCAGCAGGGCAGTGCTCATCCTGGCAGGTCTTGCTCGTGGGTCTGCTTCTGTGGTCAGCAGGCAGAGCGGGTGTGAACTGAGCTCTCTCACTTGTCAGAACCTCTGCTGTGACCACTGGGCTGACTTGGCTCTGCTCCATGTGTCCCTTATCCTCCAAGAGGCTCACCTGGGCTCCATCACTCTGAGGAGGCAGCAGAGAACCGGCTGCAGTGTGCAAGGCCTCCTACAGCCATCACTTCTGCTCCATTCTACTGGCTGGAGCAAGTAACAGGGCCATTCTCTGGATGGAACAACAAACATGTATTATTTTTCATGTGCCTGTGGATTGGCTAGGGGTCAGTTGATTAAGGCTCAGTTGGCTGGATGATTCTGGTGGGTCTTCAGATACATAAGTCTGACTCTACTACACATGTCCTTCCTCCTCCATGGGTCCCTCGGTAGCCCATGCACACCCTCATCCTTCAGCTGGATGAAGCGTTAGGTCCATTAATGCCATCAGTCTTTCACACTCCATGCTTGTGACCCCAATTACCTAGGTCCTCCCCACATGCAAAGTTTATTCATCCCCATTGAAGGCTGGGGGTGTAGCTCAGTTGTAGAGCACTTGCCTAATAAAGCTGAAGCTCTGGTTTTGCTCCCCAGCACCACAAAAAGAAACACAACCAGGAAAGTCTCCAGAGCAACCCATGACTTCAGGCTCAGTCTACTTTTCCTGTTTCACATCAGCTCCAGATGTAGCCCTCTTGGGCAAGTTATTCATCTCATGTACCTCCAGTGTAGATGGGAAAGACGGGGACAGGACTCTGCAATAAACATTGCCACTCAGACAGGGGAAGAAAGAGAAGCTCCTGGAAGTCAGTGGTCCATAGCAATTCTGAAATCCAACTAGGAAAATGTTTCCCATTTCCTCTGCGCTGGGACGGTACGTGATGACCCTTGGTCAGCCCCAAGGTCTGCTCCACAGCTTCTGCTCCAGCCTCTGAGATGTCCTCCCTTTTCTGTCACCCTCCTTGCCACTTCTGAAGGCCTTGTAAAATATAGCCTTCCAGCAATCCTTTCAGAATGCTGCCCACCCAGAGGTCATCTTCTATTTTGAACATCTCAGTACCTCTCAATTCCTTGTACCAACATAGCTCTCTAAAACTCTCAGTTCCTACATCTTTGATTCTATTCCATCCCTTGAGCCAGAAGAGAACAGTTTCAACCTTTTTATCTTCTTCCAAATACTGTTGCAAACTGGGCAGTTATTTTCTGAGCTCAATTTTTTTTAAGTATTTTTAATTGTCAATGGACCTTCATTTTATTTTATGTATTTGTGGTGCTGAGAATCAAACCCAGTGCCTCATGCATACTAGGCAAGCACTCTTACCACTGAACTATGACCCCAACCCCTGAGCTCATCTTTTTATAGTACCTATCAAACACAGCCTTAAAAATCAACTGATAATTCAATATTCTTGTGCAGATCTCTTTGCTTAAGGAGTTTATTAGACACACATCTCAGTTACTATAGACAAGAGTCTTCCCAAATGGCTTGCTACTACATAATGTGGACTGCCGTGTTTTTTTGTTTTGTTTTGTTTTGCCTCCAATAACCATTTCTTGATATTTTTCCCATCTCCTCTAATAGTTTATTGTTCTTACAACCCAGTCCCCCAAACCAATGCTAATATATATTTTACTTTTTCTCATGGCAGCACCCCACTTCTGGGTACCAGTTATCTATTGCTACATGATGAAATATCCCAAATTGTGGTGGCTCAGAACAGCTATCATTTATTATTTCTCATATATCTGTGTCAGTTGTGGGTTGCCTGACGCAGCCTGATCTTGACTGGTTCTGCTGATCTCAGCTGATCTAGGAGATACGCTGATCTAGGCTGGACTCAATTGGGCTCAACTGTTCTATGTCTCTCTCCCCTCCTGGTGGGTCCAGGGGGCGATCTTGGGTATGCCCACTGCTTTAGTCAGTTTTTTTCTGCTGCAACTAAAAGACCCAAACAGAACAATTGTAAAGGAGGAAAAGTTTATTTGAGGGCTCATGGTTTCAGGGGTCTTAGTCCATAGAAGACTGGATCCATTCCTCAGGACTTGAGGTGAGGCAGAGCATCATGGCAGAAGAGTGTGGCAGAGGGAAGTAGCTCACATGATGATCAGCAAGCAGAGATAGAGACTCCCTTGCCAGATACAAATACATACCCTAAAACCACATTCCCAATGCCCCACCTCCTCAGCCACACCCTACCTGCCTCCAGTTGCAAGTCAGTTAATCCCATCAGGGATTAATTCACTGATTATCTTAAAGCTATAACCCAATCATTTCTTCTCCAAACCTTGCATTATTGTCTCACACTTGAGCTTTTGGGGGACACCATATCTAAACCATGACATCCGCCTAGAGGCAATAGCAGTGGTGCAAAAGAACAAATTCAACCCTACAAGCCCTTTCAAGTCTCTGCTTGAACAGGATCTGCTGTCATCTCATTGACAAATCCCATGACTGGGATCAAAACACAGAGTCCAGAGGTAGGGAAGTACCTCCCACACACAATAAAGAGGGCATTGCCAAGCTGCAGGGCAAAGGGCATGGACCTAGGGAAGGGCAGAGAATGGGAGCCATTCATGCCAGCTGCCACTGCCGACAGAGTAAACACTTGCACGCTTCCAGTTCTTTGCATCTGCTCTTTTCCTCTTCCCGGGGCATTAGCCTTATCACTGTGCAACAAGGCAGGGTCCTCATTTTCCAATGAGGAATCCGAGGCTCGAGAGGCGAGGTCACTTCTTCAAGATCACAACAGCTAAGGAGAGACAGAGCCTGTATTAGAATCGAGGCCTGTTTGGTGACGTGATTGGTAACTGGAGTTCAGTAGAGCAGGCTGCCTGGTGTCTGCGGAGTCCACATCCTCAGATCCCAGTCACGGATGGAGAAGACTTAGGGGGAAAACCGCATCTGTACTGAATACAGACAGAGTTTTTTTCTGGTCACTTTTCCCTGAACCATAAACTATAACAATTATTTACATAGATTTGCATTATAGTAGGTATCGTAAGTCACCTAGATGCCACAGCACGCGGGAGGACTGGGTAACTTATGTGCGGACACCACACCGTTTTATATAAGGGACTCCAGCGTCCGCAGATTTGGTACGCGTGTGGGGTGGGGGCTCCTGGAGTCAATTCCCACCAGGCGGTGACTTCATATAAAATGAAAAGCACCTCATTTCCGTGGTGGTCTTACCCACAGAGTTAAGTCTGGCTAAGAAGCAGGGGAAAGACCATTTATCAGGAGGAAACTGTGGAGCTCGCGGTGAAGGAAAAGCTGCAGAAGCAAGGAATTCCAAGTCAGAGCTGGGGTAGCGGGGGGACTCCACTGTGAGGATGACCCAAAGCCTCTTTGTCACTCAGCCGAAGTTTCAAGCACCCGGAGAGTCTGATTGGCCCAGAATGAGCACTGTGCCCGCCCACTGGGTAGGGCGCGGTGATTGACAGGTCAACCCAGACCTCAGGGTGCTACGGAGGGGAGGGGGACCGATTCGATTTTGGCGATCGCTGGCTCAGGTCTGGGAGGCTGAAGGTGGGGTGGTGGGGCGCGAGCGATGGACCTGGCTTGCCGCTTACTCCTACGGGCAGGCAAGGGACTTAACTTTCTGGGCCGCAGTGTCCCTATCGATAAAATATCGTGCAGTAAAACATCCTCCTCACTGGGCGATTGCGCGGTGTGGATGAATTCACCGATGGAATGATCGTCGCAGGGCAAGCGTGAGGAGCCCTCTGTTCAGATCGCTGTGCAAAGGGAGCCGGGACAGGGACACAGCTGCCAGGGGAGACTGACGGCTGAGGCAGCTGAGGCCCATGGCTTCACTGCGTCTCAATTTCCCTCTCTGTCCAGAGGAAACGCCAATATTCCCTTTTAAGATAAAGCAAAGGTGTCAATAAAGCATGTAGGGTTGTTGAGAGTCTCAAATGAATTTGCACATGGGGGGTGCAGGGCTCCCAAATTCCAGCCCTGAACTGGCTCCTCTGCCACACGCTGGGAGTTCCTGGGGAGAGCCCATCATGGAAGAGGCCATTGGAGTCAGGAAGGAGAATCCAGAGGCTCTGCTAAAGGCCAGGCGCTGTGGAGGCCCTTGTTCCCTCTCCTCTGCCACCTCCCCAAGCACTCTGACCCCTGAGTTGTTTTCCAAGCTCCCAGTAGGGCCTGACCTCATTCCCACACCAGCCTCTGCCAGCCCCATTTCCTCAGATCCCCAGTTCCCCTTCCTCACCATCTCCCTCTCCAGCCCAGAAGCTCCCCTCTCCCAAGTCCCCCTTCCCCAGCTGCTCTCTCTTCTGAAAACATGATCCCTTGAGATATGATGGGCTGCCACTGACTCACCAGGGACTCCACCCAGGACCTGAGGAAGACATTTCGTCCCACACTGGAAACTGCTTGAGAGCTTGAGAGGCAGGAGCTGGAAAGTCAGTCCTCTGAGCATCCAGTGGCCATAAATGCCACGATGTTATGTCATTTTTGTGTCAGCCTCATGAACCTGCAAGGAGAAAATCCACAGCTCTCTTGAAGAAAAAATTCAGAAAATCAATGTTTCCATCAGCTTAGTTTGCAAACTGCTGAGCTGAGAGATGATGATGCTTCCCTTGTACTTGGGGCTATTGTGACGCTGTGTCCTAGCTTGTATACAGCCACACGTTGCAATGTGAGGTTTCCATCAGCAGTGGATGCATCTACGATGGTGTGCCCATGGGTCATGGTGGAGCTGAAACAGTTGCATGGCCTGGTGACACCACAGCAGGAGGAACATCATCACAGGCTCACACATTTGTTTGTTTGTTTGTTTACTTTGGTACCAGAGATGGATCCCAGGGGTGCTTAACCACTGGGTCACTTTCCAGCCTCTATTTTTTATTTTAATACAGAGTCTCACTAAGTTGCTTAGGGTCTCGCTAAATTGCTGAGGCTGGCCTTGAACTCGTGATCCTCCTGCCTCAGCCTCCGGAGCTGCTGGGATTAGTGTGCACCACCACACCCTTCTCCTCATGTGTTTGTGGTGACGTTGGTGTGAACCAGCTGCTGCACTGCCCGTAGTCTATAATTATGTTCGATGAATGCATAATGCCGGGGACATTGGTAAGCCTCTGTGTTATTGGTTTATGTACTTATTCCACCACCCTTTTTATCTTTTTAGAGAGTTCTCCTTATACTTATTAAAAAAGAATGTTGACATGAAGCAGCGTGTTCTGAAATGCCGGCCACAGCTGCGGGCATCCAGTGGTCACAGCGGCCCGGGGTCGCATCATTTTCTCTTGGGCTTGATTTAATCTCACGTTGTTTTGTTCCTCATGGTCCTAGAAGCAAGGTTGTGCGCATATGGAGGATAAATGACATGCTTGTCTATCTACACACACACACTGCAGCCGAGGTCACACAGCAGGCTATACAGTCTAGGCTTCTGTGAGTGCACTCTATGATGTTCACACAATGACAAAACATCACCTAGAATCAAATTTCTCAGGACATGTCCCATTGTTGAGCCACACATGGCTGTACTAAATGAAGCAGGAAAAATTTACAATAACTTGCCTATTGCCGTAGTTTGGAGCTAGAATGTTCCCCAAAGGCCCACATGTTCAAGGCTCCTTTGCCAACTGTGGTACTATTGGGGGATGGTGAAACATTTAAGGTGGGGGGTGGGGGCCGGGCAGTAGAAGACAGGTAGGTCTTCCAGGGATATGACCTTGAAGGAGATTTGGGGATGCTGGTCCCTTCCTATTTCTCTCTTTTGCTTTCTGATTCTCACAAGGTGAGCAGTTTCTCGGCAGAACGCTCCCACCAAGATGTTCTGCCTCAACACAGGCCCAAAAGCAATGGGCTAACCAACATGGACTGAACCCTGCACAACTGTGATCCAAAATAAATCTTTCCTTCTTTTAGGTTGATTATCTCAGGCATTTTGTCATAGTAACAAAAGCTGACCAGCACAGGATAGACAAATGGAAGTATGTTGTCTTGGGCTGTCCAGCTTTGATCTCCTTTCAAATAGCATCCGATTTCCTTTTGAGGAATTTCTCCTCCATGCCTCAGTGGGGAAAGATCCCAGGTGTGGCACTCCTCATCCGAAGCATGTGGACAAAGGTTCCTTGTCTGGGGCCTACGGCCTCAGCTCAGTCATATGGACTATCTCTCCTGTCCTCAGGTTACCTAGTCTGCCATATGGAAGTCGCTACCAGCTCCATTTTTTTCTTCTGGAAAATAACCAAATGTTATAACCACGATTTTGAGTAAGAGACTGGACACGAAGAATACATATTACGTGAGCCCATTACATACAATTCACAAATAGTAACTTTGTTACCTAGGGATACATACACAGTGGGAAGAAAAAAACAGAATTTTTTTTTTTTTAATAAGGAAATGGACTTGGCTGATGTGGCTAGAGTGTAGTCCTAGCTTCTCAGGAGGCTAAAGCAGGAGAGTCACTTGAACCTCAGATTTTGAGGCCCACCTGGGCAACATAGCAAGACCCCACCTCTTAATAAATAATGAAACTATGAGGCAGGAGGATCGCAAGTTTGAGGACAGCCTCAGCAACTTAGCCAGGCCCTGAGCAACTGAGTGTGAGACCCTGTCTCAAAATAAAAACATCAAAAACGGGCTGGAGACATAGCTCAGTGGTAGAGCACCCCTGGGTTCAATCCCCATGGCAAAAAATAATAAAATAATAATAATAAATCATTATTATTTTTTAGAAAATTTGGCCTTTATTTTACTTATTTGCTTTTTCATGGTGCTGAGGATTGAACCCAGTGCCTCACCCATGCGAGGCAAGTGCTCTACCACTGAGCCCCAGCCCCAGCCCTAATAATAATAGTGTTAAATTTAAAAGGAAATGAGGTTCATAAAAGCAAAGCAGTGGTTGGCTAGAGGAGTGAGGAGGGCGTAGGGGTGGGAAGGGGCACCAGGCTGTGGATTCAGCCTTGGCTCTCGGATACACAGGCGTTGGCTGTAGAATCGCTGTGATCGACCACAACGCTTCCCATTTGTTGACGTCCTTTTCTTCACATCTGCTGTGATGATGGTGAGGAAGAAAAGACTATGAAGTGCTGCCTACTGCCTGGTGTGGTGGTGCATGCTTGTAATCCCAGCGGCTCGGGAGGCTGAGGCAGGAGGATCGAGAGTTCAAAGCCAGCCTCAGCAACTTAACGAGACCCTAAGCAACTCAGTGAGACCCTGTCTCTAAATAAAATACAAAATAGGGCTGGGGATGTGGCTCAGTGTCTGAGTGTCCCTGAGTTCCAAAAAATAAAGAAATAAATAAAGTGCTGCCTACAGATGAGGACTCAAATGACCTTGTCGTCCTTCCCCGGCCTTTTTCTCCAGGTCCACATCCAGAACATTTGAGTTAGAAGGGACCATTCTAGCCCAGCCTCCGGTGTCCCATTTTACAGAGGAGCAAACTGAGACCCAGGAAGGCAGAGACATGTTCTCCTCTTTCTTCTCTTCCCTTAACCCTCACAGAGATGGGGCCTTGGCTGCCTCATCTCCTGGTTGCCTCCCTGCCTCGGCTGCAGGAATGTGTGGAACTAAGAGCCCACAGAGCGTCTCCTCTGCGTTGGAATCTGTTCCAACACCCTCCATCTCAGACTGAAAAAATATCTGTATTTGCAACTTCCTCCCGCCCACACTCCTTTCAGATGCTCCCAGCCTCAGGAGTAGTGGAGGGCTTCATTATTTTTTAAAGAATGCGCACACCCTCCTCAGTTCACATCAACCCTCTGAGCATCCTCTGCAAACTTCTCTGCACAGGCATAGAAAGCGGGCAGGGGAGAGCCCCGGGCCTGTGGCAGGACAACCTGAGACTCGGGCTCAGCCCCTGCAAGGAGCTCCCTTGTCTCCGCATCACCTCTGCAGATGTGGCCTTATTTCTCTCTGAATAAATTGCCTCCAGCTTGGAGCTGCCAAGAACTTACAAGCAGTCCTGCTCCAAAGGCCAGTGATTTACCAGAAATTAGCAGTGACTAAGACACACCAGCCTCCCTTTGGTCTAGGCGGAGGGGACCAAGCTTGTCCTGCAGTTTTAATTTGCCGCATTGGTCAGAGAATGGTGGACACTTCGACTTCCAGAGTCGCAGGCCTGGGTTGAGGACCCATTCCTTCCTGCCATTTGTCTGTGTCCTCTTCACCTCACCCAGACCAATGAGCGAGGTACCACTGGCTGGCCATGACATGTGTTCTTTGTCCTTCTCCATTTTCCCTCTCCCTCATCTTCCAGAACAAGAAAGAAACACTGTGGGCAGACTGAGGCCATTTTCACCACTGTGTTAGAACCTGCAAATTTTACCAAAGATGGGGAAGATCCTCCCAGTTCCTGGCCCTGAAGAGCTGGGCGGAAAGGCCCCTGGAGTGTATGGACCCATAACTTAGCCACTCAGCCCAGGTTGGGCCACCACCCTGTGAAGTGGACTCCATGCCCATGCCCTGCTCTGCAGTTTAGAGGCCTGGTCACTTTGAGCCTTGGGATAGGCATCTGCAGAATGGGTCAGCTGCACAGGGCAACAGAGAGAAGCAGGACCACGACAGAATTGCAGGGCCCAATGCAGGATACAAATGTGGAGCCCGTAGTCCAAAAAGCATTAAAAGTTTCAAGATGGTGACGACAGGGCTTTAAACCAAGTGTGGGTCCCTCTGAGGAGACTGGGAGGAGGTATTTATTCATTCAGGAATTAGCGAAGACCTACTTTGTGGCAGGTACAAGTCCTATAAGCCACCAAACGTCAAGTGCTCCCAGACCTGTAAACAGTGGGTACTCAATAAATGATGTTTTTTCTTTCAGGAAAATCTCATAGCGTGTACAGCATGTATTGTATTCCCTATTTCACATGTAAGAAAACAGACTGCTAGAAATCTACCCGAGGTTCACAGCTAATGAACCGGTAAGGGAAGGGAGGAATATGGCTCCGATACCAAGGGCCCAAGTCCTTTCCGGCTCCATAAGCAACTCCTCATTGTGCAGTGCACAACCTACACTCCTGTATGTGGCAACCTAGACTGAGAAGGAAGGGCAAAAACAGTCCAGTAATCAGGCACAAGCAGGCAGGCACGGTGAGAGGACAGTCCCAAATCTCAGCCAAAGTCTACAGGGCCTTGCTTCCCTAAAGCATGAGGACGGAAGGGTCAAAGGCCGCTTGGAAGCCTGTGGGTCACCAAGGGACGGGACATCAGTAGGCCTCAGAAGCACTTGGATACCAATCCAAGTGTCCAGGCTTCCTCAAAGGGACAAAGGCGGGCTACTTCACCAGCTGTACCTGATGGCAAAACTGACTGGAATGTTGGAAATGAGCTACCTGCCCCTGAGATTACAAACGTGGGCATCCCCTTGATAAAGCCAGTGGGTTTCTTTCCAGCTCCAAATGCAGCAGAGCCAAGATCCACTGGGCTTTCCTGCCTTCACATCACAGGCCACTCCTTCCCAGTCCTGGCTGCTAAACACGGGAGTGCAGGTTGTGTACTGCACAATGAGAATGATGAGACTTGAAGGGTGACGAGGTTGACCTGCTCCCCTAGAGCACTGGCAGACCCCATAATGGACAGCAAGGGACCAGCGACTCCGCCCCACCCTGGAACTCCAGAGCTGGCGGCTCCCCAGAGTTCTCCTTCTACCGGGTCAGCAGGTACAGCCTGCTGGGACAGGTACAGCCTCCGAGTCACACCCCCGGGCCTGGCCCCTCCTGCCCATGCGCCCTTGTGACTCCTGGCTGTGTCTGATCCCTCGTCTATCCATGGAGATAACAACAAGTAACTCGATTTGTGTTATCCTGGCTCACTGTGAGCAGAACCGTGCTCCCCCGAGTTCCCGAGCTGAGGTGCTAGCGTGCAGTTCCTTGAATATGATCGTACATGGTGGTGGGGTCTTGAACTAGGGGAATGCCTTAAAATGAGGTCGGTGGGGTGGCCCCCACCTACTGGTCACCTTCTAAAGATCCCCCCCCAGTGCAGCCATGATGGAGTCAAAATTGAACTCTGGGGACATATTCAAACTCAGGGGGGTGGTTTGGAGCTCTGGTGGTCTCCCTTCTGCGGTTTGAACTGAGTTGAACACGGTGAGTAATCATGGTGGAATCAACCCTGCTGGAAGGCGTGGGAGTTGGGATCGTTGCATTTAGAGAGGACTTACTTGTTTATTTCAAGTAAATACAGGATTATTCAAGTGGCCACCTTCACTGAGTGCTGTGTCCCAGGCCTTTTATGTCACCTAATGTGATTCTCAACACAACCTCCTGAGGAAGGACTTCTTATGCAAATGGTATAGGCAAGGAAATGGGCTCAGAGAAGTTCAGAACCTGCCCAAGATCACACAGCCATCTTGCTCTCCCAAGAGTTGGTCTTGAACAAGACAAAGTGCCATGCAGGCCCCTACGGAGGTCTCAGTGTCCCCCTTTGTAACGTGCAGGGCTCGTGGCCCCCACTGCTCAGGTTTATCATGAGGTCTGACTGAGGCAATGCGAGTGGCGGCTCAGAGCGGCTGCCCAATGGATGTGAGGCCTTCTGGTCGTGACCTCTCCCCTAGAAAAGCTGCACCTGACCCAGAACACAAGCTCCACCCGCCATGCACAAGAACCCTTTGCTGATGCTGAGATCCGGGTCTCTGGCCTTTAATGCCAGCTCAGTCTGCAGGTGGGAAGGCCATAGAGAGGAGCATCACATCACAAGGGGGACACACAAGGACACGCTGCTGGTATTTCTCAGAATGAAGCAACTGGAATGACAAGCCACGCCCCCACCCCACCCCATCTCACCTTCCGTCCCCCTTGTGGTGACCACGAATGAGAAAGCAGGACATTTTCCCCCTCCCAAGCAGGGGCCTGGGGTTCTAGCATCTCTGAAATGGAAGCCACCTGGAGATCACCCACAACCTCCAGCCCACCGTACAGGTGCAGAATCAGGTCCAGCCAGGGCCAGGGCCAGACCCAAGGTCACTTGCTGGGGAACAGGCAGGCCCAGGACTACCGGGTGTTCATCTTAAGAAGACTGTGCTAGGGCTGGGGATGTAGCTCAGTTGGTAGAGTGCCTGCCTCACAAGCACGAGGCCCTGGGTTCAATCCCCAGCACCACCACCAAAAAAAAAAAGGTGTGTGCTGTGCTCTCCTGAGCCTCCTGAGCCTCCGTGGGCTTCTTGACATGATCACCTTCTTGCAGCAGGTGCCAGACCGTGACCCCACTGTCCCCTGGACTTAGCCTTCAGCTCAAAGGGCTGTGCCTGTGGAGGTGAGCTGGCAGGTTCTCCTACCTGAACGACCAGTCTGCTCTGCAGCCTTGCTCAGAATTCACTCCTGGAAAGTAACAATGGTTGGCCCATCAGGGGCGTGGACCTGTGTCTGCCACACGTGTCACTAGCCAGACTGCGAGCTTCCCAAGAGCTGGGCTTGGCAGCCACTTCATCTGGAGCAGCTGTTCAGCTCCCAAAGCCGCAGTGTCCTGGGTCCTTCGTAGGGATGTTGGGAGAAGGCCATGAGAGGGTGTGTGTGAAGTGCAGAGCAGGATTCCTGGGTCCCCGCGATGCTTGACAGATGTCAGTCATCCATTATGTCACGATTTCCCCATCGTTTTTGTTGGTGCCTCGTGATCATACATCATGGTGGGATCCATTGTTCATACGTGCACTCGACCCGATAGAATTGGGTCAGTATCGGTTCCCAGTATCTCCTCTTCCCCTTCCCTCCTCCCTCGCGGGGCCCTCCCCTACTGTGTGCACCTCCCTTTGATTTTCATGAGATCCCCCACCTTTCCTTTTCTTTGTCCTCTCTAGCTACCACATGTGAGAGGAAACACACGACCCTTGACCTTTGAGTTTGCTTATTTAGCTTAAATAATGGTCTTAAGTCCCATCCATTTTCCTGCAGATAACTTTTTCATTTTTTATTATGGCTGAGTAAAAACCCCATTTCAGGGCTGGAATCGTGGCTCAGTGGTAGAGCACTTGCCTGGAATGTGTGAGACCCTGGGTTTAATTCTCAGCACCGCATATAAATTAATTAATTAACTAATTAATTAATTAATTAAAACGATGCATTGACAACTAAGAAATATTTTTTTAAAAACCCATTACACACACACACACACACACACCACGTTTTCTCTATCCATTCATCCATTGATGGACACCTAGGCAGGTTCCATAGTTTGGCTCTTGTGAATTGTGCTGCTGGAAACATGGGTATGCGGGTAATTAATGCGGGTAATTACTGTGGCAATTTGACTTTAATTCTTCAGGGTAAATACTGAGGAGTGGCATAGCCGGGTCATATGGTGGTCCCAGGTCTAGTCTTTTGAGGAATCTCCACACTGATTTCTGCAGTGGTTGTACTAATTTATAATCCTACCAACAGCATAAAACTGATCCTTTTTCTCTACATCCTCTTCAGCATTTATTATTGTTTGTGTTCTTTTTGAACTAAATGAGATAAAAATCTCAGACTAATTTTGATTTGCATTTCTTTAATTATTTAAGATGTTGAACATTTTCCATATATTTGTTGGTCAATTATATTTCTTCTTTTGAGAAGTGTCTGTTTAGTTCATTTGACCATTTATTAATTGGGTTATTTGGTGCAAAGTTTCTTGAGTTCTTTGTGTATTGTGGATATTACTCCTCTGTCAGAACAGTAGCTAGCAAAGACTTTCTTCCATTGTATAGGTCCTCTGTTCACATTCTTAATTGTTTTCTTTACTGTGTCCAAGTTTGTTTTTGTTACTGGGCATTAAACCCAAGGGTGCTTAACCACTGAGCCACATCCCCAACCCTTTTTTATTTTTATTTTGAGACAGGGCCTTGCTAAGTTATTCAGGGCCTTGCTAAATTGCCGAGGCTTGCTTTCAACTCATAATCCTCCTGCCTCAGCCTCCTGAGCCACTGGAATTACAGGTGTATATCACTGTATCCTGCTTGAAGCTTTTTAATTTGATGCCATCCCATTTATTAAGTCTTGGCATTATTTCCTGAGCTTTGGGAGTCCTCATGAGGAAGTTGTTGCCTGTGCCTATATGTTGGAGTGCTCACCCTACATTTTCTTCTAGGAGTTGCGTACTTTCTGATCTAATTCCTAGGTCTTTGGTCCATTTTGAGTCGGTTTTTTGTGCAGGGTGAGAGATAAGGGTCTAGTTTCCTTTTTCTACACGTGGGTAACCAGTTTTCCCAGCACCATTTGTTTAAAAGGCTGTCTTTTCTCCAATGTATGTTTTTGGCACCTTTGTCAAGGACCAGGAGACTGTAGATGTGTGGGTTTGTCTCTGGGTCTTCTGTCCTGTTCCATTGATCTATGGGTCCGTCTTTATGCCAGCACCATGCTATAGCTCTATCGTATCATTTGAAGTCAGATATTGTGATGCCTGACTAAGCATTTTATTTTGCTTAGAATTCTTTTTGGCTATTCTGTGTCTTTTATTCTTCCAAATGAATATAAGACTTTTTTCTAGTTCTGTAAAAAATATCATTTGTATTTTGAAGGGTATTGCATTAAATCTGTATATTATTTTGGGTAACATGGGCCATTTAACTATTGGCCATTTGGGGCCATTTTAACTATTAATTCTGCCCATCCACGAACAAGGGAGATCATTCCATAATCTTTAATTTCTTTCTTCAATGTTTTATAGTTTTCATCAAAAAGGTCTTTTACTTCCTTGCTTAGATTTATTCCTAGTTTTTTGGGGGTTTTTTGTTTGTTTGTTTTTCTTTGTTTTGTTTGTTTGTTGAGACTATTGTGAAAGGGATTGTTTTCCTGATTTATCTCTCAGCAGATTCATTATTGGTGTATAGGAAAGCTATTGATTTATGTTAATTTTGTACCTGATACTTGACTGAATTCGTTCATTAACTCCAGCAGACTTCTGATGGAGATTTTTGGATCTTCCAGGTATAAGATCATATCATCTGCAAACAGGGTTGTTTGACTTCTTCCTTCCTACTTTTATCCCTTTTATTTCCTTCTCTTGACTAATTGCTCTGGCTAGAGTTTCTAGCACTGTATTGAATAGCAGTGGTGAGAGTGGACATCATTGTCTTGTTCTGGATTTTAAAGGAATGCTTTCAGTTTCCCCCAATCACTACGATGTTGGCTTTGGGTTTGTTGAACATAGTCCTTATGATGTTGAGGTAGGTTGTTTCCTAGTTTCTTCATTGTTTTTATTATGAATGGGTGCTGAATTTTGTTGAAGGCTTTCTCTGCATCTGTTGAGATGACAATGTGATTTTTGTCCTTAATTCCATTTATATGATGAATCACATCTATTGATTTTCATGTGTTCAACAGTCATTGTATCCCTTGAGAAAACCAACTTGGTCCTGATGTACAATTTTCTTAATATGTTGTTGAATGTGATTTGCTAACATTTTACTAGATATCCTTGTATCCAAATTTATCAGGGATATTGGTCTGTAGTGTTCTTTCCTCAATGGGTCCTTATCTGGTTTTGGTATGAGGGTGATACTGGCTTCACAGAATGAATTTGGAAGTGCCCCATCCCTTTCTATTTCATGGAATCATTGAGAAAGCATTGCCATTAATTCTTTAACTATCTAGTAGAATTCAGCTGAGAATCTATCCAATCCTGGGATTATTTTTTGGTGTTGTTGAAAGGCTTTTCAATACTGTTTCTAGTCTCATTGCTAGTTATTGGTCTGTTTGAGTTTTCTATGCCCTCTTGATTCAATTTTGGCAGGTTGTATGCATCTAGAAATGTATCCATTTCCTCTAGGTTTTCCATTTATTAGAGTATAAGTTTTCAAAATAGTTCCTAATGATCCACTGGATTTCTGTGATGTCTCTGATGATTTTGGTGATCTCTCCTTTTTCATCTCTTATTTTATTAATTATGTTACTGATTTTTGTTATTGTTTGTACCCTCAGCATTTGACATAGTGCCTGGCCAAAAACATACAAAGGGCTGGGGATATAGCTCAGTTGGTAAAGTGCTTACCTTGCAAGCACAAGGCCCTGGGTTCAATCCCCAGCACCACACACACAAAAAAAATACAAAAATTGCATATTAAAATATATAATATGGGACTGGGGTTGTGGCTCAGTGGTAGAGCACTTGCTTAGCATGTGTGAAGTACTAGGTTTGACTCTCAGGATCACATATAAATAAATGAATAAAAACGAAGGTCTATCAACATCTAAAATATTTTTAAAAAATTAAAAATAAAAATACATATAGTATATTTATATAACACATATAAATATATATAGTACACATAAATATATATGTCCTACAGAACTTCTGCTAAGTACTTGCATCAGTCAGTTATTGCCACAATATGCTGTATAACAAACCACCCCAAAACTCAGTATTAAAAGACTCATCATTTATTCTCATTCAAGGGTCTGTAGTCAACAGAGGCAAGTCTCTTCTCCCCAGGTGTTCACTCTGGGGCCCACAATAAAGGGCCTACAGGAAAATGGCCCTCATGGAGATGGCAGCAGTACAAAGAAGTGAAAACACAGTATCTGGTGGCCTAGGCTGAGAACTGACTCCCTGTCATTTCTGTGCACTTGGCACCGATCAAAGCAAGTCATATGGTCAGCTTTACTGTCAGTGGGGTAGGGAAACCTCCTCTGTCTTAATGAGCCTATGGCAAGAGTGCAGGTGTGTAATGCAAACACGGGAGAGTGAAGAATCACTGCCACTAGTCCCAGCTGCCCAGGTGCCCACCCACCAAGCCAGTCTCGCAAGTAGGTGACTAAGCATACATCGCTTCCTTTCTGCTTTCTTCCGATCTATAGCACCGTTACCAGGAGTCTGCATCCCTACCAGGATCTTGGAGGGGGAGGGAAACTCAAACATAAAATGAAATACATTTCGAAGCATTTTGCAAGTATAAAACATAAAGTGTAAATAAACACACAGCAATTCCTCCCGTTTTGCCCTCTGCAGCTAGGGATGTTTGCACAAACCCTTCCTAATGGGGTGTTTAATTTCAAGCAGTTGAAAATTGAGCTGACAATGTGTTGTTTACCAGCAAATTCCAGGATCTGGGAGTGAGAAGAAAGCACAGTTCAAGCCCATGGATTATATTCCCAGTTAGGATGGAGTCCCTGTTTTATTCTTACGAAACCCCTCCTATCGGCAAAGCCCCCCAGACTGTGCTTCTCCCGGATATCAGGCCCCATGGGATGGGAGAGGAGGTGATGATCAGAGGAGGGGAGGTACTTGGGGACATTGCTGGTGATATGGGAACTTCTGAGGCTCCAGGAGTCTTTAGGGCTTCTCTCTGTGGGACATCCTCCATCCTCAGAGCGTGGTCCTCTCCCTAGGGACACTGAGGGTGCTGGAAGGAAGGGCAGAGGAAGCAGAGATGTCAGGGCAGGAAGGTTCAAGGAGGTCTTTATTTGCTCCTTGCAGCGGCAGGGACTGTTTACCTCCAAGCCTGTGTTTTTCAAGGAAATGGAGACCAGCAGAGGAAGAACGCCCTTGTGAACCATTTCCAT
The DNA here is from genome assembly GCA_020662805.1 of Glaucomys volans. NCBI lineage: Eukaryota > Metazoa > Chordata > Mammalia > Rodentia > Sciuridae > Glaucomys > Glaucomys volans. Next base: position 967,974 of record JAJEJO010000440.1, on the reverse strand, counting down.
GAATTTATGTTGTTCATCTGGAGAGCACAACCCCTCCAAGAGGCTTCAGGGATTTGACATGGTCAGGACAAGGCTGGCCTGCCTCTGGCTGCCTACGTCCACAGTCACCTCGTAACTGACCTGCCAGATCCCCAATGGGAAAACACCAGCCAGGCCAGGAGGTGACAGGTACCCCCCTGCGCTCTGCAGGACCAAGAAGGGGTGCACACACATACCATTCGGTTCATCTCTCATCAGAGGAATGGAAAAGGAACACAGTGGGTGGAATCAGAAGACCTGGGTTTGACATTCCAGGTCAGCCAGTGCAGAGCCACGTGACCCTGGACTAGTCACAGAACAGCTCCCAACCTCCAGGTCCTGTTCTTACAGTGGGATTAAAACCTTGTATCTCACAGGAGGACAGTCGTGGGGACCAAATGAGAAGATGAGGATAAAAGGTTCATTTCATGTCTTTTCTGAACATGACAGGTTGAGGACAAGGGACTATAATGGTTCCCTAGAATAGGAATAGGTGTTAGGAAGCCAAGGGATAATAATTGGGGTTCATGGACCATCTGGAGAGCTGGGCAGGAAGATGAATAAATATTTAGGTAAGTAGCACTTAGTGCTAAGTGGTACAGTTGTCCTTCAGTACCTGTGGGCAATTGGTTCCAGGACCCCCTTTGGATATCAAAGTCCAAAGATGTTCAAGTCCTTTATGCAAAATGTGCATATTTGCATATTATCTATGCACAATCTCCCCAAAGCTTTATACAACCTCCAGATTACTTATAAATACCTCATGCAATGGGAATCCTATACTCTATTGTGTAGGAAATAACGACAACAAATAAAAGCCTGGCATGATTGTACAGGGGCAATTGCTTTTTAAATCTGAGGATGGTTGAATCTGTGGGAGGGGACCCGAGGGGAAGAGGGAAGTCTCTGCAGAACTCCATGTCACCTGTGCTCACTGGTTTTCTTGCCTATCCTTTAACCACTCTCTCCATCAGTTTTCTCCTGGAATTGGGGGTGACATTAAATCCTAGACAAGTCATGTGACTGCAGCTACAAACTTATCCTACCAGCAGTGGACAGTGACAGCAGGGGGCCAGCAGGGTAGTATGCCTGGTGTTAGTGTGACACATGGGGAGGCCAGAGCTAGACTCCCAGGAGAGGACCCGGCATGAGGCAGAGGCTCAATGGCCTCCAGGAAACAGGAAGTGCGCTCAGCCCCCGCCCCCCACGGTCACCCACTGCATCCCCATATCCAATAATGGGACGTCTTATTTCTGGTCCATATCTCAGGCCTTGCAGACAGACAGGACAACAGGACAGGGTGGGGCAGAGACAAGCTCCAGCCTCCCCAGGGCCCCTCCTCCAGCCTCACATCTCTTCATTTAATCCAGCAAAAAGCTTTTACTTTTTTTTTTTTTTCCTTAATCTGCAGTGGCACAGAGGATTTGGATCTTTTGCATTTCAAATGTTTATTCACATTTTAATTTAAACCAGGAAAAACGAATTCTGAGCACTCCCCAAGCGGCACCCCTAGAATCCTGAATCCCTTTCTCATCCCTGCCAATGTTTCATCAGACTAATGGGGTACAATGGGGTTTGCATGTGTGTGTTTTAAGAGAATAAAACAAACAAGAGGGTTTTTGAGGTATTAAACTGTTGTTTTAGTCTTTTAAATTTTGGAGGGTTTCCATGGTAACTAGTAAATTGGCTTCTTCCTTCTCTCCAGTTTTCTGGAGGAGCTGAGGCAGCTCTTGTAGCTTCTCAAGTACATTTGGATCAAAGTCCCATAGTTCAGGAGTGGGAAGCGGGTAATCGGCAGCCCTGGGGGGTGATGAACTTGCCCTGAGATTCCACTCCCCACTGGGGGGAAGCTGAGCCCCCTGTTCACCCCACTCACTTTCCACATCTCCCCAAGGCTCAGGACAACCCCACCAGGCTGCAAGGGGTCCTCCTGCCTGCTGGAAGCAGGAGGCACATGGCTGATGCGGAACTGGAGACCTCCCTGCCTCCACCTGCCGCTGTGACTTCTGGGGTGCCTCTCACTTGCTGTTTTCCCAGCTGAGTCCCCAGAGTCCCAGGTAGGGAACTCTGTCTCAGGCAGTGAGTCTACCTTAGGTGTGTCGGCTCAGAGGGCACGCTCACACAGGGGCATCAGTGCACCCCAGGACTCAACAAGTACCAGCCTCTGGCCTGCAGGGTCAAAGGGCAGGCCTGGATCAGAGCTGCAGGAAGGGCTGTCCCACCAAGGCTGCAGCCCTCTGCAAGGGACCCAGCTACTGCCAGTTCATGGCCCAGAAGTGACAGCCTTATTCTGCTCTTCCCTCTATCATCCATGCGTCTAGCCCCACCCACTGAAGCCAGCAGGCAGGGGAGCCCATGGAAACCCCAAGACAGGGCAGGCTTCCGGCACTGCACAGGGCAGAAAAGAGCCCAGAATGAGTTGGGGTGGTGATTGGAGAACAACCGGCCCAGCACCTCCTGGGCTCCCTGCTGCCCACTGGAGTGAGGGCACCTTCTTATACACCTGCCCCCCACCCACCCCGGCCTTGGCCTCCAGGAAGGCCTTAGCCTGGTGTGCTGGGATGCAGGTGCAGAGGGTGGAAAATAAAAGCAGGAGGTCCAGGCCCTGCAAATCGTCCAGGAGCCCATGCCCAGATCAGTCACCACACAGCCAATGCCATGAAGCCACTGGACAAGCACCGGCTGGTGGACAACGCTGGAGTCTAGGGCCGTTTGCACCTAGTGTCAGGAGTGAGCCCAAGAACCTGGAGAAGGAGTAGCAGGCAGTGTTTTCAGGAATGAATTTGGGTTCAAAATAAAGATCACCTATTAAAAGGTCTAAGCAGCCATCAGCAGGAAAGATGCCTCCACAGCCTCCACAGCCCTGGGAGGCCACTTCTGGGCATGAGCAGGGACCACAGACATGGAGAAGGAGCACCTGGAGTCTGTAGAGGGCAGCATTCAAGGTGAGGGAAGGGTGTGTGTGATTCTGAGAGCAGCAGCAGGGAACATGTGACGGGCCCAGGCGGGGACAGAGGGCAAGAGGGAGGCCAGGCCTGCACAGGTAGGTCCTCCAGGGGGACAATGAGAAGGGAGCCACTGGAGGACAGAGTCAGTGTTTCCCTGAGGGTGGGCAGAGCAGTGGGGTGGGAGGTGAGTGTTCTGTCTGCCCTCCAGAACAAGCCTTTAAAAGCCACAATCCCAAAGAGGGAGAAGGGTTGGGCAGCAAGTGGCAAGCCTGGAATCCTTGGCCTTGGCATCAGAGCGGAGAGCCCCAAGTCTTTCAGGACACCTCCAGGCATCCTGGGTGCAAAGGCTCGGTCCCTCTGCCCTCTGTGCACCTCCTCTCACTGCTTCGTCCCCACTGCTGCGACTATACTGAATCTCCAAAATTGTCACTGCCTGCTATATGCTCCTGGGGGATTCTGCTAAATGAAAGTGATCATCGTGGATCCGTTGGTCCCAGGGTCAGGGACCCCTGGGCAGTCAATTTTGCCAGGATCTGGAGGCCACCATGCTCTTTGTGAGCCTCATCTGGGGACAAGTGCCATGGAGACTAAGCAATTGATGCCACAGGTCTACAGAGCAGGTGTTAAATGATGTTCAAGTCAATGGGGTGACCCTGGGGGCTCTTTTCTCCCCCACAGTGGTCACAGTCCAGGGGCACACACGTCCCCAGCTACCTGTCATTGGGTTCAGACAGGACATCCAGCCACAACTCTGCAGGGCAAGACTTACCCAGGTGTTCATCCCCAGAAACAGAGACTGGCTCCAAGGACAAGACAGTCACCTTGGGCCTAGGAGGACCAGTATGTTGGCAGTGAACTCTGGATTTAAAGAGTTGACATCTCCAGGGCAGGGGTTGTCATTGGCCTTTGTGACCAGCATCTTGGGTAATGGCAGGGGACTCTGCAGGCAGAAGGTGCAGCTGGAGCAGAGCCCAGCAAGGGGTCTGGCAGAGTAAGTTTTGGGGACAGTGAGTGGAGCTGTGGCGTTGACAGGCAGGACCAAGCAGAACTTTCCAATGAATGAATGAATGGATTAACAAACTGACCACATGACCTGCCCAAGGGATGCAGCCGCTCCCTAAGTGGTCATGGAGGGTGTTCACCAGCAGCACTTCCTGTGAGGTGTCCTGAGCCTGTGGATTTTTACCTGGGCTAGAGACCTCCCAGCCCCAGGAGAGGGAGGTTAAGTGTATCCTGCAGGCATCAGCTGGTCAGGTGAACCCACTCCACACCTGACCCCAGGAGCCTGGGCCACATGGTGGGTCTGTTCGGAAGGGAGCTGAGAGGCAGGCCTCCAGAATGGCCATGGACGCCATGAGGAGAAATCATGGCCAACTGGGCCATTTCATCCAGGAGGCACCACCAAGGAGGTGATCAGAATGCCAAGTGGGGAGTGGCTGTGGCTTGCCAGGAACAGAGGCTCCTGCCAGGGCTTCAGGGGCCTGAACTGTGCCCTGGTCTCAGCACCTTCCCCATGTGTAACTTTGGTTGCTTCTCTCCTGTTTGGGGTCCTGCTGTTGACCTAGCTCATTCCCCTTGAAGCAACTTCCTGGTTGTGAAGGAGAAGCCCTCGGGCCTCAGCCCACCTCTTCCCAAGGAGGACTCTGGTGAAGCTGTGTGGTGGGATTCCTCCTTGAGAGCATGGTGGATGGGCGAGGCTGCCTGCTGCTCCCGGAGCCTCCGGAGCAGGTGAGGGCTCGGGATGTGAGTGGGTTTTTCCCTGAAGCCTTTCAGGCCAGTCGAGGGAAATAACAGCAAGCTGGCAGCTGGCCACAGGGTCAGCCCAGCACTGACCCCATTCGAGGAAAAAGTTGGCCAGGAAGTCTGGTGGGGCAGGATGCATGTGTGTGCACACATACGGGTGGGTGAGAGCCCTTGCATGTCCCTGCACATGAAGTGTTTCCAAGTGCACGAGATTGGGATTCATCTGACATACACATAACCCTGACAGCCTTAGAATATTCTAAAACTTCCTTATCTGCTGGTAAAAATCCATTGGCCCAGCACCCCCTGAATGCCCCATCCCTGCTGTCCCAGACCTTCCAGGGCCACAGGACCTCCCCATGGGCTTCCTAACAAAGGGTTAACTTCCAGACCTGCTCCAGCAAAGCCAGATGGTCTTCTGGCTGGAGGAAGGGAATGGGTCCCACCTGTAGTCAAACATTCTCATGATTGTCCTGCCTATGTGCACACGACCCCAAAGACCTTTGAGTTCACATGGGTCAGTTTGGCTACAGACACTGGCCCTTATCTCTCCTTATTTAGAGGAAGGAAGCTGAAGAATGAGGTCAGGAGAACCCAGTGACCCACTCAGCTTGACTCAGGGACCCAGCTGGGGAAACTGGCTCAGAGATGTTTCAACCCACCCAAATCACTCAGCCAGAAAATAGAAGAGCCAAGATTGGAACCCAGGGGATCTGGGGTCCACTAGGCATAGAGTTTTTGTGCTCCAAGCAGGTGTAGAACCAGAAGGAGCAGCTTTATTTGGGCCAAACTTTCTTGCATCCAGGGGAGTCTCCTGACACATCCATCTGTCCAGCAGGTGAAGTTCTGGGAACCCAAGAGACAGAATCAGGACTCACACCAAGTATCCTGAGGTCGCTCCTGAGGCACCGCTCTTGGCAGTACCCCAAAGACAGCGAAGTGGGCGAGGAGATCCTGGGGCACAGGCTGGTGTGTTTTCCTCACTTGTGATAGGTGGCATCACATTTGCTGGGCCAGCATTTTCTTAGGTCACTGAGAGACCTGCTAAAATATGTGGCACTGACTAAAACAAGGGAGACCAAAAGGCGGGAGTGACCACCTGATGTGTGGATAGACAAAAGGTGGTCTGGCCCTACAGTGGAATATATTCAGCAAGGAACAGGAACAAGGTGCAGAGACGTGCCACTACATGGATGAACCTCAAAAACATGCTCACTGAAGGAAGCCGGACATAAAACACATCCCGTGCAATCCCATGGGTATGAAATATTCAGAGTAGGCGGATCCTTACAGACAGAGGCAGGTTGGTGGTTGCCAGGGCCTGGGAAGGAAGGGAATCAAGAGTGACTGCTAACAAGTACAGGTGTTCTTCTGAGTGATGAAAATGTTGGAACCTTGATAGAGCCGGTGGTCACACCACATTGTGACCAAACTAAACAGCTGGTGAAGTGCACACTTTTAAATGACTAATTTTTGCTATGTGAATTTCACCAAAATTTAAAAACAAATAAGGGTGCAGACCAGCAAGTTGTATAGCTTTTTTTGCTAAAAAGGCTGTAATGTATTAAAACTTGTTTTATGTTCTATGTGCTGGTGAACGCAACTGAACAACGGAAGGATGTTTTTTTCAGTAGTGCTTCATTTGTCACTCCTATCACTTCAAAAAAACAGATGACCCTATATGTTAGTGTCTTAAAACAACCACAATTTAATTTTATCTCATGATTTTATTCATGAGGAATTCAGGTGATTCAGGCAGGGTTCAGTTGGCCAGATCTTCTGCTCCATTCAAGGTCACCTGAAGATACTCAGTGGTATTCGGCTGGCAAATGACCTGGTCTAGGGGATCCAAGATGGCCTCACTCACGTGCCTGATGCCTTGGAGGAGATGTCAAGAAGGCTGGACCCAGCTGAGACTGTCCACTGCAGCATCCACACATGGTCTTTCCAGCGTAGATCTGTCAAGGCTTCCAGAAAGTTTTATGAGCAGCAGTAGAAAAGACTAGCTTCTTCAGACCTGGTCCCATGATGGTCACTTCAACTGTATTCCATTGGTCAGTTCTATGGCCACTCAGATTCAGGGGAATAGGACAAAGACCCTGCCACTCAGTTTTACAGTCATCCACCATGAGTATGTCTATCTTTAACCATCGATTCCATTCCTTGAATAGTTTGTTCTAAATTTTCTATTTCTTCTTGGGTCAATTTTCTAGAGAGTTGTCCATTTTTATCTGTTTTCATGTTTCCTGGTGTCAACATTTTATAGTGTGCCTTAAGAAGTGTTTCTGGCTCACTTACGATTATGTCACCCCCAGCCCTTTTCATTTTTTACCTTGAGACAAGGTCTCATCAAGTTGCCCTGCCTAGCCTTGAACTTGGGATCCTTCTGTCTTGGCCTCCCAAGTAGCTGGGATTCCAGGTGCTACAGGCTGCCCCCAGCCCCCTTTTGATTCTTAACGTTGTTTTGATCAGCACTGCCCGAGGTTGGCCTAACAATGTCTTTCATTTTAATTCAAAACACTGCAAATTAGACTTTACTACAAAGTTCTAATTAAGCAATATGTAAATGGTATGACAATGGTGCAATAATAAGGCAGAAATCAATAAAACAAATGAGAAAACACGATGTGCTTCATAAGCAACTTCAGGATGACATTATCTTTCTGTAGTGTTCTCTCTGCTTCCTTGACTTAAAAAAAAAATTGTGCTAGGACACACATAAAATTTACCATCTTGATCATCTTTAAGTGTACAGCTCAACGGCACCAAGTATATCATCCATCAATGCGACAAGATGGTCAAAGCCTCCAGAAGTTGTTCCACCTTGCAAAACTGAAACTGTGTACCTATTAGTCAATAATCCTCCGTGGCCCCTCTGTGACAACCACCCATTCTCCTTTCTGTGTCTGTGAATTTGACAGCTTCAGGTGCTTCCTGGAGGTGGAATCATATAGTGCTTGTCTCTTCGTAACTGTCGTCTTTCACTTGGCATAACGTCTCCCAGATTCATCCAGATTCATCCATGTTGTAGCACATGTCAGACTTCTTTTTTTTCCTTTTAAAGACAAAATAATATTCTGTTGTACACACCATGTTTTCTTTATCCTCCCATCCATCAAGGGGCATTGGGTTGCTTTCACCTTTGCCTATTTTGAATAACGTTGTTGTGAACCTGGGTACACAAATATCACTTTGAAAAAGTTCTGCTTTCAATGCTTTTTAGGTATAGAATCTCTCTTTTTTTTTTTTGTCCAGAAATGGAATTGCTAAGTCATGTAGCAATTCTATTTTTAATTTTATAACAAAATGGCGTACTGTTTCTAATAGTCTTTTCAGAGTCAACCTTTCATCTTTGTTGATTGAAATACAAGTATTTTTTCGTTGTGCTTCATTAATTTCTGTGGTTATCCTCAATACGTCCCTTCTGCTTTCATTGGGCTCATTCTGTTCTTTTTATAGCTTAAGTTGGATGTTTAGCTTACTTATTTTTAGACTTTTTTTTTTCTTTCCCATGATAAGAATTTTAAGGTTATAAATTTCTAAGTACTACTTAAGCCATATCCAAGTTTGGTTTATTTTATTTTATTTTTTTGCCTTTTTTTTTTTTTTTTTTTTTGTACTGGGGATTGAACCCAGGGGTGCTCTATCACCAGCCCTATTTTTAGTTTGTGTTTTGAGACATAGCCTCACTAAGTTGCTGAAGTTGACCCTGAATTTGCGATCCTCCTCCCTCAACCTCCTGAGTCTGGCATTACAGGCGTGCATCACCACGCCCAGCTCTAGTTTTGAAAAGTAGAATTTTTTTCATTTGGTCCAGAGCCCCTTCTTGATTTTCATAATTTCTTCGTAGATCCATGTGCTGTTAAAAGTGGACCTTAAAAATATCTATTTGCTTTAAAATTTAAAACTGTATTTTTGGAATTATTTTCTATCCATTTTTTGTTGTCAAATAATATCATTATTATGATAGAGTTTTAAAAAATATATTGAGATTTATTATGATTTAATATTTAGTCAACCTTGATTCTCAAATATTAGTATTTATTCATGTATTTACATAAGTACATTAATTATCAATTTATATAAGTATATATTATAACCTTAGCTATTAATTTGTGGTTAGTAATATTGATTAATATTTAAAATATCTTTAATGTGACTTCTCTAATTGCTGAATGTAATCTTCTACATGCATATAAGATGAAACTTGCTAATTGTGTGATTCAAGACTTCAATTGTCTGCTTTTTTCAATTACTTAGAGAAATACTTTAAAATCTCTATGATGATTTGCTATTTTTGTATCCTTGTCAATTCCTGTTTTATACATTTTTATGCTATGTTGGCATCAGTCCTTAGGTATTTCAGTTGGTTTCTGCTATCTGTTGGCATGCTGTTATTTGATTGGCGGTTGTATTTAATAATGTTGTTTCTACCAAAAACCTGGAAAAGCTCCTCAAAAGGTGAAGACTGCCTTCTGAGATTTTGCAACCCTCTAATTCAGAGCACTGAAAATTGGAGACCTCTAACCTAAGAGCAAATCATGAGAATACAACCTTCTTGCTCTCCCCCTCCTTTAGTCAGCAGTCTCTCCCAATAGGAAGCTAACAGCACAAGAAGTACATTGGGAATCGCTGCCTGGTGCCAGGTGGGAGGGAGACAGCCGGGCAGTCATTTGCAAGGCTGAGCTAAAGGATTTACCCTGTTTGGACAGCTGCATCCAGACTTTGAGTTCTTTCCAGAACCCTTAAAAGCGGAAGAGCTAAAAATCTAGCTAACCATTGTGGCCTTGCCCACCTCTGGGGTTAGGGGCTGTGTCTTTCACCTGAGTTGGAATCAGAAGGTCTTGGCAGCGGAGGACTGCTGCATCAGTCATTGCTAACTGCTGAAGAGCAAGACTTTGGCAGGGAAGAGGGGAGACGTGACCGGATGGCTTCACTTCCCACAGTGTTAGAAGTTTGGCTGAGTCCAGCCCAGAGAGGAGGTGCCTGACTGGAGGCAGTGAGTGTCCCTCAAGAGTTGGGCACATTCTGGTAGAGCCACAAGGCACTAGAAGAGAAGGAACTGGAGATAGGTCTCTGTCCAGGGATAGAAGGTAGAGGAATGTTCACAAAGAGTGAGAGAGGTCCAACCACTGACTTCTGGTCAACCATTGGTCAGGAATGGAGCTTCCATCGTTCTCCAGAGTATACATGCCCCAAGTGCTCTAGGCGCTGCCTGGTGGACATGCCAAGGAAACACACCAGAAGCTCTGAGGCCTGGCCCGTGGGGGCCATAACCTCTAGAGAGCAAGCACCAGAAGACTGGACTCAGGTGACCATCGTTATGCTTCCTGAGGGGTAAGAAGTGGGTGCTTCAACAGAGTGTGCTTTCAACAAGGAAAGGTAGTAGCAATTCCCAAGAACCAACTTGAGCTGGGTCAAACAATCCATAGTGACTGTCAACCTGGCTGGTCTTCTGCAGTAACAGAGTCCACGTTGTATGGAACGAGCAGGCACCTCACATGTGCTAGCCACTATGCTAGAAGATTCCATCACCCCACTCACTCTTATGGCCACCTTGAGAGGAAGGTGTTTTCCCACTTTGTGGACACTGAAGTGCAGAATTGGCACCTGCCAAGAGCCATGGCTCTTAGGAAGGCAGGATTTGAACACAGATCTGTTTGAATACAGAAAGTAGACTAGTACTCATCGGGGTGTTGGAGGGAAAGGGAATGGGGAGTGACTGCCCATGAGTGCAGGGTCTCTTTTGGGAATGATGAAAATGTCCTACAATTAGAGACGGGATAGAGGTCAGTGGGAGAGCACTTGCCTAGCATGTGCAAGATTCTGGGTTCCATCCCCAGCCCTGCAAGAAAATGTCCTAAAATTAGTGGTAATGGTTGTGAATATGCTAAAAGGGTACGTTTTATGGTCTCAAGGAAAAAGAGACATAAGGAGTAAAAAAATTGCAATACATATGTCTATATGATATATAATTATGTATACCAAAGAGTGTTATGCTTCATTTAAAAAAAAACTATAAAGACCCAAATGTTTTAAATTGTATCTTTGTATCCATATGATGAGGAAAAAAAATCATGAAAGGCAATAAAAAATGACTATAGAGTTTGTAAGGTAGTGGGTGATTTGATATCCCAAGTTTTATACAATAAAAGTATTACTTTTAGAATCAGAAAAATGTTTATGTAAAAATAAGAATGATTGCCTGTTAACAAGCTTCTTGTCATTCCAAGTATCCAAAACATTTGAGAATCATCAGATATGGATACTTGAGATTTGCATCGTGTGAAATTTGGTCTACCATCACCTAGTTCTTTTAAATATTATATTTTACCATACTTTATCCCCCACCCTTTTTTTCCTGGGATTAAACCCAAGACTTCATACATGCTATGCACATACTCTACCATTGAGCTAAACTTTAAAAAAGAAAAAATAAACAAACCCATCCCAACTTTATTTTGGTGTCAGTCTGTATGTGGGGGAAAAAAAATCTATATTTTAAGATGCAGTAATAAAAACCCCCACACAATTTAACATGTACACAAAAATTCAAAAAGGGAAGGAAGAACCCAAATACCATGTGTAATTATAATGCTCTAATTTTGAAAAAAGGAAAGAATTCATCTAAAAGCAAACTCTACATGCTTCTCTGCAGCCAGGACAAGATGATCATGGTGGTGACAAAATGTTCAAGAAATTATCTTACCAGGGGAGACTCCAGATTTTCCCTTTGGTTTTTGTAAAAATGAAAATAAAACTCAAGACGTGACATTTGAAATACTATCTGACAGTGCCGATTCTTACTCCGAAGGTCGCTGACGCATGAGACAGAACACAAATAATCCTTAGAAGGGAAACTGTCCCCTTTATTTAACCCAAGTTCAGGGACCAACATGGAGGTAGGAAGCTGGCCAGGCACGCCCGGTGGGTTCTGCAGCCTGAGCTGGCTCCTCCCGCTCCCTGGCAGAGGGCGAGGGCAGTGGGAGAACCAGGCTATAAAAAGCTTTGCTTTATTTCCTTCTAAGGCAGCCTGAGTCACCGGGTGCTCCAGCCCCCCAGTGTCCAGGAAAGCTCAGCTCAAATCGGAAATGTTTTTTTCTAAACCAGAGCTGCTGACAAACCAATGACGCTGTCAATTGAATTGAATCTCTTACTGGCCCAGTGGTAGCTTCTTTATTTCCACTCCAGGAGAAGGGTCACCTAATGATCAGTTTTTCTGACCCAGGATCCAATATTACATAGCAAATGTAACCTCCACTCCACCCCCAACATGGAGCGGCTCAGAAATTAACATCCCACCTGTCATCTCAAAGGACACAGCACTCATGTGTGATTTCCCTCTCACTTTCTAGGTTGCAATTTTCATCGATTCAAACACCAAGAGATGCCAAACCAGGCTGGTCAGACTTCTAGAACGCCCCAGGCAGAAGGTACCAGTCCAACAATCTTATTTTAACAATCAGGAAACGGACTCAGAGATGGTAAGGAAACTGCCTAAGGCTACAGAGGTACAGAACCAAACTTGAAGCCAGGCTCCAAGTCTCAGAGGAGAGGGTTCTGTCCCCATGGTGGAATCCACCTTGTAGTCTTAGCTCCTGCATACAGGAGGTGCTGCTTAAATGCTCTCTGGAGATGTGCTTCAAGGCTTCTGACTAAGGCAGGGGCTTATCCTGTGATCCTTTCCCTCCTTTTTAATCTTTCTTTTCACTGCTTCTGTGAGTGGGAGAGGAACCAGGGAGGCAGGTAGATAAGACTCTTCTGGAAATAGAGGTTTAGGAATGAGGGTCAGAGGTGGAGCTCAGGGGAAGGTATCCACACCAATGGAAGCTGCATGCCCATCCCACTTTCCTCAGCTGTCGTGGGCCAGCATAGGTACTTCTGTCATTTAAAATCCCCCTCTTCTTGCCAGGCACAGTGGCACATGCCTGTAATCCCAGCATCTTGGGAGACTGAGGCAAGAGAATCACAAGTTCAAAGCCAGCCTCAGCAACTTAGTAAGACCTTGTCTCAAAAAATAAAAAGGGCTGGGGATGTAGCTCAGTGGTTAAGCACCCCTGGGTTCAATCCCTGGGACCAAAACAAACAAAAAATATTTAATAAAATTCCCAGAAATTTGGAATAAGATCAAAGAGAAATTAATCTATGGTATGAATTTTTTATATAAAGCAAACATGGATGTTACTAACCGGCCAAAAGATTGGGTTAAAATGTTAGCCATCAACACCCAAAGTACTTCGTGCTAGAGTAAGGTTGGCACAAGACATATCCATGGCATGTCTGGTCCCTCACCCTCACCGGCTATACCGGAGCCCAGGTGGAATTCAATCTGAAGGCAGGTTTCTCTTATTCATAGAGCAAAAGGCATTGAAAGCTACACAAGCTAAAAACCTACACAGTTCGCAGTTAGAGATGAAAGGCTGCAGAAATGTTTATTGAATACAGTGCCAGGTTTATAAATAAAACTTATTTACAATTTCCATAGTTGGTCCCCCATCAGAGAGGTGGTTGAATCTCCAAACAGTTTGAGATTTACAGAAACGTTCAAGTACATCTCCTTTTCAAATAGCCATGGTGAAGGGCAACTTCAGTAACAAAAGAACCACCACCATCTTTGCTACAGAAGTGTTTAATGAACATTATAATAGATTTGGAGAAAGAACACCGTACCCATGCCACTACCTTCTACTCCAAGGGACAGACAGCAGAGTTTCTGTCTCCTACAGGACAACTTCAAGGGATTAAAAAAAGAAAATCCTTAACTGCCAGCTGAAGGGACAGATTAAGACACATTAGTGGAAATCTAGTCACTGTCGAAAGGATAAATATATTTAGGATATACAATAAATAATTCAAATGGTTAAAATAATTGAATGAAGAGTAGACTTGACCAAATTTACATTCTTTGTTCAGGAAGAGGTTCCCAGGATGCGGAGGGGCAAATATATATGCTATTCCTCTGAGTGACAGCAGCGCTAGGCCTACTGGACAGCCATTCATTCCAATATTGGTACAAGTACAGTCTGACATGCATTTATAAAGAGAATATAAAAATATGTACAATAGCTCATCTTCACTGTGTTTCAACTGCCCAAAGACACCAATTAAAGTGTGCAAAAATTTGTCAAAAAATCAGAAAAAGCCTTCCCTGGCAACAGTGCATCAAAGCCCACCTGAAATATTGAGACCCATTTGCCTTGCTCTACACCGACCCCAAACAGATGGAGAACAAAACTAGGAAAGGCTTTGCCAAGTACTCAGCAGTTTCTATGGCAAGTCTCAGTCTAAAGCAGGATGCCAGTTAAACTAATCACTTTATCTATATAAATATATGTATATATTTATAGAGTAGTTAGAAGTAGGGGCGAGTTTACAGGAAGCTGCTACCCAACTTCAAGGGTACTGCCATGACACCAGGCTCTTTCCTCAAACTCTTGCAGACTGCTGATGCCCGACCCCTGGGCTGATCCTGCCCCCAGATGCCAGGGGCGAAGGCTACAGTGGACTCTGCCTCATCTCTGCTCCAAGCCCAATCATCATTCCCTGGGGAGGAGGGCGTGTTTCTGGTTTCCATGCAGGATCCTGGCCACCCAAGAATCCTGTTTCAAAGGTAGTCTTTTAGGACCGGCTGCAGGACTATGAAAATGGAGTCCACCAGCTTCTAAAAAGACTCAGTGAAAGGGTAAAGGAGGTTGTTCTTCAAAACAAGCTGCCATCCCCACCCAACTTTGAAACTAGCAAGGTCATGACCACAGGCCTAAGACTGGGTCAACAACTGGGCAATCTTACCTCCCTACCAGAAACATCCATGTGATCCACTTATTCAAACCAGAAGCCCTCAGTATTCTCTCACCAGAAGAAACCTCAGTATCCAGGTGTTCATCGCAGGCTCAGGGAATTAAGAAAGCCAGCCCTTAGTTCACGGCCAAGGACTCACAGCGGAGGCACACGGGCAGTGTGGCACACGGGCAGTGTGTCCTCTCCACTGCTCTGACCCACCCCTCTGGCAGAAAATCTAACAAGCTACAAAATGCCAGAAAGACAGGGAGTAGGAGAGGAAGGAGAAGCCAAGGGGCTCTAAATCAGCCCTGAACGCACCCATCTGGCTGCCAAGAGCTCCTCACACTGCCTCGCTAGCAGCCTGCCACCATCCCCTGGCAAATTAAAACCACCCACGCCAACACTCAGAACCCAACTCCCTGCTAAGACACAACCAGTTAACATCCAGAAAAATACAAATCCAGCCTGCATTTCAAGCACTGCATACAGGCAATATGCTTTTAAGGGGGCTTTTTAAATGGACCAATTCCACTGTAAAACCAGTACCAGCATGTCTGAGTTTTGGTTACAGGTTTATAATTAGACATGAAATTCACTCTGGGCTGGAGTTTTACTTTCAAGCCAGAGGCTTAGCATTAGTTCTACCTGGAAAGGGGGTGGGGTAGGGAGGGCAAAACCAAGTCAACTTAAAGAAAAAAAGTAAAAAGGGTAAGTATAATCATAAATTAAAAACTGAATCAAAGGTGACTGGTAGTGTCTTTTAGGCATGAAGAGACTGGCTGAGAAAAGGACTACTGCTTCTACCACACACAGCGAGGATTGAATTACAGACACACTAAATCATGTCTCTTGCACAGATGGTCTCAAGTAGTTACATAAAACAGGTAATCAGCAGCACAATTGAGAAGAACCCCTAAATACATGCTTGAGAAAGTGGTTTTCTCCTTCATTAAGAGCTCCACTGCCTGAATAGGACATTAAGTTACCAAGATTTGCCTCCCCCCTCCCCCAGAGAAAATGCAACTAGACGTACATGTCCTTAAGTATGATAAAGCCATTGGTGGCACCTGCCTGTGTTTAGGCAAGGTCTTGGGCTCAGAGGTTGGTGCTAGAATCTTGGAGGGAGAGAAAACCCAATACTGGGCTGTGGGCATTTAATGTACACTGGCCTCCCCTTCACCTGCCTCTCCCCCTTTAGATCTCAGCTTTACAAAGCATTTAACACCACTTTAAGTTAATGGTCTTTTTATTGGAAAAAAAAAAAAAAAAGACTAGCATTTACAACTTGGAATGGACGTAAATTGTAATTTCTCGAACAGCAACGTTGTTGGTTGTGCTGAGGTCCACAGCCACAGCCTACTCTGCAGGCTCCAAGTCAAGGTCAGAAGGTTTTAAAAACAGAGAGTCCAAAGATGCTCCCTTGATAAAAGATTTCTTATTAAAAATTTGTGTGACAACCTTACACCCATTTCACTCTAACACGATGCAGACAATGCTAAACCAACATATGCGGGTATACCAGCAGGGTGTCACTGTCACTACCAGGTCAGAGCACATGAAGTACAAGAGGACCATCCTACTACTGCGGCTAGTCTCAGCAGTTTATCCTTCACGCATTTTCTGCACATCATCCTGAGGTAAACCAATTTTAAATGTGTTTTCAGTAAACCAGCTATGACAATTTATGCTAACAAACTGAACTAGAACCCATCTGATAGGTCTTGAATTTGTTTTTTCATTTTTTGATTTTAATACAAATGCCTGACTGTGCTCAATCATCAAGCTGCATGCATGAAAAACTGGCCAGCCCAAACAGTGTATTAATTATTAGCAAATGGAACTTTAAGGAGTCCACTAAGTGCTTCCTTATCATTAAGGTAGTACAGTATTTATATTGTAAAACTGGTGTGGAGCTTGATCTTTAGGGGACAGGACCACCAACCAATACATGCAGATTTTGTGTGTGTGGACAGAAGGTACTTTGACATTCAGTTTTGCTATATAGAAACAATGAATAAATGAACTTTTTTCTTTTTCTTTTCTTTTTTTTTTTTTTTGCAAGAGGTAAGTAAAAGATTCAATTTGATTCTTCTAGTGGGGGGAAAAAGTAGTTGAAAGTGGGTCTTCATTTTGCAGTCATCATCTGTACGAATTCTGAAAAGACAAATAATCATAACTTTTGGTTATCTTCAAAAGCAACTTCAACGAACACATCTCTACTCTGCATACAACAAAATCAGTAGATGTCTAGAGAAACAGCTGATTTGTTTAAAGATCCGGAGTTAAGACTACCGAACACTAAGCTAGTGCAGTTTTTAGGGTTTTACCTTCATAGTTGACTTGTCCGTCTCCATCAATATCTGCTTCTCTGATCATTTCATCTACTTCTTCGTCTGTTAGTTTTTCTCCTAGGTTTGTCATGACGTGACGTAGTTCTGCCGCACTGATGTAACCATTTCCATCCTGGGAACATGCAGCCATTGTTACGGGTAGTGGTCTGGTGTTGGCACGTGGGTCCTTAACTTAACTATGCCCCTCTCAAGCTGCTCTAACTTTGCTGACATCAACACTTCTCCCAACTCCAGTTTCCACCTCTACCTACTAAACACATTCAGTCAACTAACACTGAAAACACAGGGAATTACTGGAAGTAATAATCAGAGGTGGTTTAAAGATCCCCTCTATTATGCCCTCCCCTGCTCAGCTAGCGAGGTTACTAAAGAAGCCAGGAAACCTGGAAGTGAGATCAGAGGCTCAGGCAGTGAGGCTGTATCTCACTGACTGACTGTGGCAGCCATCAGAAGCGATGGCCAAAAAAGTCGTCTGTAAGTACCGTGTGCAACACAGATGCAGAATTACCTTGTCAAAGACTCGGAATGCCTCGCGGATTTCTTCTTCACTATCTGTGTCTTTCATTTTTCTAGCCATCATAGTCAAAAATTCTGGGAAGTCAATGGTGCCATTACCTCAAAATAAAAAATCAAAGGCTTGTGTAAGATAAGCATTGCTTAACGCTGCTTTGCAGTGATAATTTTGGAGCGGCTGTACAGGATGGCAAGCACCTGCTATATCAAAGTGACTACTTCATTGGGATCAACCTTCTGTAGCCCTAAAATGCTCAAAAACTTCACAGGGCAAATTTCAAGATTCAAATTAATCATCAGTGCCCAAGGCAGCACACTGAAAGATACAAAGGAAACCATAAGCCTGCCTTTGCGACCACCAAAGTGAGCGGGGCAGTTCAAGGGGAAAGCAACATACATCGCAGGAGCAATCTTCCCACTTTCAAAGCAAGCATTCTTGATTGCCCACCCTGAGCTAAGAAAATCACTCAGGTTTAACTCTACCTTGGCCACTGATGGCAGTAAGGACAAAGTGTTTTAGGGAAGAAAAGGAAATAGAGTGGGAAAAACGGTTATGCGTGGCTGCAGTCTTCTCCAGGTGCATTTTTCAGCCACACTATAAGTTCACCTAATCATTTTTCTCCCAAGCCTTCCCCCCATCCCCCCAAGGTGCAAGGGACAAAATCCAGGGGCCCTGAGATGCTAGCATGCACTCTACCACTGAACCACATCTTTAACCCTAAGCTGAGTCTGTTTCCCACTAAGGGAAATGATCAGAAGCATTTTCAGCTCAGATTGTTAATATTAGGAGACTATCACAAAAATAGTATTAGTGGGCAGTATTCCAACTAATTCCTCTAAAACTAACAGAATACCCCCAAAACAAGC
The DNA here is from genome assembly GCA_020662805.1 of Glaucomys volans. Classification (NCBI taxonomy): domain Eukaryota; kingdom Metazoa; phylum Chordata; class Mammalia; order Rodentia; family Sciuridae; genus Glaucomys; species Glaucomys volans. The sequence continues at coordinate 949,754 of JAJEJO010000440.1, read as the reverse complement.
CTCCACTGTTACTTGAATTAAATGAAAATGAGAAATAAAAAAATATTCAGGTTAAGTTACTTGTTTTCACCAGTACCTCTAAAACAGAGTAATCCTAGCACTGAGGATATAGTTCAGCTTGCACAGGGCCCTGGGGTTTGATACCAGCACCACAAAAAGAATAAACTGATTTTTTTTTTCTTTTTTAATTCAGAGATTCCTTCAAGTCTTTTAGGCCTCTAAAAGTTTAAAGCATTGCTGATATTCATGCAAGACAAAATGAATTATTTGAAGTGCTATTTCACAACCATGCAAAGACGTCCTTAGGTACCACCGTATTTACTCAGAGCAAATACAGAGTTCCGTAGTTTGATGCAACTTCTCCCATACAGTTTGAGGACCAAATACACCTTGTCCATCCCCCAGTCTAGTTCCCAGAGTTTACACAAAACTAGAGGGAGCCACCATGTTCCTAGATATCTGATTACCTCAGCTGTCAAACTAGACCTAAGTAGGGACAGTTTCTTTTTCTAAAACAGTATCAGAATAAAAACAATCTTTAAAAGTAACTCTAAATGGGCACACTAAACCTTGTCAAGGGGCTGGGGATATAGCTCAGTTGGTAGAGTGCTTGCCTTGCAAGCACAAGACCCTGGGTTTAATCCCCAGCACCGCAAAAAAAAATAAAATAAAAATAAAAGGAAAACCTTGTCAAAAAGCTTAACCAAAAGCCCTACTTCTTAATGTTTTTGACAAGTGTTATTCTACCATATCACCTTATATATATCACCTTATGGTACCATATTTTTCTAAATGGCTACCATCAGGTCAATTACCTAGAAAGTAAAGTCTAGATCCAAACTACTTATTCTTAGCTCATCTTTTAAAAATGTTTCATGTTCTATAATCTTACATAGTACATTAGTGTGTGTATATGACTTACAAAAGTTCACAGGTTGCTAAGTGTGGGGCTTACATCCACTCACTGGCGGAGGAGAGCAATGAAAGCTCTGTTGTCTCTTGGAGGACAGTGTGGGGGAATGGTGATCAACTGGTGCAGGGGTGACTGCTGCGTCCTTCTAGCCATGCACCTTATACAACTGACTCCCCCTCTCTTAGGTCCTGCATATCCATTCCCTAGAGTCGGACACTCTTCCTACAAGCCTCATGTGATACTCTTTAGCAAACACTCACCACTCACACTGTGTTAAGTTGTATGTTAATTTCTAAGCATGATCTTCACCTGCTACAGTGGAGGGATTCTCTTCCTCTTAGGGATAATAAGCTTTTTTTTTAAATTAATTTTTTTGTTTGTCTGTAATAAGCTCTTTTAAAAGCACATTCTACAGCTATTAATTTTTACTTTCCCCACAGAGCTCACTGCAGATTCATGGGACAGTTGGTAAGATTTGAGCTGTAGGTCATGGCAAGCAGAAAAGAACAATAGAGTGATCTGATCCAGGAAACGTTCTAGACAGTGAGCAGGGTCAATGGCAGGCCCATAATCTTTTATTTTAATGTCAGTGGCCGTAAGTCAACCACAGAAACAAACTCTGCACATTTGCTTTGCTCTGGGGACCTGAAAGACAATCTTGTAACATGTCTGAACTTGAATTACACTAAACTGGCACTCATTCACAGTTCTAAAGCCTTACCGTCAGCATCTACTTCATTGATCATATCCTGCAATTCGGCTTCTGTTGGGTTTTGACCCAGTGACCTCATGACGGTTCCAAGTTCCTTTGTTGTGATGGTGCCATCGCCATCTTTATCAAATAGGGAGAAAGCTTCCTTGAATTCTGAAAAGAAAAGTTTACCCTTTAGAATGAATGCCTTCACCCGACCCAGTCACAAAACACACTTCCCTACGGCTTGCCAGAGCAAGTCATCCAAGTTGTGCAAGTTATCAGAAACCGCCTGGTCTTTATCTACTAAAATAAAGACCACAATAGTCACATTGGTCTGGCCTTCACAGCAGCCTATAAAGCAAACACTGCTCCTGGTAACCAATTCCATAAAACCACAATAACCTCGTATTTTTAAAGAAAGTTAAGCTTGAACAAGCCTGAAATTAGTCCTAAATCCAATCTGGCATGAGAAGATTGGTCCACACGTTCCCTTAAAATCCCTTCGTGTTAAATTTCTACAGTCATAAGAACCTCTTGCTTCATAGCAACATGAAACTTATCAGAAATGTCCATTCCCAGGTAACCAACTGTTCTCTCTACAGCATTCAGAGTGTGTCAGAAGCATCTCAAAACAAGTGTTCCAGGAAATATTAAAGAGCAAAAATCGAAAAAGGAGGATCATCTAGAGAAAATGAAAGACCAACGGAGGAAAGGGTCCAGGAGGAGGGGAAGGGAAGGCAGCAATGAAACAGACCAAACAGATATACTCATGTATGAATATGCAACAATGGATCCCACTGTTATGTATAATTAAAACGTACCAATAAAAATACAGACCAAAAAAAGACTAAACTCTAATCTACCGTAACTCATTTCCCAATTAATACATTAATGCTAACACTCATTTCTCCCCATTCCATTTTAGGATGCCAAGCAAAAGCTAAAAGACCTTTGGCAGAGAACTGTAAATTCAACTTGTGAACAGCAAGTTTGGTGCACTTGCATGATTTACAAAGCCATGTACATGGGGAAGCACAGACACCCCAGAGTGTAACAAGTGGGCATTCTCAGTTCACTTCCTTCGGTTTTAACACTGAAAGACTGGCCAGGAATAACACCTGACCTAAATGCTTCTCCTTACTGTTTTCACTTAAATAAATTCTTCGAAAACTGCTGAGACTGCAGGGAGGAAGGGAGAGAAGAGTCACCAAAACTGAGTCAGAACCTAGTTCCAGCCTTCAAGGGACTCCCGGAGTCATCAACTTACCAGCAATCTGTTCTTCAGTCAGCTGATCAGCCTACATGGATAAAGAAAAGGTTATAATTCAATGAGTTTGTCTAGCTGATATCGGAATAATTTTTTCCAATTGCTTTTTTAATATTATCATCTTTCAAAAGTCAATCTTAAAAATCATTTGAAATCATTAGCACTATGATTTAATGAAGGCAATTAGGATAGAGAAAACCATTTATGCTAGTTTAACGAAGAGTGACAAGGAAGTGACATCTCCTCCCTTCAGGTCTTTTCAGGCCTGCAGACTGCAGCCTGCCTTGAGGTCTGACGAAGTAGGGTCAGTTCATAACGTGAAAAATGGCACCTCTAGTGGCAAAAGGCCCCACCGCACCAGTAGCTGCTGCAGCAGCAGGCTGAGAAAGAAGAGCGCCACCTACCGCGCCACCCACACTGCAGTTTCTGCTCCTATCCAAGGGACACAGCCCAATGCTGCTGCCACTGCAGCCCCAGGATCAGGATCCTGTCCAGGGGCTGCCTTTTAGCGCACCTTGCGCATTGCTTTGGGCCCTCAAAAACCTCCAAACTGGCGTTACATAATAGCATTGGGTTGGATTAACAGGCTTTTATGCCCTTTTATGAGAAACAATTAAGTAGAAAAAATAAATACACATCAATGGCTTACCCCACTAGCTTCATTCCCCTGTAATAAATGCTTTCCAATCATTTAAATTAGGCAGTTATTTGTTAAAAGCCTACCATTTACAATGGCTAATGCCTTCGGTCAAATTATCTTATGATTCAGAAGCCAGGGGAAAGAATGGAACCATCTCTCAACAGTCGTGTTGCAAGACTGCAAAAACGAAGTACACAGTAAACTACACAGTAATTATGAGACTACAGCCCTCTTTTTTGGAGAAAAGCTTAAATTATTAAACTTCCTGGTATTTGCCTTAAGAATGACAAGAGTTGCTCATAATAAACACTTTATTCGATGTGATAATGACCACGAAGTTAATTCTCACTTGCAATATGTGGTCTCTGCAACACCCAATCTGGGTTCGCAGTAAGGGGAATTCGAGAATTAGGAAAGCTAATACATACATTTTTATTTTCATGAAGGATGCCTAACGAAACCAGTTACAAAACAGGTCCTAATAGAAAGCAGATGGCGTTAAAGTTTATTCTCTAAAATGGAAACTTTCACAGGAGGAATGGTTTTCCGATACATTGATGGCTGTGGGGTAAGGAAACTTATTTTTATAAATTTTAAGTAGGTCTTCCTTTCCCTGTTACCCAGTCACAGAAAACTAGTTTTCTTTAAATCAAATGGAGGCTCGATGCTTTATGTAACTCCGGACAACGTTTAATACAACAGGAAGCTTAAAGAAATTGTCACCTTACAGGGGAACACATTCCTACTTCCCCGCGAAACTCTGTTTTAAGAGTTCCCAAGAGTATCCATCTTCCTGACAAGGAAATTCACCTCCCCTAAAATGTGCTGGCCTTGGGGCAAAGGCGTTCCAGAACCCTGCCGGGAACCACCACGCCACCAAACCAGAAAACGCGGCCGGTGATGTCAGCCCTGCCCGCTGAGGGAGGAAGGGGGCTGTGGCAAACGCACCCAGCGAGGCGCACAGATGCACCTGGCAATCTAGAGGCTGCGGAGAAGGCGGAAACGCGGAGGGCATCTCCCTGCGGACTGGGAAGTGGCGAGGGGCAAGGGAGCGGCGGCCAGAGCAGGAGGGGGCGAGAGGACCCCAAGGCGGGGTGCCGGCCCTCCTCGGTCTGGGCGACCCCCACTTCCCGGCCACAGCAGCCCCGCACCTCCCACCCGCTTCTGCTCCCCCAGGCGGCCAGCCCTCCGCGCCGCCGCCGCCGCCGCCTCCTCGCGGAGCAGAAACTTTGCGTCTCTAATGGAAACGAGCCGCGCGCCAGCTCCCTCCTCCCCCGCCCCCCCCGCCCCAATTAGTGCGACCGAGCGCCTCCCGCGGGAGGGGGCCTCCTGGTGAAACCAGGCGCTCGCACGCCTCTGCCACTGCACGGGGCGGGGGACCGCAGGGGTGCGGAACAAGGAGACACGAGCCCGAGCCACACCGCAGGGCCCCGCCCGGGCGCAGGGCGGCCGGCCCGACGCTTCCGCCCTCTCCGCCCCCCACCCCTCGCCTTCCTGCCCCCACCCCACCCTTCCCCGGCTCCTTCCTTCCCAGCCCACGCCCGCGCCGCGCCCCCCTGGAAGAAGGAGGGGACAGTGGCCGAGGGAGGGCGCCCAACTGGGTCGACGGGGGAGTCGGCCGCTGACTGCACCCCAGACCCCGCGGCCGAAGCTATATGCGCCACCGGCTTGCTCGGGTCCATTCATTCTCCGCTGCCCAGGGACCCGCCGCCTTCATGCCTCGGGCGGAGCGGGAGGGGGGCGTCTGCGCCCGGCCCCGCCCGGCTCCCCCGCCCCCCGGGGCCCGGGCCGAGGCGCAGCGCTGCAGGCAGCCCGGGTGCGGCGCGCTGGATGCAGTGGGTGCGGGGCTGGGGGAGGGAGTGGATGCGGAAGGCCCCGGTGCAGCTGTGGCCGCAGCCCCAGCCGGCGGACAGCCCACGGCCAAGTTCCGAGGGGTCCGAAATGAAAGGGTCCCTGGCAGAGAAAACCGAGATGCAAATCCGAAATGCATCCTTTTTATCCGCAGCTGCTGCGTAACACCGGGCAATGTGAAAAACCCACAACCGGAAAAAAGGAAAAAAAAAAAAAAAAAAAGACCGAACTGAAAATCTGCTAATCTTAGGCAGTTGCTACGCCGGCGTTTGCCGTTCGAGACCTACCATGGTGCGAGTGAAGGGAAGGCGAGCAGAGGGAGCAAGAGTGGCTGCACCAGCGCAGTAGCTGTGACGGCGGGGGTGCCTCCGCTGCTGCTGCTGCTGCTGCTGCTGCTAAGGCGCGGTGTGCTCGGTGAGAAGTACTGCCTCCGCCGCCGCCTGCGCCGCCGCCGCCCGAGTGCGAGTAACGGCGCCGCGTCCACGAGACTTCCAGCACCACTGCCGGAGCGCGAACCTGCGCGCTGCTGTATATATATGGCGCGCCGTATCCCTCCGCCGCGGCCGGGCCGCCTCGCGCAGGGCGGTGCTGCGACGGCCGGGCCTTTGCGCTTGGCCCCGCCCCCCGCCCGTCCGGCCTCAGCCGTCCTCTGAGCTCCCGCCGGGGCTGGCCCAGCCCGGGACAGGGACCCAGGGGTCGGGGAGCGGCGCGCAGTCGCGGGCAGGTGTGGCCGAGAGTATTCTTGAGACGCGCAGTCCGGACTGGGGCGAAGCGGAACACCTGCTTAGCCAGACCTGGGGGCATCCCCGGGCTTCCAGCCGACCACCCCCCACCCGCCTCTTCCCCACCTGGGGGACCTTTCCTCGCTGCACCTCTCCTAGCGCTCCACTGGGGTTGCAGGGTCACACTGGCATCTACCTCTTGGGTCCCCAGCCACTCTTTCCAGTTCCTAGAGCGGGGCTGTGGGAGATCCTGGGGCTGGGGGCAGCCGTGGGAAGGTGGCGGCAGAGGAATTGACTACACATCTTCAGCTGCTGAGAAGAGGGCTCTGCGGGGCATTAGGTAGTCAGCCTCGTGGAAGAAACTGGTCGGATGTTTTGCTTTTCACGTCTTGAAGAACCATCTGAGGCACATTATATAGGCTCATTTGCTACATCTGTGTGTACTAAACCAGTCAATGTTTTTATGTCTCCAGTAATTTTTTAGCAGGCCTGAATATTTCTCCCCTACTGTTTTGTTCCCTTTTTGCTATGGCAAATACTATTCAGTGTTTGTTTCCAGTCTTGCTAAACGTTATTTAGCTTCTGTTGATCTTAAAACCAATGCTTTAAATTTTTCATGGTCATGAGATGGACCAGAATCTTTATTCATATATCCACAGAAACAAAGACAGAAAAAAAGATACTTAGAATCCCCTAGGTTACAGCTGGAACACACAGCCTTTTGCCTCTTGTATAAAGCTAGACTCTTGATTATATTCCTTTAAAAGTCATATTTTAATCTTTACATTACTACTGTTATCCTTTCTTCTGTAAACTAGAGAAAGAACAATTTCATTTCTTAATTTGAAGCCCAGGATTGTGAAAAATCTGGACAAAATGCTGCAATTTCTTTTCTTGCCAAGGCAGAACACAGAATTTGATCTTTTGTTTACAGGGCCAGGGCAAGTTGCAGGTTATCATTTGCTTATTCTTTCAGAGAATATAGCAAAGTGTACAATTAACATGCTGCACTTGAAAGGGCTTTGCTCGGTTGTGTTTGTTTTCTGGCTTTGACAAAGTCTGCAGAAAGATGTTTTAGAAGAGTAGAAACTGTTCGGGCGCATTGCAAACGCCACAGACTTCTCGGGATAACCTTAGACAAGATGTCAGCATCTGCCGAACTGTGCTTACTGATGTTCTTTCTGGAGTGCCACAGAAAGGGTGAGCCTCCTGTGTAAACAGGCTGCAGCGACAAGCCAGGGAATGGTGCTGCCTTCCCTCCGCAGACCAGACAGACATTCTTCACAAATCAGTCCCCGGAAATAATATCCCCACACTTACAGAGGGAAAAAGGGACTAAAACCAAGGCTAGTTTTAAAAGTATTCAATAATCCAGTAGGTTACAAGTCCAAATACCCAAAGTCATTATTAAAGCTGCTTTGTCCCTAAATGAATTATTTCTGTTTAACATTGGGGATCCACTAGTTTCTAGTGGTCTTTCATTCCAAGCAGTTTTGGTTAAATTGCTACAATCTGTGGTTTTGAAAACCTGTTATTCTCTCAATAATTTTTCTCTTATCGTTTAATCTTATTTCACCCAAATAAAATACATTGAGACTTTTTCATGACTTTATGTGCTAAAAACTGCATCTCTGAATTATTTTAATTATAAGAGTAAAATTTCTGTTTCTGATTCTTCGTATTATATAAATGAGTTATCTTTTGGTAAATCTTTAATGTATCAAAGCACATCCTAGCTTTCAAGTCTAGTGCGTTTGTAATGAGGTCATGCTTTACAGAGTTTTATGGCTTGTTTGACACACTGAAACATAAGAAGGTCAAGTGACTTGCCCAAGATCTTACCGTGAGTCAGTGATGGGGTGTAAAGAGAGCTTGAGCCCTTGCTCAGGGGCTCTAATATTAGATTGTATATGAGTGAAGTCAGTATCTGAAAGTTTTTAAAAGCATAATTCTAAGGATTTGTCTAGCTCATGCAGCAGATTCTTCTGACTGACTTAGAGCTTGCTGCTTTTCATTATCAAATAGACTCCTTTAAATGAATAAGCTTCCTAATGTGGGAAGAGATCAGCAATCAGGAAAACAAGCCACATTGTGGTAATATCATAATTTACTGAGAACCAAAAAGCCTATGGAACATTCAGTAATGTTTAGAGGAAATGGTTCTATATGAAATCATTTAAATCAAATAATGTTCAATGGAAGAAAAGACAGAATGCAGCCCCAAGCCAAGAATCTCAGGATTGAATATCATTTCTCTCACTAGCCAGATCACAGCACCTGAACTGAAAGAAAGAACACGGGTGTAATAATTGTACATAACCATAGGTAAAATAAAAGGTGTGAGCTTGATCTATAAATTTCTTCTGGCTGTGAAACCCTGTGTCTGCATCCATATGTGTCCTACATGTGTCATAAACATGTGTCATATATACACACCAAATACACGTATTGAAGATGAAGAGGGCAAATGGAGAAATGGAAATGATTTAAAATAATATTTACTGAGTGCTGATTGTGGCCAGGCCCTGTTCTCAGTGTATTACGGGATCCTGCCCATCCAGTGAGGCAGGTGTCATTTTTATCTTTTATGGGAAAACTGAGGCACTGAGCAATTCAGCAGCTTGCCTGAACTAAGTAGTGGAACCCCAAAATCTAGCTGGGAACCCAAGCACTCAAGTCTCATACCGTAACTGTCTCTTGTAATTTAACAGCATTTTACTTTCATTTGAGAGGTGAGGGGAAGTTCAAGGTTAAAATTAAAATTCGGTTTTTACAGAGTTACTTCTTACCCAAGGAATGTAGTAATGACTCTGTCTCCCACACAGGAACACAGTGTGAAAGAAAACCAAAGCAAAACATTGGCTTTGCGATGCCTCCTAGCTAAGGAGTGAGTCTCTTTTGGCCTCTGAGCCTGTGGAGTTTGTGAGGGGATTTGCTCACTTGTCACACACCCAGGTGATGACTCTATGCTCTTGTCAAAGAAAGCGATTGATGGCTCCTTAATCACAGTCCTGCTCCTTAAACCAGGCTGTCTCTCCAGGTATTTTAAATTCGTTTTTCACAAAACGGCCCCTGAGGTAAGCCCAAACTTTAAGGCATCGATTCATAAGAAACAGAGGTATAGTACAGACTTTCCCTAGCATGTGTTCAGAGAATATGCTTACCTGTTTAAATCTACCTCACAAGCCGGGCGTGGTGGCGCACGCCTGTAATCCAAGCGACTTGGGAAGCTAAGTCAGGAGGATCGCAAGTTCAAAGCCAGCCTCAGCAACTTAGCGAGGTCCTAAGCAACTCAGTGAGACCCTGTCTCTAAATAAAATACAAAATAGGGCTGGGGATGTGGCTCAGTGGCCAAGTGTCCCTGAGTTCAATCCCTGGTTCCAAAACTAACTAACTAACTAACTAACTAAATAAATAAATAAATAAATCTACCTCACAGAGACCCTCGATTTAAATATCATTTGTTGCACCTCACACTTTTCTAGGCACCACGAACACAGCATGGTGTATATGATCTCCTTTCATGGAGCGTACATTCTTTTGAGAAAATGTGTGTTTGTGTGTGTGTGTGTGTGTGTGTGTGTGTGTGAGTGCGCAGGGGATAGGTTGATGGTAAATAACCAATTTAAACCTACTGACAGCATATAACTATTGTGTTGTGGCTGAATTATCAGAGGCCTCAAGAAAACTATAATGCCAAACTAGCACTCATCCCTGGAGCCCTTTATCTGAAGAAAAGAGTCTCTCCACATCCCAATGCCCTCCTTTTCCATGTTGTGGGGCAACAGCACTTTGATGGATTCCCACTGTTTGGGAATTCCCGTAACGATCCCCAGTCTCCAGAACAGATTCTTGCTGTGTGTGGATTTACCTCTCATTAAATTTTACACAGGATTATTGTAGAAGATTTATTGTCTATCAACAAACAAAATTCTCATTATTTTTCCATTTTAAATTTTACCTGGATGAATCTTCCAGGCAAGGAGTCCAGGGAGGGAACATTCTTACATTACATTTAAAGTTGAAAATATGTTACCATCAGAACATAATAAGCAAGTATTAGCCATGACTGTTTACTATGACAGAACCATGTCAATTGGAGCAGTAGGGTAGCTGTTTAGTGTTCCATGATTTTCAGAGCAACTGGCCTGCTGTAGGTTCAGCTTGCAAAGGTCGCTGTATATTCAAATTAATGGCCTAATGTGCAATATTTCCAAACAGTACCATTCATATTGCAGTGTGTGCCTCATTCTTGATTTTTAAACAACTCTTTCCTTTGTATAATGGAGACATGTCTTGCTCTGTATTCACAGGGTTTGTGCTTGTTTTGCTAGTAGCTGTGGTGATGGATTTACACTCATCTATTCCCTCTCTGGCCAGGCCACCCTTGTGACCAAGGTCATGAATATGCAACACAGCAAGTTGGGATCAGGGAGAGAGAACCAGCACAGAGCAAAATAATTGGCCATTAATAAGACTGGACCCATGACTTGGATTTCATTAGCTCTGTGCCTGAACCAACTGAGTTCTTAAATCACCAACAGCCAATGATTATACAGACTTAGGGAGTGAGGATGTGAATTCAGATAGTAAAATGCCCAATGGGGTAAGATCATAGTTTTGTGCTTTCGTTGTTTATTCTAAATTCAAGTTGGTTAAAAAATGCAGCTGATCCAGCAAAGTATTCTTTAAGTCATATTATGTTGGAAGTACTTAAGCTACCATTTTTCCTAATTATTTCAAAAACCAAGTACAAAAGTAACTTTAATGAGCATATAAATGCTGACCAGCAACTTCTTATTTCTGCTCTGTATGCTAGAGCCGGATCGAACCAAAGAGCAGATCTAAGACTTATACGTGCAACAATAGGCATTTAGCAGATTACAAATGATTTAACAACTATTCAGGTGAGGGCTCTATGGCTACCGTGGTAGGCTGGAATGGCAGGCTTTGGGGTGACTCAGTTTGCCGCTAGGGCAGAATCAATGATTGACACAAATTGGTACTTTCACGAAGGTCCTGATCCACAGAAAACTGGCCTATAACGATAAATCAGATAACTGCAGCTGATTGTGTCTTTTATCGAAGAATTGGCCTTACCAATTGCAACAGAGTTAAAATGAAGTTAATAACTGTGTGGTTTGATTTTCAATCATAATGAATAGACTTTGTCCTGCCTGCTAGAGCTGTGCCATCCATTACAGTAGCCATTAACCATGTGTAGCTATTTAGATCAAAATTAATAATTGAGTTTCTCTTTTAGCTACCCACATTGTAAGTGCTCAAGAGACCCATGTTACTAGTAGTCGCATCCTGGACAGCGTAGCACATTTCCATCATTGCAGAGAGTACTATTTGACAGCACTGTTCTAGAGTCTTATTTGTTTTTGCAGTACTGGGGATTGAACCTAAGACTTCATACATGTGAGGCAAACAGTCTACCACTGGGCTGTATCCTCAGCCCTAGAGATTTTTAAAAAGGAAATATCCATGTTTACCCAGATCTTTAATGTTGAGGATCCCAAAATTGTAAATACCACATCCATGATTCTTTTTTTAATCCCAATGAACTGTGTCCCTTTTGATTCACAGAACACCCAGCCACCAGGTCAGTTTCAACATGTCACTGCCCAACTCAAACACCTTTAGTGGCTCCCAGGTGCCTGCAGCATATGCAAGCTAAAGTCCTTGTGCCTAGTATTCAGAGCCCTTTGACAGCTTGTCATTGTTATCCTTTACATTCTACAAATATCAATTCATTGCTTCAGGCCAATCAGTTCATTCTGTCCCCTGAATATGCATGGCATCCTCCCAACTCACTGGCTTTTCTGTGCTACCTCAGTCCATCATACCCAGTTTAAATATCACATCTTTCAAACTTTTCCCCAATTGCCACAGCTTCATATAAACTTCCTCTCCTCTGAATTCCTACATCTTTTATCTATTTCTACCTGATATTTTTTCATGAATCTTACCCTTAGCTAGATAGTAGCAGGAGTTACCATCTAATATCCCTTGAACTCAGCATGGTACTGACTCAGTTAATACCAATAGATTACTTAATTGATTAGTGTTGAACTCAGTTCATTCACTTCTGGAACTGGACAGGATATTAGAAGCAAATTTTCCAAAAGAGAAAAGGGAAGGGAAGTTCTTTGCTTTAATGAACTACCACCCAAAGTCAGCCTTCCTGGATTTGGTAGCAAGCCCACACCTTCCTCCGGAATATTCTGGGTTGTCCCTGATTTGATCCCAACTTACACCCTCTCCAGGCCTCAGTGTAAGCACAAAAGGATGGGAGGCAGACCTCGACAGATTCAGAGAAGCCTTTATTCCTTTGCAGATTCAGGCGTCCCTCGGGTCCACTTTCTGGATGGGAAAATGGCTGTCGGTTACAGGGGCCATTCTGGTTTTATAGGGTATGAGGAGGAGGATGTATCATTGTGTATGTGCAGTTTCGACCATCAGGGGCTCCCTGCACAGGTTAAAATTAGACGCCTAAAGATGAGTATTCAAATCTTGCCCAAAGTCATTCAGGACTAAGTTGACATGGGGAAGGTCAAGGTTTAGGGCCTAGCATTCCATGTCCACCCTTTTCCTTTAGGGTTCCTTGTTTCAGGAACACTGGGAGAGGTTTAATGTTCCGCCAATTTCTTTTCCCACTTCTCGAGCCATACTGTTCATTTTCTTGGGGGTTTATCTTATAGGAATATTATTCCATAACCCTTCACTCAGCAAGTGTGTACCCAGGCCGATCCACCTTTCTTTGGCATTGTCTTCACACTAGATCCATTTCCTGCTTCTTGTGGTGGAGAAAATATGGCCAACAGGAAGTTGTGCTTGAACAGAAAAACTATCTCTGCTTAAATCCAGTGATGATGCTTCTTGAATTTTATTCTCTAACTAGAGACTCTGAGTCACTGGCTAATAAACTAAGTCTAGGCATCACAACAGGATGATTGAATCATTTGGTTACTTAAAAGATTCATCTTCCAGGTTTTCAAGTTGTACAAGTACACACGCATGTGCTCCTTCCTTTTCCATGTTCTCCATAAACCAAATGGATAGACAGAAATTTTGTCCTATTTCAATGAAGGGTTACTCAAAGTTTTGTCATTCTTAGTTCTGGCAGAGAAAACATTTCCAGGGCTGGGGGTGTAGCACAGTGGTTGCGCACTTGCCTAGCATATGTGAGGCACTGGGTTCAATCCTCAGCACCACATAAAAACAAATAAATAAATAAAAAAAGGTATTGTGTCCATTTACAACTAAAAAAAAAAAAAAAAGAAAAAGAAAACATTGCCCAAGGAGAGGAAAGTATTGAAGAAGGGTATTGGCTGGGTTAAATGGCTGTTTCCTTGGTCACTTAGCCATGCAGACTCAACACTTCATCTGTAAAATTGGTATAATGATAACCCATTGCAAGGACTTGGTGTGAAGTTTGCATGAAATAAAAAAATGTGCTGAATTGGTTTGAACACAGGAAAGTCACAGGCAAACATAAGGCGTGATTGTGCATAACGTTTGACACATCAGTCTGCTAAATAGGGCCCAGCAGAAATCAACTCAGAAGGCAGGGAGTCAGAGTGAGTCTAGGGCCCACAGTGGGAAGATCCGAGGAGGTGTCCCATCACTCGGCGCCACCAACAGGCCGATGCCAGGGGCAACAAGCCCTCCGAAGCCTCTCTCCCTCCACCACTCCTACGGGCTGCTGCTGAGTCATCACTGTCTTCCAGAGCAGCCTAAGAGATTTGTGACTCAGAACTGATTTATAGTTTCATGTTTCACTGCTCTAGCTCTTTCCTGCCATGAAAAGTTTCAGAGTGGCACCTGTTTCACACAAAGTTTGAAATTTAGGAAATGACCTCAAAACTCAGTTGCAACAAAACACACAAGCCTTGTTTTGTTTGGCTGCACGCCCCACCCCCCGCCCCCCAGTCCCAATGCTGAGGACTGAACCCAGGGCCTGCCTTGTGCATACTAGACAAGGACCCTTTCACTGACATGTACCTTCTGTTTGTCTTTTTTTTTTTTTTTTGAGACAGGGTCTTGCTAAATTGCCCACACTGACCTTGAATTTATAATCCTAGTCCCCCAAGTAGCTGAGGTTACAGCTAAAATCCTATTTAAAAGAGTCTGTTTGACATAGTGATTCAAGTAGAAGCATTTCCAATGTTTAAATCCTAAAGAAAGGTGGGAAACTAATAAAAGGTTTTCAGCAGTTTGTACCTACAGGAACACTCCCTTTGGCGGTTCTTTGTGATTTGCATACTCATTTCAACCTGTGTTCTGCGTGGCTCCCTCCAAGCCAATCTTACTTTCTAAACTTTTGCTTGCAAACATCTGCTAGGCAGCCAGCTACTTTAAGGAGTGCAGGTGCCTCAGAACAAGTTTTTCTTTCTGTGAAAGCGTACTATATGCTAAACAAGCCCTGTCGTACCTGTTTTAGCCACCTGAAGAAAATCAAAATTTAAGAAATAGCCTAAAAGTTGCATAATGACAAATGAAGCTATAACTGGGATTATTCTTTATTAGCACTTTGCAAAACCCTAAAAAATATCCCAGAATTTCATGCAAGAATGATAATGTGGACAGCTGGGATCCTCTTCATTTGTTTGTTACTCCTGCCTGTCAAATTATAAGCTTCTCTGAGCTCTTATGGGAATAAGAAAAGGAAGCTGGGCCAGAAGAGAGTAAAGAAACTATGATAAGGTTTAACAACAGGAAAGTGTCAGCAACTTAAATGAAGGTCAAAGATTTTAAACAAGCAGTATAGATAAGTCCTAGCCCTGAGAACAATTCTGCACAGCCAATCCCTAAATTGGAACAACAAAGTCCAAAGAAAAGTCGTCAGAATTTTCCACAGTCACTCAGAGGCCCTGTGGATGATAACATTCTTCTGCTTTCCTTATTACAATTGCTCTTGCATTAAACTGCTTTCAAAGGTCAAAGGAAAGATCAGCTGGTAGGGTCCTAAAGCCTGCTCTGTCCCTCACTAGTCATTTCTCAGACTTACTTTTCTTATCTAGAAAATGAAAAGCTGAACCAGATGAATTATGTCTGGTTTCTCCCAGATTTAGAATTTCATGATTCTAACTATTTGGCATGTGAATTTTGTAGATGTATATAGAGCTAAGGTCACAGTGGACTCGACTCAGAGTTACATCTTCTTGTGAATGTAAACAATTACGAACATTATAGAATTCCTACTTTTTTGAATGATACTTATGTAAAATACTTACAGTAAGCCACATCTACTCAAACTGGCTGATCCTAACAGTTATTCCCCAAAATTAAAAAGAAAAGACCAAAAGCTGGGTAGAAGACATTGTGTCTTTACAAAGACCAGAAGGGCAACAATAGTGGGGAAGGGAACAATGTTGTTTGAGTGGGTCAGACGGGAATTTTTAAAAAGTCATTTTCTTCTAAATCTTTGTATTCTTCAAAGAATGTAATAGGATACAAAGAAAAGCTTGGATATCAGTCCTGATGTTGAAGAAGATTTATTAATGTTCCATAAAGATGCTTCCTTAATTTAAAAAGTGGAGATAGGCATGGTGGCACATGCCATTAATCCTAGTGACTTGGGAGGCAGGAAGATCACAAGTTCAAGGACAGCTTCAGCAAAACTTAGTGAGTCCCTTAGCAACTTAATGAGACCCTATCTCAAAACAAAACAAAACAAAACAGAAAGTACTGGGGATGCCGCTCAGTGATAAAGCATCCCTGGGTTCAATCTCCAGTTTAAAAAAAAAAAAAAGTAGAGACAACTCAAATGGACAAAAAAATTGTGTTGAATAAAGAAACTATATCTTCTATACTATGGATTCTCAGTAAATATTGGTTTGATTTTCTTGGAAATCAGCAGACCCTTTCCAATCTGAATTCTTTTATCATAGATCTAAAAGTGAATACAATTTTTCATTCCTTCAGTAAACCTTTACTGAACTCCCAGAATGTAAAGGAAATTTGCTGAGCACAGAGAAAATAAGGATGTATGGAAAAGGCCCTGTCATTAAGGAACTTACAATTTGGTGAACTAATTAAAAAAAAAAAATAAAAAACAGACCTCATATGTGCTAGGATTGAAGTAACATGTCTAAAGGAATATTTCATGTTTAGATAAATCTGGGAGAGGCTTTATAGAAAACCTAGCTTTTTTGTAAATGGGGACCTTCTCTCTGGAAGTATGGTGCGGATTCTAATAATAAACAGAAAAGTGACTTGAAAAGCTTAGGGGGTAAACAGAATCAGATCATTGTAGATATGACATAATTAAGGTCCAACTTTTTCACAGCAGAATCAAATATTAGAGCTGGGAGGAAATCTGGAATTCATTTAATCCAATCCTCTTATTCTACATTCTAGAAAACTGAGGTCTCAAGAACAAAGGAACTTACTCAAGAATTCCTAATATGTTAATGACACAGTCAGACCTCTTTTTTCCACACGATGATCTGGCCTGCTAAAAAGAAGTCACAGTACGTATTTCCTACATATTGCAATAGAAGTATGGTTTGTTGTTTCTTTGGGCAGATATTTTTATGGTGAGATGGATATTTGAAAGTTCCAAGGTATTGGCTCACTCAGTAAATATTTTTGAAGATGACTATTAATTGCCTACTGAAAGAAAAAGCACAGCTCTTCTCCTTTCCGAACAAGACTTTGAGTAAAAGTTTAAGAAACTGCAATAAACAGCAACTTGGGAACAATAGCCTTAGATCAAAGACCCACCTCATGGGTACAGGGCAGACACCACATGAGAAGTTGCAAACCTTTGGGAAGGGCCATCCATAACATAATCCTTGAGACAGGATACGAATGTAGAATACTAACATGGCAAAAATCAGAAAATCCAACCCTTCTCGTCAAAATCATAGATTTATGTTTGAAGGTTAAAAGAAATGGTGATTCTAAGAAACCTACAAGGCTTAATTTTCTTACAGCATTGTCTATAACCAAGTAGCATTCTTTTCTGCTCTCTCTGTAGGCCACTGAGTGAAAATTGTGTTTGGAGGAAAGGATTCCTTTGGTTCCTCCATCTTCCTTCGATTATACAATAAAGTTCCCCCCAATGCTTGAGCCATGGCACAAGTGCAATTCAGCCCTAGAAAACCAGGCGTTCCCGTAGTGGAAACCAGGCTGACTCGGAGATAGCCCCCGTTCTGTGCTCGGCTTCTAAATTACTGAGTGACTTTACTACGGTTATCCATCGACCTTCGGGTGTCAGATTTTCCCAGTACTGAGGGTTGAGCGGTACCCTGCAGCACCAGACCGATTAAGATGTGGCCATTTGAGAAGTTTTCACCACACCGTCACATCCATCTAGGTGGGGCTTTCCATGGGGTGCGGGGGGCGGCAGCGAGTTTCCCGTCTGTCCACCTGCCAGTCAGAGCCAAGCAGGGGCTCTCCGGCCACTGCCTGCCAATCAAGCCAGAACCCGAGAGCGGGGGGCGCCGCCAACTCTCGGCCGCGTCCCCACGAGTCCCCTCTGGTTCCGACAGAGCTGAAAACCCGAGCCCAGCGCGCCCCTGCCGCGGCAGATCAGGAAACCACAAGGGGGAACTGGAAACGGGCCCTCCTGGAAACACAAGTGCCCACGAGGGTGCTTCTCGGGGGGCTGGGCCCTGCGCCCCTACACCAGCAGGGTGGCAATTCGAGTCCGGGTTTCAAGAAGCGGGAAGGTGCTCTAATACGTCTCCGCTGGCGACTGTTTTTCACACAACGCGCCCGACGAGCCGCAAAGGGCGCTGCTTCATGGAGTACGGGGGCGGACAAGGGTGGCTCCAGATCGGACCACGGAGGGCCATGGCACAGAAATGTAGCATTATTTCTGAGTCAAGCATATGGCTCGGAGCGAGCAAAGCCCGCCAAGAGCGGGCAGGAAGACCGAGCCGCGCCCCCAAGCCCTCGAGGGCAAGAGACCAGCGGGGCGCGGCGCGCGCGGCACTATATCTCCCGGCGGAGGAGCACACGGCGGCGCCTCGCACACGCCCCGAAACGCGCTCTGCAGCCGTTTGCTTAGTTGGCGCTGCTGCGGCTTCTTTCCTCGTTCAGTTCGACGAGGACGCTCTGATAGGCCAGCGCGACCCTGCAGTGGTTGGCCGGAAAGAGTCGAGCCGCCTGATTGGCCACGCCGCACCTGCAATGCGTCAAGTCGCGGCGGGCGTGGAGGACTCCGCGTGAATGGCCGTGACCGGCGGGGCAGCCCGCGGCCTTCCGGAGGGAGCGGCCCCGCCTCGGGCCGCCATCTTTACTAGTGGCAACGCCAGCGGCCACGGACGTGTGGGGGCTGCACTGCGCTCCTTGACCAGTAGAAAAAGGCTCTGCGACAGAAGTTTTGTTTGGGGGCTCATGTTCCTTTCTTGGTGGGTTGTTTTTGCTCAGGTCCCGGGGATGTGCTTGGAGGGGACAGAAGGCGACGACTCCGGGCTTGGCGCTGAGGGCAAAAATGGACACTGGAAGGAAAGGGCCCGAAAAGGGTTTTAGCTACCGCTTTAATAAAACTGCTTGGTTTGCGTTCTCTCGGCGTGCACGGGCGGGGCCGGGGTGCGCCCTGGTTCAGTTTCTGCAGGCAGAAATGAGATTTGCTGCTTGGGCATCTTGCTCGAACCGGAGAGCCTTTCTGGAAAGCTCTCCCGAATACGTCATGGTTCTTGCTCGCGCTGTGCGCGGACCCGCCCGCACGAAATCAGTTTTTGTTTTTTTAGAACTGTAAATCAAACAGCCGTGCTGGAGATTATTTCCCGGCTCCAGAGGCAGTGGCCTGCAGGGGCAAAGCTGAGCTTGCCTGACAGATAGGCTACAAGATGTGGGCAGAAAATTATTTTGATCATATCAGCTTCTTTTCCCTTTTTAGGCAGATGTTATGTTTGCGGTGTTTGTGCATTCGTCCCTGATGCCCTGGCCCCCTCCCCCGAAAAAAGAAAAGAAACCTTTAATTGTCAGACAAGGTAGTTGGTCAGGACTCACCCGCCCTTTCGTGGAACTAAATAGTATATTCCCTGAATTAATTATAGACGGAGGAAGCAGAAAAGGTCGTGGATGCCGTAGTTCAGTGGGTGGTGATAGCTTTGTTGGTTTTATTTGAGCAGCGGAGGTGCAAATTCGGTGGATTGTGGATATCCAAAGGTGAATTCTGGAGCTGCCTAGGTGTGGGTGTTGCCATGGCTACCGGGAGAGGGAGTGAATTGTGGGGCCAATAAACCTGGTAGAGCCCGGCCTCTCTGGTGTATTAAGCCTTAGTAATTGACTGCCCTGGTTTGTGTATCCAGGTTTTCTTCATCCCCATCCCCATCTAGGATTTGTGGATTGATCGGTGCAGGCACACATGGGCGTGTCGATTTCTGTTAATGACTAATACAAGAGGCACTCACTACCATGTGTAGATTTTCTGATCTGATGCTGCATCTAATCAGGGAGTGTAGTTTTTGTTCCATTTGCCTTACGTTTTGATTTGCCAGTTATTGCTGCTCTTACATAATCTTATCAGCTTTCAACAATTATTTACTGACTCGTATACCTTATTTTTTTTTTTATCTAAGTAAACAATCATGGCACCGTAGGGTGCCTTCTGCCTGAAATGAACACTCCCATTTTATTGTGTATAAATATGTCAGAGCACTGAGTTCATGGACATTGCAAAAGAAAGAAACTTGCAGCTTTGCATAATCTCTATATAGCAACAACCCCTCCTGCCTGTAGAGCACACAGTATCTCAGTGTTTGGCAGCTGCAGGGCTAGGAGTTGGCCCTTAGCTTGCTGTGCGCACAAGAAGTCTTCCAGAGCCTGGATTAATTCTGTTATGAAAAGAATCAAATCTCAGAGTTGTGGGGATTGTATGCCATGCAACTGTGCCAGCACTGTAAATTGCAGAACTATTAATATATTGATATGCAATTACTAATGCAATAATTCAATGCCCATATTGTCTGACCTTGTGAGAGGAAGATTTTCCTTCAAGCTTTTCTGTTTCTGGAAAGAACAGGTGAATAAATTCATACCTCAAATAAACCTTAAGTAGCATTGTTTTCTTCTTAATGAAAATAGTATTAATATAACCATGTTAGCATGCAGTGCCAGATTTGGGGGGCTTGTAGAGAGACCAGCTCATCACAGTTTACTGGATGTGCCTGGTTTTAACATCAAGTGTGTTCAGAAAGTTCCTCTGTCCTCGGCAAACCAGGACAACTGGTCAGCTTTGGACTGTTTTCAGTGGCAAAAGATGGGAGGATGACCAGAATGGAAAATGGAAGACATACTATGTGGAGATTCCTTGTAGCTTGGAACTACTGGGCCCAAGAAAATGGATGTCCTTGTGTAAGAAAAGTGTGGGCTTTCACCTAAAACTCAAAGCTCCAAAGTCAAACCAATAACGATCCATCTTTACTGCTCTTCCTTCTTGGTCCTCACGCATGGCTTTTGTTTTCAATATCTTAATAGTTTCCTATTAAATTATCATCTTTATTTCTAGTAAAGGCTTTACAAAACTTTAAGTCACTGTAGAATACAGAAATACTTCCTTATGCCATGGGTCCTTTGTCACCAATCAGCCTCGGGTTCTTTTGTTCAGATAGAGATCATGAAAGGGCCAAGCATAGCTTTTTTGGTGTTATGAATCCTTAGCCTTGAGGGTTAAAGCTGGTACTTGGGCGCTTTGCTGTCTTGGATGTGAACCTTGAAGAAATTTTAAACAAGGCTTCATTGGAACTGATGCTGTAGCACCAGGGAGGCAGTACACAGGGCTGAGTTCCTGGACTGGCTCCCTGAGGAGTCAAGGAGTGAAGCTCCTGTCTGCAAAAGGCCCAGTCAGTTGTCATCCATGAAACTCCTGTACCTCATGCTGGTTCTTTGCTCTTGGGGATCCATGCAGGTTTGTTGGGTCTGTCTGCACTTGGCTGTTGGGATGGGCAAGGTGCTCCCACTGGCCCAGGGGGCTCCAGCTGTCTGCAGAAACAACTTGTATCCACACCCTTCAGGCCCTTCCTATTCTGTCTCACTTTGCTGGTCGCATAAAGCTAACACCACTCAGACCTGCTGCCCATTTTCATAGTTGATGTCATGCTGCATTTCACTTAGAGGTTAGTGAGAATAAAGATGTTCTGTTTTTCTCTCCAAGTATGGGTCTCCCCTGAACTTTCTCCACCAAGTCCATGCGGAGAAGCTCTCCCTCGCCCTGGCCTCAAGGCAGTTTTTTTTTTTTTTTTTTTTGGAACCAGGGATTGAACTCAGGGGCACTCTGTCACTGAGCCACATCCCCAGCCCTATTTTGTATTTTACTTAGAGACAGGGTCTCACTGAGTTGCTTAGGGCCTCGATAAGTTGCTGAGGCTGGCTTTGAACTCGTGATCCTCCTGACTCAGCCTCCTGAGTCGCTGGGATTACAGGCGTGCGCCACTGCGCCCCGGCTTCAAGGCAGTTTTCTTGACACTTCTTCCACCTTTTCCACCTTTCCATCCTCGGGCAGCCACCGTGGTTCACCACGCTGCTGCCATTTCCCTTCCTCTCACAGAAGTCTGTTGTTCTGTGTTTTAGTCTGTCCTGCCGCTACAACAAATACCGCCGCAGACTGTTCTGGTGCTGGGAAGTGCAAGGTCAATGCACCAGCTGATCTGGGGTCTGGTGAGGGCTCACTCTTTGCTTCCAAGACGGTACCTTGTCACATCCTCACGTTGTGGAGGTGGAAGGGCAAAAGGGGAAACGCTGTGTCCTCATGTGGCAGAAGAGATGAAAGAGCCAGGCAGCTCTCTGAAGCCTCTTTTATAAGGTCATTAATCCCATTCACGAGGGCAGAACCCTCATGAGTAATCACTTCCCAAGAGGCCCCATCAGTTTGGGGTTTAAGTTCCAAAATTTTAATTTTCAAGGGACACTTACCTTCAAACCACAGCTATTTTCCACCTTTGCCCAGTTGATGGAGTCTGTTATCTAAAACACATCTAACAGGCCTGGGTTCAGTCCCCAGCATTGCAAATCGATAAATGAACAAACCACATCTGACTGTATCATTTCCCTGTAAAAATCTCAGTAGTTTCTCACAGCCTCCAGGATTAAGTCCAGGTTCCTTTAAGAATTGCTTCAGGTCCCTCCATAATCTGGCCTTTTCAGTCCTAATAGCCTACTGTCCTTTGCATCTCTTAAATGTCAGTTATATGAATTGTTCTTTAATATTTGTGCTCCTGCCAGGTGTTGTGGCACAGGTCTGCAAACTCAAACTTGGGAGGCTAAGGTAGAAGGACTGCAAGTTTGAGGCCATCCTCAGCAATTTAGTGAGGTCCTAAGCAACTTAGCAAGACTCAGTCTCAATAAAAATGGCTGGGGATGTGACTCAGTGGCTGAGCACCCTGGGTTCAATCCCCAGTACCAAAAATAAAAATAAAATAATCCGTGCTCCCCTCATCCTCTTTTTGTGTTGCTTCCTTGGTCTAGACTTTTGATCTCCATCATCTGCTAACAAAGGTCTAATATCCTTAAAGGCTCACTTCAGATGTGATGTGGGCTGAAATAAATTCTTCCTCCTTTGGGCTCCCTTAGCACTTACTTGGCTCTCTTCTGTTAACACACTCAACTTTTATTATGGGCATTTGATTATTCATTCAATAAATATTTGTCAAGTATCCATTGTTGAGTGGGGCCCTGGATTAGGGGCCAGGGGGATAGAGAATGAAATAAATTTGGACATTGGTTTTTAAAGGACTTATATTTCAGGTTGGGAGAGAATGTAAACCCAAGTAACAATTTTCCAGGTAGGAGAAAATGACAAGTATTTCAGGAGTCCAGAAGGAGAATTCAGTCTGCTGGAGTGATCAGAGAAAGCTTTGTGGAGGAAGTGGCATCTGAGCCAGCTTGGAGGATCAACACCCTATATGGATGTACCCAGGGAAGGCATTCCACACAGAGGGAACACGGGGAGTGCAGACAAAGACTGAAAAGAGCAGAGTGTGTCAGGGAAGGGCAAGAACTGTAGCTTATTATTTAGGAGCATCATGAAAAATTAGGCCAGTGGCAGGTTTGTTAAGCCTATATAGTGAATGGCCACATGTTCCAGGCAAGAAGACAGGACCATCCTGTGTGCTGGAACCCACTGAAGAGCCTTGAGAAGAGGCTGAGCAAACCAAATGTTTTTAAGGATCATGTAGCAAAGTAAGAGGTGACTTGTGCAGAGAAGACTAGACAGGGAGACTCATGGAGGCAATAACATTAGGAATGACAGCCAGTACCTATGAGCACTTAAGATGTGCACTATCTTGACTTGCTGTATCATGGAATTAGAAAAGGGAAAGGTGTAAGAAATACCACTCTATGAGAGATAGTGTTTTTGTTCTCTGTTTGAAGCAAAAAATAAAAAAGCAACAAATGTCACCATAGCTGGACTAAATTCTTGGGCCTTGTTGTCTAATATTTGTCTCATCATATGCATCCTAGACCCTTTTCTGTACTGGGTACAGATGCCAATGGGCTTGGCAGTTTCAGGATTTCTCAGAAACCTTATAAGAGACTGTTGCCTTATGCTTCCAAATATTCCTGCCGGGGACCTTTCCTGAATGAGATCTGTAAATTTTCAAGACATTTCCTCCTGAGTGAAAGACCTTTCTTGAGCTAGTACCTATTTAAAGATGTGTAATTTCAGCACACTGGAGGAGTGATTTTCCTGTTCTCTGTTGATGGAAATTTTCACATAGTAGATGGAAAAATTAAACCCTATATATGGCAGAAAATCCTTCAAACCCAGAGGCTATTACCTTCAAAAGTTGTAGTGCACATTTCATAGTAATTGACTACCTTTTCTCCCTTACTAATAGTCACATCATTTTTTGTCTGTTTTATCGTTCTAATTAGATCAGAAGTCCCTTAGAAACAAATTACCTCCAAAAAATCCTCCCACTTGCCTACATGTCCTGGATATAATTATCACTGAATCCTGATTTGTGTTTTTGCTATTTTTTTTCTTTATTTTTCCTACTCAGCATTTCTCTCTTTTCCTTTCAGTACTGGGGATGGAACCCAGGGCCTTGCACATGCTAGACAAGTGCTCTACCACTGAGTCACACCCCCAGCCCCACAACATGTCTCTGGTGACAGCACTAAATAGTTTATTGATACTCTAGAAAAAGGATACTCATTCAGACTCATTACCAATATTTATCCATTCTATATGCCCAGGCCCGACAGAATGTGAGTGCCATTTACTTTCTCTTGGGGTCATAGATCTTTGGAATTTGGGGAATCATAGACACTTTTGAGAATCTGTGAAAGCCATAGAAACCTCCCAGAAAAATGCATACCTTTAAGAAATTCTGCAATGCCTGTAACAGACCCTTGACTTTCTGATTCCATTAGAACCAAAATAATAAAAGCATTGCCAAATAACAAAGGTCCAACTCCACCGTGACGTTTACCACCATATGACTGGGAGTGCTTTACCTGTACTGTAAGGCAACTAGATGGGCCTTCACGCGTGGTAGATCAGCCACATGACATCATGGGAACTCGGTCAATACTTGACATGTTTATTTGTTTGTTGAAATCTTAAGTCCCTAAAGCAAAAATGGTCACCTTTCTACTACAAGGATGAGAAAGGCAAAATGCAGTATAGCACTAGTTTTCCAGTCAGGTCAGTTTCCTAATTCTTTGCTGATACAAGCATTTTTCAAACTATATCATGCCATATCAATAAACCTAGTCTTTGATGTTTTTAAGTTCTAGTCTCTCTTGTTTTAAATTTTGTGAACCATATATAACTAAATTCAATTAAGAACCAAAATACATAAATGAGATTATTTTACAAAATAGTTTCCCATGAGATTTAGTACTATTGATATTACAATAATGTTTGGTTTCTTTTCTTTCTTTCCTTTTTCTTAAAACTGTCAATTGAACCTAGGGGCACTTTACCACAGAGCTATACTCCAGTCCTTTTTAAAATTTTTTATCTTAATAGAGGGTCTTGTAAGTTGCCCAGGTGGCCTGGAACTGAACTATTCTCCTGCTTTCTGAGTTGCTGGGATTACAGGCCTGCACCATCACACCTAGTTCAATATTTATTTATTGAACCTTTATTTTATTTATTTGATTATTTATTTTATGTGGTACTGAGGATCAAACCCACATGCTACTCAAGTGCGGTACCACTGAGCTACAACCCAACCCGAGAATTTTTCTGTAAGTGAATAGTTAACAATGGGATCACTGGACACCAAACAGTATTTACAAGCCTCTGCCTGGAAACTTGTTGCAGTTTTTACTATTTCAGTAAGACCAAGTGCCATGCCCACCACTATTCCCCTCAGTGCTTGACATGGTTCCACTGGGAATAATGAAGATTCATGCATTGTCTAATCTTCTGGGAAATGTGGACATGGCATGCTCCTTCTTGCTTTTGTGTTATTTCTTATTGTTAATGGTGTAATATTTGGATGTTTGCATTTAAAGATTTTGGTAGAAAATCGGACATTAAGTGATTTGGAACATAAAAATAACACCGCTCAAGCCTTAATTGATTTCATATGTAATATTACCTTAACAGAAAGATGTTGTGGGGCAGATCAATAAGAGTTGTTCATCCTTAGAATTATGATCACCACTCTCAGGTAGCGTAACGCAGTCAGACTGCCTGGCTGCTTTAGCCCAAACCAAGATGTGTTCCCCTCTTAGTGAAACTGTTTTCACAGTTCAGGGACCACAGTGGATTGCATATAAGATTGATGGGAAGCTATAACTTTCCCCTAGAGAATAATCTTTAAAGTCCTTAAATGTAGGTCTCCCTTTCCTTTAGACAGAAGTTATAAAAGAAAATAAGAAGTGCTTTTCTTAGAGGTCATTTAACTAATTAACAAAAAGAAGTTCCACTTTATATACAATAGATTAATTAAAAGGTGCTATGCCTCATATCTGCCTTTGAAAGAAATGGCAAAAGTGCAGTTAATTGATATGGCTTTTGTTATCCTTGACTCAACTTTAAACCATGATGTGCTAAACCTATATAATTTATGAGAATGGCTTCGCTCTTATCATTCCTAGTAAGACAAAAACCAGAACCAATTAAAGGTTTCGTGATGTTTTTCTTAGAGGAATAGGAGAAGTTATCTTATTGTGATTATGCTTATGCCCATCAGATTCCCTCAGAGCTTGCACCACCTGCCCCTCTATGTAACCTCAAGAGAATGTACTCAAGCTGAATGAATATATGTAGATCGTGTATGAAACAGAAAATTCAGAACTTAGAACTTATCCTCAGATCTTTGAGTCTGTGTCACTTTATTCTCCTCTTCGCTGATGCCTTCCCCCTTACCAAGCTGTTCCATGACCCCTGCTAGGGCTGGACCCTGGCAACCAAGCTGTTGAGATTCCCCAAAAGGGTGTCATTCCAAGTACTTTTTGGAATCTGGGAAGACTGATTTGTTTCTGAATGGAGTCTATGAGTTTCATTTCATTTATTTGTCTAGCAATGCTGGGGATGGAACCCTTCTTACACATGCTAGGCAGGTGCTCGACCACAGAGCTACATCCCCAGCCCTGAAGTCTATCTTCAACAATAGCACGGTTTCATAATATCGCGGAGATTTTTCTGCCTATTTTAAGTAACTATAGGCACTGCAAACATCATCAGAATCATTGGTGAACATTATTATGATTCTTTGCTTGTGTCAGGTACTCTGAGAGGTATCAAGCTTGCAACGAATTTCACATGTCCCTGGCCTTGAGGTGCTCAGGATGAGACTGTAACCCACATGAAAGTAGAGACTCGTTTTATTTACTTTTCTTATGTTCATGTTTTCTGGCCACTACATGTACAACCATGTCTGGCGTATGAGAGCTGCTAAGCAAATATATATATGTTGGACATCCAAATTAAAAATGAGTTAAATGAAAGAAGGAACAATTTTATTTTGTAATGCAGCTTTTAAAAAAGAAAAATTACATCGTGTTGTTCTTTTAAAATATTTTATTATGTGATATTTGATGCATACAAAATACTCTATATAGTAAATAGAAGTTATTAAGCATAATGGTAAAATAAGCCATAGTGAACCCACCATGCATTCAGATTTCTAGAAAATTGCCAATAGTGTGGAAAACACTTGTATGCTTCCTAATGTCATTGTGCTGCTTTCTGCATCAACTCAGACTGCATTCTTTTTTTTATTTAAATCTTTTTAGTTGTAGCTGGACACATACCTTTATCTTATTTATTTTCATGAGATGCTGAGGATTGAACCCAGAGCTTCACACATGCTAGGCAAGTGCTCTACCACTGAGCTACAACCCCAGCCCCTTAAACTGCATCCTTGATTCAAGAATATCTTTTTTTGTTTGTTTGTTTCAAGAGTATCTTAACCTTGAGGGCTGGAGGGTGTAGCTCAGTGGTAGAATGCTGCATGTGTGAAGCCTAGATTTGAGTCCCAGCACCAAAAAGAAAAAAAGATTATTTTAACTTTAAGATGTATAAATCAAAAACAAAGCTTATAAAAGACAAATGTGCACAACACTTTAAGAATTATAAACTTAATGAAGACTAAATGTATTCTTACTAGTCCTGTGGAAGATCATTTATTAAAGGCCACATTGTTATCATCATCAAAAAATAGTAAGCCAAGTTACTCTAGAAACAAACAAACAAAAAAGTTACTTCTGTGTGATAAATCCTAGCAACTGACCTGTGCACACAGATAACATGTGCTAGAATTTTCTAGTGTTTTGTTTTGCTCCTTGTTGGTGTAAAATGATATTTGAAATGTTCTTTTCTGCAGTCTGCTATAAATTGGTTTTCTCATTGACATATATAATGATTTCTATTTCATAGTCTCAGAACTATCCTTAAACACTTTAGGTATGTTCTTAACAATTATTCTGAGTGAAATTCTTTCTATGAGTTGTCTGAAGAGATTTTAAGTCAGAACACTGGGTATACATAAATATTTACAAAACTGAAAAGAAAAGAAAAAGAAGTCACAACCAGAATAGCATTTGAGCAGTGTGTGTGTGTGTGTGTGTGTGTGTGTGACACTGGGGATTGGAACCAGCAACCCTCTACTACTGAGCTACATCCTCAGCCCTTCTTATTTAATTTTGAAATAGTCTTCCTAAATTGTCCAGGCTAGCCTCAAACTTGGGATCCTCCTGCCTCAGACTCCTGAGTTTCTGGGATTACAGGTTGATGCCACTGCACCCAACAACAATATTTATCAAGAAAGAATTCTTGGACTAGTGTTTACCAGGTGCATCTTTTAATACAATACATAATGTAGTGTGTTGTGTGTATTATCCTAAACTCATAAATTCCAAAGAAATAGATTGTAATGAACAGGGCCCCTCTCCTGTACAATATTACCTTTCCCATTAATCCTTCTACATTTAGTTTCCAATACAATTCTAAAGGCCACTGTCAAATTGTCTTTCCCATCTTTTTTCTTTTAATTTTTTGACTTCAGATTTATAGAGAAGTTACAAGAACAGTACAAAGAATTCCTGTGTGCCTTGTACCTGAATTTCCCAGTGTCAGTGTTTGGTGTACATGCTATGTGTGCAGGTGACCTCTGGCTCACTCTCCCTCCCCCCAGACATGATGCCCCCTTTCCCTAAATGTTTTCATGTATAATTCCAGAACTAAGGAAATTCTATTACATAATGGTGCGATTATCAAAATCGGAAATGGATACACCACCATCAATAATGTTATCTAATCTATAATCCTCATGCAAATTATGCTACTTGTCTCATTACCATTTTTTCCACCTTTTTTATTGGTGCATTATAGTTGTGCATAGTGATGGGATTTATTTATTTTATTTTATTTTATTTTATTTTATTTTATTTTTGGAACCAGGGTTTGAACTCAGGGACACTCGGCCACTGAGCCACATTCCCAGCCCTATTTTGTATTTTATTTAGAGACAGGGTCTCACTGAGTTGCTTAGGGCCTTGCTAAGTTGCTGAGGCTGGCTTTGAACTCTCGATCCTCCTGACTCAGCCTCCCAAGTCGCTTGGATTACAGGTGTGCGCCACCACGCCCAGCTTCGTGATGGGATTTAAATGTGGGGTCTTTTGGTAGCAAAATAAAATTCCCAAGTCACACATTGTATCCAGATGTCATCCCTAGTCTCATTTAATCTAAAATTGTTTCTCAGTCTTGTTTTTTCATGACATTGACTAATTTACTGATTTCTAGCCAATCGATATGCTGAGCATTTTTATGGAAGTGAGTATATTCTAAGTAACTGAATTAATCACTGTCAAAATGCACAGAAAAGGTTTAGACATTAATTATCTTATGTTACATTCATTTAAAAAAATCATGCCTAAAGAAATGGTAGGGTGAAGGGTGAGCAAAAGACAATTTCAAATTCTAGATTTATTCTGTGCCTCTATGCTAAACCAGCCCAGTCTCTTTCAGAGTTGAGAAAATAAACCCAGACAGGTTTGATCAAACGTCCTTTAGCTCTCCCGCTTTTCATAGTGTAATGAAAAACAGTTATTATAAAATTCTAAAAGTAGTACCTTACATTAAAAAAGTTTACCCCCAATTAATTCCTCTACTGTGTTTGGTTTTAGCATAAGAATTCTGCCTGGCAGTGATCTGTTACATATTTATCATACACAATCTTTGACACTTGATTTTATAATATTTATAATGTAATGCCTGTCATATATAGAAGCTACATGCATCGTAACGGCCATCGTCATAGCATTTGGATAGAAATATGACAGTTTTTCCAGGACACTAGAATAATGTGACCATGTTAAAGACATCATGGAACACTGTGTCCCAGAGGAGAGGAGACTCTGTGTTTGTGCGTGTTGGGGATGAAACCTCGGGCCTTGTGCATGCGAGGCCAACGCCCTACCACTGAGCTCTCTTCCAAGCCCAAAAGGAGCCTTCTCACCAGGTCTTGCACTAGGCTTTCCAGGAGAGCGTCCTGGTCAACCCAGGATTCTGATGGGACTCACTGCTGCAGACTGGTGGGCTGGGTGATCTAGCCCACGCAGGGTACACATTTCCTGTTTAAAATTCATACACATTCTCTGTTACTTCTTCTTCTTCTTCCTTTTTTTTTTTTTTTTTTTTGGAACCAGGGATTGAACTCAGGGGCACTGGGCCACTGAGCCACATCCCCAGCCCTATTTTGTATTTTATTTAGAGACAGGGTCTCACTGAGTTGCTTAGGGCCTCGCTAAGTTGCTGAGGCTGACTTTGAACTCTCGATCCTCCTGACTCAGCCTCCCAAGTCGCTTGGATTACAGGCATGCACCACCACGCCCGGCCTCTCTGTTACTTCTGATTAAAAAGATCTTGTTGCCCAGTAGTCACCTAAAGAGATGGCACTTCTTTCTTCAGTGGTTTCTAGTCAAGTCTGTGCATCACCACACCCCAGCCTGAGGAGCACACCAACTCATTTATGGAGAGAGTTGTGGAATTCCATGCCTGGGTCCAGAAAGAGCAAGTTCAATGACTCGGGAGTGACTCCTGCAGCAAAACGCAGTTGGGGGCAGTGTGACCGTGGGCTCCAGAGCAGCAGCTGGGCTTGGATGCCACCTTGAGGAGCAATACTGTGAGTGAGAGGGCCGGTGCAGATGGGAGAAGAAGGGAGACCAGCGTCTGGCCCCCTCTCTGCCACTGCCTCTCCCCAGTGACTGGGAAAAACACTGAAATCTGAACCCTAGTTTCCTTGTATAGAGAAAAGCAGGCCACAACCATCACATTTTATGATTCAGTTGGAATGAATAGGATGCATTAGCTCAATAATAGTTCTTAGGTTTCATAATTGACAAGCTTCACCTGATAGAAGCCCCCAAGGTTGTCCCTAGCCACATGCTGCTGATGACATGCAGAGTCTATTTCCAGGCATTCAGAATATTTACATTTTTAAAGATTACTGTGAAATCTAGGCCTGCCATCTTATGGATCCTAAATGGTACTACCAATTGTCAGCATCCAGAGAGCATTTCTACACAAATTGTCAGAACACCTGCTTATGAACATCGAGCTTGTTTCTGAAGGGTTTATACAGCATTTGGAAATTGACTTTCTTTGATAATTTCTTTCGGGGGATATATGCTGGAGATCGAATCCAGGGCCTTGAGCATGCTCATGTTCTACCACTAAGCTAAACCAGCCCTTATAATTCTTAATTTTAAATCTCCAGGAGAATGGAATTGTTGAAGAACTCCACCCACCCCCATCCCCAATTTTAATTGTCGATCCTGAGAATTACTTTTGAGGCAACATTTCATGTTTTATTTTATTTTATTTTATTTATTTATTTTTTTGAACCAGGGATTGAACTCAGGGACACTCGGCCACTGAACCACATCCCCAGTCCTATTTTGTATTTTGTTTAGAGACAGGGTCTCACTGAGTTGCTTAGTGCCTTGCTGAGTTGCTGAGGCTGGCTTTGAACTCGCGATCCTCCTGACTCAGCCTCCCAAATTGCTTGGATTACAGGCGTGCGCCACCACGCCTGGCTACATTTCACGTTTTAAATGGCTATAAAATGACTTTGGAAATGTTTGAAACACCAGTGTGTAGTTTATGAAAGCTGAGAGCAGACTTGGGTGTGATTGTGAAATGTAAGTCTTTCTTTCCTTCTTTTCTTCTGTCCTCCTTCCCTTCTTTCCTTCCTCCTTCCCTTCTTCCTTCCTCCCTTCCTCCCTTCCTCCCTTCCTTCCTCCCTCCCTCCCTCTCTCTCTCCCTCTCTCTCTCTTCCTCTCTCTCTCTTTCTTTCCTTCTATCCCTGGGATGGAACTCAGGGGTGCTCTACAACTGAGCTACATCTCCACACCAGCCCTTTTTATTTTTTATTTTGAGACTGGGTCTCACTAAGTTGCTGAAACTGTCTTCTAACTTGAGATCCTCCTGCTTCAGCCTCCCAGGTAGCTGGGATTACAGGTGTGTGTTGCTGTGCCTGGCCCTTTTTTCTTTTTATTTAGCTGAAAATCGATGCGCACAGGTGATTTGCAGTGGTAGCATGGATGTTTGTGGAATTTTCTCCCATCTCCTGCCCATGCACCTAAGCATTATCTTTCGTCACATAGAAGATCCAAGCCACAGAGGTTTTGCTCATCATGAGCATGGGTGGAGCTAGGCAATGGGGAACATTTTCAACTCTTTCAAAACTACATCTTTAAAATATTGATCAAGGAATAAAAGGCTCTGATTCCCACATGAATTTCAGAATTGATCTTCAATTAAACCTCCATCCCAAACAGATCCAAATATAATTATTTGGCTCCCTTCCCACTAATACAATTCGAGACACTGAAATATCTAAAGGATTGCTTTTGATGGGCTTCCTGACTTTTCCAGGGACAAAAAGTATTTAAAGTTGCTAATTTCATGATGCCTTTTAAAATGAGTTCTATTCCCAATGGTTTTCAATTTAAAACCTTCTTTTTTGTGTGATGCTGGGAATTAATATACTTTCAATACCTTTTAGCCATATGTGGATATTTTAATCCCTTTTGTGTTGAAATGTAACTGTTAAAGTATTGTAGAAGGTAACATTTGGACTGGTTGACAATGTAAGCATTTATTGTAACTAATCTTCATTGATGTGGATTCTTACACCTGCATTGCCATCAGTAGCCAACATCAGTCATGGGAACTGTAGCCAAGTTCTACCCTTTTACTTTCTCCCAGGTCCCGTTTTTGCTGAATAAAGATGTTGACTGAGGTTCATCTCCTCCTTGCTCCCTCTTGGAAAGTTAGTGCTTTTTCTTTTCATCTCATGATTTAATTATGTGACCCCCTTTCTTTAGAATTTTCTCTTGGGTTGGCCAAGTCCTGCTATTGACATTCAAGAAATGGTGTCAAGCTTTATTTCCACATCGAGGCCCATTGTAACACCGTGTCCTCCATATTCTCCTATGTGTTTTGATTATATATCTATAAATATTTTAAATGTGTAAAATTTCTGGTCAAAGTTAAAAGTATTCTTTTGTAGGCTGATCTGATCGTTTACCTAAAATGTACTCAAGAAAGCTTTTGGGTTTTATTTCCAGTTGCTCAAGTCAGGCTTTGAAATTTCTAAGTCATGTACATTTGCTTTTATTCCCTTCTCTTCCTTTATTTTGCAGCAGAAGATCTCTGTGGAATTCTCTGGAGTCCTAACTACTTTGAATTTCCCTTCAGCAGTGACATTAGTTCTATTGCTGATTATATGTCAACACAGTTTTGGAGCGTGCTGTTTCTCTTAGAAACTAAATGAGTATACTAAGTGCCAAGAATACATTTAATAGAAATGAAGTTGTTCACAAAGATAAGTAGCCAAAGGAAAGCTGCCCCATAGATACTGTTTTGTGAGATTCAAGTTTTAAGAAAGAAGTTACAGTTTTGAAATGATTCTGAAACTGAGTTTTGGGGAAGGACTGCAAATGTGTAATTTACATGTTGTATAGTTATTTATATGGCTCTCTGTTTAATTTCAAAGTTTCGTTTACTTTCTCTCCTGCCACAGGAATATAGTGGCCATAAATCCCAAAATAAAATCATCATCAATCTTGTGCCTTCTATTTAAAAGCTTTATCTTTTGGCAATTAACTTTGGAAAAATAAGGTACCAATGTAAAATTTTTCTTCTCTTTTTTTTCAGTGGTGAGGATGGAACTAGGACCACATGCTAGGCAAGAGCTCTACCACTGATCTACACCACCAGCCCCTAGTGTAAAATTTAAATTAAAACATTTCTCTATATAGGATTCCATGTAATGAGATATTTTAAAAATCTTTAGAGCACATTTGCTTAATAGTGGAATAAATTGACTAGTTAAGACGCAGACCAAATCTTTGCCTCTGTGAAGACTCAAGCATAAATTGGGGCCTATACTTGGGAGTTTTATAGAATATGCTTTTCACTGGCAGGGAGATTGGAACTTCTGTACTCAAATTCTAATAGTCTAAGATTAAAAAAACTCTCGGACTAATTTTTTTTGGTACTGGGGATTTAACCCAGAGGCACTTAACCACTGAGCCAAATCTCCAGACCTTTTTGTTTTTTATTTAGAGACAGGGTCTCACTAAGTTGCTTAAGGCGTCGCTAAGGTGCTGAGGCTGGCCTCAAACTTGAATCCTCCTGCCTCAGCCTCCTGAGCTGCTGGGATTACAACAGTGTGCCACTGCTCATAGCTCAGACTAATTCTTTATGAAACTAACCTTAACAATCTCAGAGAGCATGAATGGGAGGAATTTTGGGGTGTTCAGTCATTGTTATGGAACTATATCCTGAGTTGGGGTAATGAAATAAAAAAAATGTTTCCCCTGTTGGTGTCATTAAAGGTACACCAAACCAACATTAGAGAAAAAACCTGAACTCCTGTAGCTTTAAAAAGCCTTTATAAAGGAGGACATACACAATTTAAACAGATTAATTTCAAACAATGAAATTGAAGACATCATCAAAAACCTACCACCCAAGAAAAGCCCAGGATCCGACAGATTATTGGCCAAGTTCCACAAGACCTTCAAAGAAGAATTAACACCAATACTCCTGAAATTATTCCATGAAATAGAAGAGGAGGGAACCCTTCCAAACTCATTCTATGAGGCTTCTGTCACCCTGATACCAAAACCAGACAAAGACACATCAAGGAAAGAAAACTTCAGATCAATATTCCTGATGAACATAGATGCAAAAATTCTTAATAAGATTCTGAAAAATTGCATACAAAAACATATTAAAAAGGTAGTGTACCATGATCAAGTGGGGTTCATCCCAGGGATGCACAGTTGGTTCAACGTACGGAAATCAATAAACATAATACATCACATCAATAAACTTAAAGACAAGAATCACATGATTATCTCAATAGATGCAGAAAGAGCATTTGACAAAATATAGCACTTTTTCATGTTCAAAACACTAGCAAAGCTAGGGATAGTAGAACATACCTTAATATTGTGAAAACTATCTATGCTAAGCCCAAGGTCAACATCATTCTAAATGGAGAAAAATTGAAAGTGTTCCTTCTAAAAACTGGAACAAGACAGGGATGCCCTCTTTCACCTCTTCTATTTAACATTGTCCTTGAAACTCTAGCCAGAGCAGACAGATGAAAGAATTTAACAGGATACAAATAAGAAAAGAAGAACTCAAACTATCACTATTTGCCAATGACATGATTCTATATTTAGAAGATCAAAAAAATTTCACAAGTAAATTTCTAGAACTCATAAATGAATTTGGCAAATTAGTAGGATATAAAATCAATACCCATAAATCAAATGCATTTCTATACATAAGTGACAAATCTACTGCAAGAGAAATTGGGAAAACTACTCCATTCACAAAAGCCTCTAAAAAAATAAAATACTTGGGAATCGATCTAACAAAAGAGTTGAAAGACCTCTACAATGAAAACTACAGAACACTAAAGAAAGAAATTGAAGAAGACCTTAAAAGATAGAAATATCTCCCATGCTCTTGGATAGGCAGAATTAACATTGTCAAAATGTTCATTCTACCAAAAGTGTTATATAGATTTAATGCAATCCTTATTAAAATCCCAATGACAATGAGATTTTAATAGATAGAACTAGATGATAGAACTAGAAAAGGCAATCATGAACTTCATCTGGAAGAATAAGAGATCTCGAATAGCCAAAACAATTCTGAGCAGGAAGAGTGAATCAGAAGGTATCAAATACCAGATCATAAACTGTACTACAGAGCAATAGTAACAAATTGTCAGGGTATTGGCACCAAAATAGACGTAGGCCAATGGTACGAAATAGAAGACACAAAGTTATCTCATACTAGACAAAGGCACCAAAAACATACACTGGAGAAAAGATAGCCTCATCACATGGTGCTGGGGAAACTGGAAATCCATATGTAACAAAATGAAATTAAACTTCTATCTCTCATCTGCACAAAAATCAACTCAAAGTGGATCAAAGACTTAGGCACTAGAACAGAGACCCTGTGCCTAATAGAAGAAAAAGTAGATACAAATCATCATGTCGGCCTAGGACCTAACTTCCTTAACAAGACTTTTAAAGTGCAAGAAGTAAAATTAAGAATCAGTAAATGGCATGGATTCAAACTAAAAAGCTTCTTCTCAGCAAAGGAAACAATCAATAATGTGAAGAGGGAGCCTACAGAATGGGAGAAAATCTTTACCACATGCACCTCAGATAGAGCACTAATCTCCAGGATATATGAAGAACTCAAAAAAGTTAACATCAAATAATAAATGGCCTAAAGAACTGAACAGACACTTCACAGAAGAATGAATACAATCAATCAACAAACATATGAAAGAATGTTCATCATCTCTAGCAATTAGAGAAATGCAAATCAAAACTCTAAGATTTCATCTCACTCCAGTCGGAATGGTAATTATCAATAATATGAGCAATAATAAGTGTTGGCAAGGATGTGGGGGAATAGGTATTCTCATACATTGCTGGTGGGACTGCAGATTGGTGCAACCACTATGGAAAGCAGTATGGAGACTACTAAGAAAACTTGGAATGGAACCACCATTTGACCCACTATCCCACTCCTCAGTTTATA
The DNA here is from genome assembly GCA_020662805.1 of Glaucomys volans. Lineage (NCBI taxonomy): Eukaryota > Metazoa > Chordata > Mammalia > Rodentia > Sciuridae > Glaucomys > Glaucomys volans. The sequence goes on along the minus strand of JAJEJO010000440.1, from coordinate 913,159 downwards.
CCCAAAGGACTTAAAATCAGCATACTACAGTGATGAAGCCACATCAATATTTATAGCAGTTCAATTCACAATATCTAAAATATGGAACCAACCTAGATGCCCTTCAACAGTTGAATAGATAAAGAAAATGTGGTATATACACACAATGGAATATTACTCAGGCTTAAAGAAAAATGAAAATATGGCATTTGCAGATAAATGGATGGAATTAGTATAATGCTAAGGGAAGTAAGCCAATCCCCAAAAACCAAAGGCTGAATGTTTTCTCTGATAAGCAGATGCTGATCCATAGTGGGGAGTGGGGTTGGAAAGAATGAAAGAACTTTGGATTGTGCAGAGTGGTGTGAGGGGAGGGATGAGTGGTGGGGTTGGGAAGGATGGATGGTAGAATGAGACAGACACTGTTACCCTGTATACATGTATGGTTACATTACTGGTGTGACTCCGCACCATGTACAGCCAGAGGAAGGAGAAGTTAGGCTCCATTTGCATACAATGTATCAAAATGGTTAGACTGTCATATATAACCAATTAGAACAAATTTTTAAAAATTAATTTTAAAAAGCTGTCCCCAAAGTTCCTGTTAGTGCAGGAATCTTCAGAGATGAAATGACCAGGTTATGACTGCTGGAACCAAATGGGTCCACCCTAGTTTGCTTGGACTAACTGGGTGGTCACTGTGGGCAGGTGGGGTGTGGCTGGAGGAGGTGATCACTGGAGGCCATCCGCTTCCTCTGCCACGCCTATCCACCATGATGTGCTGCCTCATCTTGGGCCCAGAGCAATGGACTCAGTTATCTGAGATCTCATATGATTTCCAAAGAATTATTCCTCCTCTAAGTTGTTCTTTTTGGGCATTTTGGTCACAGAGATGAAAAGCTGATTAACTGGAGAGGAAGCAAAGATGAGACCCTGCAGGGTCGTCGTTACGCCTTCCTGGGACTTTGATCTCTATTGCAATGGCAGTGGAACGTCCCTGAAGGCCTTCAGCGGGAACAAGGCAGGACTGGAGCTGTACTCTGGTGGCAGTGTGCAAAACGTGTTGGTGACAGAGAGGGTGGGCACAGATGTCCCAGTTCCAAAGCTACCGCAGAGCAGGTAGGAGAGGAAGGGACATGGACAGCAGGGAGCCTGATGGTAGGTCAAGCATGGGGACAGGGGAGGGCATGGTGGAGCATGAGCTATTCCTGCATTTCTGACAGGTTTGCCTGATGCGTGGTGGGAGCGGGGGCACAGAGAGAGAAGCAAGAAAGGGGCTAAGCTTTGCGTGTGGTCTGGACCTGTTGGACTTGGGACGATTCTCATAGAAATGTCAAGCCTTTGTGGATCTGGAGCTGGGAGGACAGGTTCTAGCTGAAGATGAAGTAATTGGTGAGCAAGTGATAATTGAGGAGGAGGGAGCTTAGAGAAGAGAAGAAGGCCTCGGGCAGAGGCTGAAAATAGGCTTAGAAGGGAACTGAGACAGAGCGGCAGGAGAGAGGACAACCAGGAGAGAGCGCCTTCCAGGAGGCAGGGAAGAGCGAGTAGTCAGATGCGGCTGAGAGGAGGAGGGTAGAAGTCGGGGCCTCAGAGAGATGCTCAGGGCTACTGAAGTGGGTGGAAGCCAGGCCGGAGGGGTTTGAGGAGCGGGTGGGGCGGTGAGGACATGCAGGCAGTTTCCTCCACACACACTGCCCTTTTCAGAAACTTGACTGCGAGTGGTAGAAGCAGTGGTGGCCGCAGATGGGCTGAGTGGGGGTCCTAACCCTGGTCAGCACAATAAGTTGCCATGGTCGGGTGACTCGAATCACAAACAGTTATGCTTCACTGGGGATGAAGCTCATAGGAAAGCACTTGCCCAGCATGTGTGAGGCCCTGGGTTCAATCTCCAACACACACACACACACACACACACACACACACACACACACTGCCTATTTTCTCAGTTGTAAAGGCTCAAAGTCTTAAGATGAAGGTGCTTGATTTGATTTCTTGGATTGTAGATGGCAGCTTCTTACCGTGTCCTCTCGTAGTGGAGAGAGAATGAAGGGCCAGCTCTCTGTTTTCTCATATAAGCCCAAGTCCCATCCTGAGGGCCCTGCTCTGGGGACCTCCCCTAAACCTACCTATCCCCCCGCCCAGCTTCCCAAACCATCGCTGTGGAGTGAGGGCTTCAACATGCAGCTTTGGGGGTGGGGAACACAATTCAGTCCATAACAAGAGAGCATGTGGGCTTGGGTTTTGGGCGCTGGGGACTGAACCAATGGCCTCAGGTGTGCTAAGCGTGCCCTCTGTCCCTATTTATTTTAGTGGAAGTGATTTCGTGTTCTGCGAAGTTGCAGTTGAGGGGGGCAGACTGCATATTTGAACCAGAGAAGGGTAACTGAAGACACATGGCAGGAGAAGGCAAATTAGAAAGGACCTTAGAGAGGAGAGGAGACACTTTGTCCTTGAAGACAGCCCTTCATTTTAGGGTTTTGTCACTTGGGGGTAAGAGCAAGTGGTGTGCCATTGCCGAGTCCTTCCCCTGGGAGTGGAGAGAAGGGTGTGCCCTCCATGTTTGGAACTGTCATGGAATCTCTCCTGGGTTTGGGATTTCACTGTCTCTACACTACCTCTGGTCAGTGTCTGCGTGTTTTAATCCAGTTCAACTATTAGCACAAACCATTTCTCCGACCCCTGGCAAGGGTGGGGTGGGGTGAGAACATGAGAAACAAAATTTCCTGGGAAAAGATCCTTAAAGATGGCGGCAGCAGCGTTTTCCTCAAGAGCTACTGTTTCTGTCACCCCTTCCTCCTCCTAGGTACTTCCTCCATCTACAGAATCCACATCTGAGGAGCAGGGTTGCTCCAGGGCCTCCTCAGGGCACCTGATAGGCAGAGGAACACTGTGCCCATTGCATCTGCACCCGGTCACCCCTGCCACCCAGGCTTTCTTATGTGACAAAGCAAAGCCGGCCTTCGGCATGTCAGAGGGAGAACCCTGCCCCTCCTCAGATGGTCCTCAGAACCAGGTCGATGCCACAGCTCAGGAGAGGTGCCCTTTGCTACTCTGCTTGACAGTCTAATCTGGCAGCTGCTATAAATACAGGAGGACCCAAAGGTCAAGGCTTTAGTCAGTGTTGATAATTCCATAGACCGAATGTTTGTGTCCCCCCTACAACTTACATGTTAAATCTTAACCTTCAGGGCTGGGGCTGTAGCTCAGTTGGTAGAGTGCTTGCCTCATAAGCACACAGCCCTGGGTTGATGTGCTTGGGGTGGGGGGCGTTGGGAGGTGATAAGATCATGAGGACAAAGACCTCCTCAATGGCATTAGTGCCCATATGAAGATGCCCCTTTCACCTGGTGAGAACGCAGCCAGAGGACATCTGTGTATGACCCAGGAAACAAGCCCTCACCAGGCGCTGAGTAGTCGGGCACCTTGATCCTGGACTTCCCCGGCCTCCAGACTGTAAGAAAGAAACTTCTGTTGTTTATAAGCCACTCAGTCTATGGTTTTTTCCTTATAGTAATCTAATCAGTGAATAAGACATGCCAAAGTAGTGAAAGAGATGCCCATCCCTACTTTTTAAAATAAAACCTTGTGATCTTTGGGCACTTCAAAACACACATCTTCTCTTAATCTTTGGACAAACAAATTAGATGAATTTTTCATGCCGTGGCACAATCTTAGTCTAAGTCCTTATTTGTAGGAGCTCCTATTTTGGGGTCATTTGTAGGGAAGATATTTAGTAAGTAGAAGTGCTAAATCCTCCTTTAAAAATGTGATAAAATAGACTTAAAGGTAAGAAAATAGACTAAAATCCCTCATGCTTCTGTAATACAATTTTATAATTTAAGACAGGAGACACTGGATCGTAAGTGGCTCACAAACACCAGAAATACATTCTGAGTAAATTCTGGTTCACTTTTATTATGTATGAATAAGTACTGCTATAGATTTCAGCAATATAAAAAATATTATCACCGCTATTTTAACTCTCACACATACTTAGGGATTATATGGTGCATTTTTAAAAACAGCACCACTCTCTTTGGTAAGCACTTCCCAAACTGTGGAATCAGTTTGCTCAAGCAGTTTTCTTTTTAATTCACTTGATGTTATTTTTAATTTACTTGATTTTACTCAAAATTGTTTTTCTGCAAGTTATAATGAAGCTCGACTGTCAGCGCCGCGGTGCTCAAACACCACGAGCATGATGATGTGCTGCTTCTCTTATTTCCATCTTTGCTCAGAGTTGCAGAACATGGTTTCCAATGAAGATGAATTTCATTATCAAGTCCTCTCTAGAGAAACTGTCATATGCATATACATGAATAGTCAATTTTAATTAGTTTATCATTTTGGATTTGGTTAAATCCTTTAATGGATATTCAGGATAATTAAGCAGAGGAGGATGGTTGGATATTTACTTATTCCTTCATTTAACATTTAGATAGCATGTAGGAACTGTGTCTCCCCGCCCCGTCCCTTTCTTCCTTTGAGCCTACCATGTGCC